>OZ010613.1:37089084-37199775 GCA_963932145.1 Acanthosepion lycidas
GAGAAAATTGTGATAATTTCCAGTGAAAGTACACGCTTTATTTGTTTTCTTTTTTTTACTTTGTTAGTGGATTTGGTAGTCATGTGTAGTGTCTGGCACAAGGCCACTTTTTCGTAGGCCGGCACTGCATTGCTATTGGGTCTGCAACAAGGAAACACAGGCGGTCCCATTATTGAATTAAGTAGACCATGTAACCATAGAGGAAATGCATATATGGGAGGTAGCATGACATCTAAATAATCACCATTTCTAATCTATCCTCTATTACTATACGGACCACTATTCTCTATTCTATTCAGATCACTATATGGTGGTTACTCTTTGAGCGAGTATTATCGAGCAAGTACTATTAGTGTGAGTGCTCTTCGAAGGTGTTTGACACCAGCATACTATAGTTGTATCTGTAATTACAAAGTCTCTACTACAATGAGAATTATGAAATGACAAGGAGTGCTCGGTGACATCACAAAAGACAGACAAGGCAAATTTGATGAATTTATTTTTTTACTTTTTCTAGTATTCTTAATCATTTTTCTGTTTGATAGGGGTAAGGGAGTATAAAAATTGTCCAATATTTATTTTCCAAGCGCTTTTGACCATTTCTTTAGTCATTTACAAGGAGTTTGTTGTTAATTTCTTTTCATGGTTGTGTTCTAAGATGTAATTGTGTGATGTGTATTATTTGTTAATTGTTATCAATTTCTTTAAACTGTCGCCTTTTAAGAAGTATTCCCAAGAAAAAGAAGGCAAAAATACAAACTTGTTTTCTCATTAGAATGTCCTTATTACATGAGTATTTCAATATAGATAAATGAATCTTTTGTAACTCTAAGGGCAAAAATAAGCACAGTCATTTGAAGACCTTGTTGCATGCTACCTGTACCTGTTGGGTGGTTGGTTCTACATGGCTTAATTAAAGAAAGTGATCAATACAATTTTCAAAAAATTAAAATGTAGGGCAATTTGAGATTATAAAAAATTCGAAACACCGGCCTTAAGCTATCATGGTTTCTACCAGAGCAGTATCATCAGGCAGTAATGTGTTGTAGCTGACAGATGGCAAACAAGTTGATATCCGATCAGTATTGGTTTGGTCACTGTGGAGAGTGGATATGGTCTTGAAACCTATAATGATCCTTAGCTAAAAACATGACTGATGCACTTCACCAAATAGAAACTGTTTGAATATTTAATAAATTATACTTAATTATTATATATAAATATATATAATAAATTATTATATTTAATAAATTATACTTAATTTACATAATTTTAGAATGGTTCCTGGAAATTAGAATCATAAACTCTCAGAGAAATGTAAAATTTGTTGATTCTTTTATCAATTTTGAGAGCATGTAAACTAAAAAAAAAAAAAAAAACTGTAGTGGGTTCAAGTGGTGACATCCTCCCCGCACATTTATCTTCAGTGCTAATACTACAATGTGATGCATATCAATAACAAACGGGAGGGGCAACAAGTTGAACCTTTAAAATAAACTGGGGTGTCGTGTACTCAATATAAGAATTTGGCATTTGTAAAAAAAAAAAAACAACAAGGTAAAAATTCAAACACTTTTTCTCATTAGAAGGTCTTTATTACATCAGTATTTCAATATAGATAAATGAATCTTTTGTAACTCTTGTATGTTACAAAATTCACATATTAAAAAAAAAAAAATGATATGCCTCCCCAGCATTCTCTCACCCACCCAATGTAACTGAAAAGATAATTTTTACATTGGCCGTATTTCATTTCTATATATATACATACAAAGCAGAAAGTTTGGGTTGGAGTAATACCATATTTCAGTAATGACATGTTTTGAGGGTAAAAATCCACAAATATTAACTGTTAAAATTTATAGATAAAATATTTGTATGATGCACAGAAAAAAAAAAAAAAAATTTATAAAATGTTTAGAAGCGAACACGTTTTGTCATATTAAAACTAAGAGTTTAAAAATAACTCTGAATCAGGTAATAAGGTTTCACTCCTTAGCATTCAACACACCCAAACCCGCCCTGTAAATATCAGATCTCAATGTTCAATCTGCCTCATGTATATTCTGCCATAATATATGACATCATCATCACAGATAACACAGGAAATCACACAGTGAGGCTTTTACCACAAACAGTGAAACTTTCAGAGCTGATATTTATAGGGCGGATTTTGGAATATTGAAGACTAAAGAGTTAAATGTCAAATATTTCAAATTCACATTGTTTACTTAACTGCAGAATGGCAATCTAGGAGTTGCATTAAAGAAGCAACAGAAATTGAAGATGGAAAAAAAAATAAAACCAGAGTCAAATAATAATAATCTTAACTGGGTTGTTAAAAATGTCATCAAGAAAAATAGGAATAATGGTGAATGGCTATTTAGATTACAGGGATAGGAATTCTGTTTTGGTCTAGGTAGTTTGACTGACTTCCAGTTCTGTAACAATTGTAACCTACTTTCTTCTGTGGCTATTTAGATTACAGGGATAGGAATTCTGTTTTGGTCCAGGTAGTTTGACTGACTTCCAGTTCTGTAACAATTGTAACCTACTTTCTTCTGTGGCTATTTAGATTACAGGGATAGGAATTCTGTTTTGGTCTAGGTAGTTTGACTGACTTCCAGTTCTGTATCAATTGTAACCTACTTTCTTCTGTGGCTATTTAGATTACAGGGATAGGAATTCTGTTTTGGTCCAGGTAGTTTGACTGACTTCCAGTTCTGTAACAATTGTAACCTACTTTCTTCTGTGGCTATTTAGATTACAGGGATAGGAATTCTGTTTTGGTCTAGATAGTTTGACTGACTTCCAGTTATGTAACAATTGTAACCTACTTTCTTCTGTGGCTATTTAGATTACAGGGATAGGAATTCTGTTTTGGTCTAGGTAGTTTGACTGACTTCCAGTTCTGTATCAATTGTAACCTACTTTCTTCTGTGGCTATTTAGATTACAGGGATAGGAATTCTGTTTTGGTCCAGGTAGTTTGACTGACTTCCAGTTCTGTAACAGTTGTAATCTACTTTCTTCTGTGGCTATTTAGATTACAGGGATAGGAATTCTGTTTTGGTCCAGGTAGTTTGACTGACTTCCAGTTCTGTAACAATTGTAACCTACTTTCTTCAGGCTTATTAACTAACTCCTTACTCCACAACTACTAATCCTTATAAATATGCATCCTCTGGCAGGATTTGAACCTGCATTCCCTACAGGTTAAGGCACATCAGATCTAATGATGGTTTAATCTATGAGATTCAGGTTCAAATTTTACTGGAGGGTGCTTATTTTTCTAAAAAGATTTCTCAAATATTCAGACTGTAGATGTAAATTAATAAATATATTGTTTAATAATTTTAAAGTTATATAAAGAGAAGGAACAAAGACTAGGGAATGACAGAGACTGTCACTTGATGGCCAGCCAGCAAACCAATGTGTGAAAGATTGAAAAGTTGATAGGGAGAGAAAGGTGTTAAAATTGACATACATAAAAATTCTCAATGAAGCGTGAAGGAATGCAGTTGAAAATAGATTTCTACGTTCCTTATTTGCATAATATTTAGAAAAGAATGTGGATGGATAATAATAAAGATTGGAAGGGATAAGGGAAATAATAATAAGATACGAGTGAAAGAGTAGGTGTGTGAAATAATGGATAACTTCGGTTTAATGTAGCTCAATCAATTTGGTTAACCTACCAATAGTAGTGTGGGGCAGTGTCACAGTATTATGATTGGGGTTTTCAAACATCCCATTTAAAATAATATAGATATTAGGTTGGTGCAAAAATAATGTCGTTTTCTCACATAAAGTTGAATGTCAAAAACGACATTATTTTTGCCCAACCTAATATATCATTTAGTTCTTAATTTTCTTGTCATGTTTTTTTTCTGGATATTATATAAGATGAATACAAATTTGCTTTTTTTTTTTTTTTTTTTTTAAATTGAATTAAAAAAAGGCCAACATTAAAAAAAAAAAAAAAAAGGGATTTGTAAGTATTAAAAAAAAAAATTATGCAAAGATAGGTTCCACTTTGTTTTCCGTATGATCTTTTAAACAAAATTATGCTCAATCAAAGTTCTCTTAAAATATTTACATTACTTAAATTCAGACTATTGTCCACATCATTGTTTTTAGGAAGGGTTCAGTTGGAAATTCCTTGAAGGTTATTTGAATCAACAAACACCTAAAGAAGACCAGACGGTACAACAGCACAATAGTTGGAATGTAAAAAATCATAACCACTCATCCGAGGCAGATATCTTTTTTTTTTTCCCCCCCCCCTCTCATTCCAGAAGGTTATTGTAATTCTTTGCATATGGTTTTACTACAAATATTAGTTTTTACTTTCTGGTCACATGTTTGTAATTCACACAAATATGACTAAAACCAGAAATTCTTAATTGACAGAGGTTACCAGAATGCTACTTGACTAATGGAAATTTGACTTGCTAAATATTAAAAAACATTTTGTTGGTTGTTCAAAGGTTAAAGGTCTCACATAGTTGCCTCTTTTTGTATTTTAGATTACTTCTACCACAATTATTGCAGACAGTTATTACTTTATAGTCAATTGTAATTCTCACAATTATTATGACTAAAACCAAAAACTCCTTGACAGGCGTTCTGAAAGCTACTTGACTAATCTTGAAAATTTGACTTGCTAAATTCTTTACATCCATGGGTTTGTAATTCTCACAAATATTATGACTAAAACTTGCCAAATCTTTACAAAAAGGTCATGTGTTTGTAATTAAAACAAATACGACTAAAACCAGAAACTCCTTGTAGTTACTTGACAGAGGCATTCAGAAAGCTGTTTGACTAATCATGAAAATTTGACTTGCCAAAGTCTTTACTTTACTGTCGTGTGTTTGTAATTCTCACAGATATTATGACTTAAAGCAGAAATGCCTTGTATTAGGTTGGTGCAAAAGTAATGTTTTTTGACGTTAAAAAATATGTCAAAAAACGACATTATTTTTCCACCAACCTAATAGTTACTTGACAGAAGGATTCAGAAACCTCATCTGACTAAATACAAATTAAAAAATATTTTGTGAAGATGCTGAAACCCCTATAGGATTAATGATTTTATTTTACTGAACATTATTTAACAAGTTTGCCATTAGATTCATTTTTTTTAATAGTAGAGATATTAATCAAACTGAGGAAGATTGTGTTGCATCAATCATTCAAGTTAGGAAATCCTGCTTACTTGTAAATCAGCAGTTAATATCCTAACTTTTTTTTTTGGGGGGGGGATGCCACCCCGTACCTTTAACACTGTTGATAAATGCACAACTATTTTCCAAATTAATCTTTATTCTTTAACTATTAATTATAATTATAGAAATAAATGATGTGTGTGTGTGTGTGTGTGTATATATATATATATATATATATATATATATATATATATATATATATATATATATCTGCATGTAGGCATTCAGACTTATTTTGAATACTTTCTGCTAATTCTGTTTTTAAAATCACTAATCCAATTCCAATGTAGAAAAGGAAATAAGAGAAAAAAATCTTAAAGGATGGAGAATAAAAATATTACTTAAAAAAAAAAAAAATGATGAGTTACTTCTTGAAATGACCAATGAAAAAGAAATACTTTAATTTCTACCAATTTTGTTTCAAAAGAGTTAACTCCCCCTTAATATCCGCGGCGATATCATCCAAGTTTGAGGAGAGAAAAGAAAAATCAAGTCACCATTAACAAAAAAAAAAAAAAAAATCCTTTGATGTCATTGGAAAATAATTTAAAAACCTGGACTTTCTGTATTTTCCAGTCACATTGTTAAAAAGAGTTTGCAATCACAGAAAACACTGTGACCAGAAATAAGTCATAACTTTAACTTGTGGCTAGAAAAAAGTCCAATTGAAAATAATTATTAGGTTGCAAAAATAATGTCGGTTTTTGACGTATTTTTTAACGTCAAAAACCGACATTATTTTTGCACCAACATAATATTATCACTTAAAATAGGTAATATCTTATGATTCTGCTTGTTTCACATGTCACACTCTTAACACTTACACAGAAGAAAATTATTTGTACCATAAATACATTGTATATTTATTTTTTCAATTCATTACATTTTTTAATAGGATGTGCAGGTGGTGTAATGGGTAGCAGATCAGAATAAAAAATCTGAGAGGTGAGTTTGAATTCCAGTAAAAGTTATTAAATTCTCATGGGAAAGGTATGAATCCCTCTCTTCTCTCCTCACCTAGCTATGAGTTAAATAGTAGAATTTGTATCTGGAAAATCATTAATGCAATAGTCACTAGAAAAATAAATTATTCTGACAATCCAAAATATATTTCAGCTTTAAATAACCCACAAACGATTGGTAAGCCATAAAAAACAAATCCATGAATTAATGCATTTTTGAATAGTATATGCCAAAGTTCATCAGCATTCTTTAATGTATTGTTAAGGACTTCATTTGACTGAATAAATAATTGAATTTTGTTTCAAATACTTACAGAAATTGCATACACTCTTTTTGTTTGTCTATAATAAAAATTAATTATATCTGCCCTCTGAAAAACTTTATACTAATTATACATAATTAAATTGGTGAAGGAAAGTGAGGGGACATATTTTCACTAGTGGGGATAACTTGAAAGAAAATAACATAATACATTAGGCAATAAATGGTTAGGGAATGTATATAAGAGCTAAAGAATTCAAACAAGAAATAAGCAATAAATGTTGTGTGAGAAAGAATATTTTGAAAATGGAAATGAAACAGAAGAAAAAAAAACAAATGCAATATCCGACTGTATGGGAATTTAAATGAATGTTTTCAATTTATCCCCCTTAAAACAACAATATGTCAAGCTTCAATCTGTCAACCGTAGAATTTCTATGCATCAAGCTAATCGTATTTAATCTAGGATAATCAAAATCTAATCGACTGATTTTTATGATAGGAAATATCTGGAAAAAGTGAGATGGAACATGAAAAAACCAGTTAGATGTTAATTGTCCGATAGTCTAATTTAATATTACCTAATTCTACTTTTTACTTTGTTCCTTAGTTAGCATGTACGTAACATTCTAAACATTTATATAGTAGAAAATTACATGTTTCATCAATACAATGTATATTTATTTTTTCACTTCATTACCATGTTTTAAATAGCATATATTTTTTACTTTTTTTAAATCATTTCACCCAAAGCAAGGTAATAAAGCCACTGAGATGCAAGTGGTTATTGAGTGTTAGAGAATATGAGAAAAAAACATTAAGGAAAGAGAACAATGAAAGAACAAGAATAAAGAAGACAGAACATAACAATTGAGATTACATTTATATTTTTGGAGATTTAAAGTTGACTAGGATGCAAGAAGCCAGAGGAGATTTTCGTAAGTGAGAAATGTGATAGAAGAAACTGTTAGCATAGAACTTACGGTTACATTTAGCCATTTTAGCTGTCTAATGATGAGAACTTACTTGGTAACTTTCTTTATGTATGTAAATAATATTTTAATGAAGGTCAAGACTTTAACCCTTTCCCCGCCAATTATTTTGGGAAAATGTTTCATTTTCAGACAAAGTTTTTTTTTATCTGTTTTTAATACAGTAACTAAGAAACTGAGGCACCTTGAAGTACCTGTGCAGTGGCTAACACCTCTACCAGACATATAAGTTGACAGTTTAACTCGTTTGCAGCTCAGAAGGGCATAAAAAGAATCAAGATTGACGTATAAACACATCTGTAGCTTTGTCCATGTCTAAAAAAAAAAGTCACTTTCAGTAAAAATGTATGTACACATCTAGGCTGGGGAAGAAGTTAATCACCAGAAATATGGTACTACAAATATTGAGGATACCATAAATTCAGTATGTGAATATTCTTTTTTTAATTTTTTTTTTAAAGTAAATGAGAACTAAAAGGACACTTAAAATCAGAAAGAGACAGTTCAAATTCCTGTAACTAATAATGAGGAAGGAAGACTTGGAGAATTTGATATTCACAGGATATATGGAAGGCAAGAGTGGCAAAGGAAGAAGCAAGTAATCTACCTAACAGGTTTGTGTGAATGGATAGATTGGGGACAAAAAGGGACGGTAAAGAATCAAATGTTGCAAGAGACAGGAAGTTGTGGAGAGCTGTATTCAGCCATGTCCCGAAGAATTAAATAAGCAACATTTTAATAAACTAAATTTTAATGATAAAAATTTGTTTATTAAAATATTAATTACTATAAATGAAATTAAATATGACTTATTTTATTAAGATACATAAATTAAAATTTTACAGATTTTTAAATGAAAATATTACTTGTTTACAATCAGACAGGTGTCCTGATCTTTGTTGTTGTTGTTATCATGTTTCAGCCATTATACTCTTTGGTTTTCTTCAGGTGTCTGTTGATCCAGTTACCCTTCATGAAATTTTGAACTGAACTCTTTACACTGAGAATTAAAATGTTGGTTCATGAATTTGGAATTCAGAGTTCAATCTATGGGCCAAGTAGTACTTCAACTCAGTGGGACTAGCAATGACTGAACTGTACTTAAAAAAAAAAAAATGAACAAGATGAAATATCCTTAGATTCAGGCAGTTATGATAAGAACAACCATTCTTGTAGATTAATTAAAGGATGTGGTTTGATTTCTCAAAGGTTATTCAGATCAACAGACACCTGAAGAAGGCTGGAAATGTGATAAGAACAAAGATGAGGATATATAAGGTACATTCCAGAAGTTTTGAGACTTTTTTAGGAGCGGTAGTATAACTGACCAAGATTATTGTAATTTTATTATATCATTACTATACATCTAATAAGTTGACCTGCCAATTTTTGTTATTCCAGATTGAAGGAGACAGCTGTCATAGCTCTTTGAATGCACCCTACTAAACATACTGTCACAGCTTGCAGAATGCATTTGGGATATGAAGACAATTCGGAAGCTTCCTATGCAATGAAGTTTTGTGCTGAAAGATGTGGGCATCAAAACTGCCCCTCATTCTCCCTACAGTCCAAAACTTGCTCCCTGTGACTTTTGGTTGTTTTTCAAGATGAAGGAGCCATTTTGAAAAGATTGTGAAGATGGCTGTGACAGGAGTTCTGGATACCTTCGTATGACTTTCCTGGAGCCTTCACAAAGTAGTTGGAGCTCTACAACAAGTTGGAGGACTCTTCTTTGAAGAAGATTAGAGTTTTATACTTCTTTGATATTAATAAATATCTCTTCTGGAAAAGCCTTAAAACTTTTAGAATGTACCTTGTAAGTTATTTTTTTCCCTAGGATTAGATAGGGTTGCCTATTGTTTTGTTCATGCTCCTTCTTTTGAACAGGAGTAGAGGTTTATCCCTTCTTTCCTGTTTAGGAGTGGGTTTCTGGTTCCTTCTAATATCTACTTCCACACTATAATTCTATCATCTCCGACTGAACTCTAAAATGTTATTCACTAATTAAATCTTGACCACTTTAAGTTTAGAGTTAGTTATCTTTTCTGCATAGCCCCAAGAACTTCACTTCTTGCCCTTTCTAAAACTAATACAACACCACACAGTAACCCTCTACCTTGAGTGGCTCTTGAAAAATCTCATCCCAAAAATTCAGACAAAATAATTTCTCTAATTTTTTTCCTGCCTGAACAAAGTTTGCTTATTTTTCTTCTATTGTTCTTTGTGCAACTGAAAATATATACCAAATATTTTGTAGTTGGTAAATATGAGAATATAGAAAGTGCTACTCTCTGGAAAATCATAATACGAGCCATGGAATTAATATTAGGTTGGTGCAAAAATAATGACGTAATAATGTCGTTTTTTGACGTATTTTTTAACGTCAAAAAAATGACATTATTACATCATTATTTTTGCACCAACCTAATAAAAGGGGGAAGTTATTTACTTCTATTTTGGAAGTAAAACTTCATGTATGGATTAGATTTGTCACAAATATCAAGTTCCAAATAAGGCATAGATTTGTCCAAACTGACACTCAAGCATTTTCCACTTGCAGTGTTGTAGAGCAATGACGGGCCATCCTGAAAAAGATAAAAAAAAAAAAAACTCAAATAAAAATTCAAAAACTTTACTATTTCAATCCTATTGTGGAGTGAGTAGTCATCGTCAAATGCAAAATAAGTAACAGAAATGTCCAACAAACAGAACTGACAAAATTTGCAATATCAAGAAAAAGAAAAGAACTATAAAAATGAACAGTCATATGTTTTAAGTCACTTAACAGGAAAATAATACAAGAATATTTTAAATATGTTCTACTGAAAAAATATGTGAATCAAGGGAGTTCTCGGTGAATAAGTGTACATATGTTCTCCAGAAAAATACACGAATATTCAGAGTTTCCACAAATTATAAGTACATCATACTTATTATAAAACCCAGGTTGTGTGTGTGTGTGTGTGTGTGTGTGTCTGTACGTTTATATATTGGATCGGATTTCCTACATTTTTCAACCGATTTCAACAAAACTTCACAGGACTACGTAAAATTACCTTGCGGTGGTTCTGACAGTGCCAAAAATTGGAAAAACACAATTGTTTTTGCACAAAATCAATTTGAAAATACGATTAAGAGGCATAACGGAAATGAAAGGGGGACAACTCATATCGAATTATACTTATAAAAACCCAGGTTGTTTGTGTGTGTGTGTGTGTTTGTTTATGGGATCGGTTTTCCTACATTTTTCAACTTCACTTCACTTTTCAAACTTTACTTTTTTTTTTTTTGGCAGGTAGTGTTTCTTATTGTCTTGCACACTTTTTTCTTTATTTTTACATTCAGAATCCTTTAAAAATTCCATTTACAAGACAATTGTTTATAATAAAATTCTATTCAATCGGTAGACTCATAATGATTGAAAACAATGTTTTTGTTTGAGTTTGGGTTTGACCAATTTGTAAAAAAAAAAAAAAAAAAAAAAAAAAAAAAAATTGAAACTAATTAAGACATGCGTGTCCGTCAACCTTAAACAATAATCTTTGTCAATTTTATTTTTCAGTCTTTATGATGGTCAATACTTGATCTATCTCTTACTGTTACATCCACGGGCAACTAGTATGTTCTAAAGAAAAATCTGTGAAGCTGTGAATGCTGAAATACAAATAGGTGGGGGCTCAGTGTATGCACTTTTGGGGAGTGAGTAGCCATGGTCAAATACAAAATAAGTAACAGAACTGTTGAATAAACAGAATTTACAAAATTTGCAATAACAAGAGAAAGAAAAGAACAAGGCCAAAAAATAATATTAGGTTGGTGCAAAAATAATGTCAGTTTTTGACGTATTTTTTAACGTCAAAAACCGACGTTATTTTTGCACCAACCTAATATAAAGCAAACAAACAATATACGCAAAGCAAATTAACAGTAATATGGCAAAAAGTTTGTGAACAAAAGAATTGGGGTTGACAAACAAAAACGAGTTCGGACAAGTGAATGTAACATTCTGATTTCAACACAGACCAGGTTTGAGTCAGATGAAACTGGCCTATTTTATTTGCTAGGAAAAAATCCCAGCATGTATTGGGTACTTCTGCCTATAAATTGGGGAGGGACAAGTGTTTTGCAGTCATTTCCCAAAATTTATTAAAGATTTTAATTTTTCCTGAAATGAAAATTTGAATGTTAGGACATTAAGTTCAACAAGCACTAGGTTTGAAATTTACTTTTTTTCACAATGTCAACAAATACTCATTGTCACTTTTATAATGCTTGTTGTAGTAGAGACTTTGTAATCGCAGATACAACTATAGTAATACCATTAAACAATACTAGTGTCAGATGCCTTTGAATAACATTCGCACTAATAGTAATTGCTCGATAATACTTGCTTGAAAAGTAACCACCAAATAGTGATCCAAGTAGTAATCCATATAGTGATCACTTAGATGCCATGCTAATTCCCATATATATATTTCTTTTACCACCATGAGATCTACTTATTCAAAATGGGATCACCTGTGGTTGCTTTCTGGTGGTCTGTGTTCAAACTCCAATGTCAGCAGCAACACTTTATTTCTATATAACAGCTGTAAAAAGCTATTTTTATATTATTTTTTTCATTAACTAAAAATGCTTACATATGGAGTTGACAATCTCATCAAGTAAGTCATTGTCTTTGTTGGTACTTGAATTTAACAAGTAATTACAGGAATACATCAATTAGTGCTGTTTATATCTGTAACTAAAAAATAAAATCAATTTTCAATTACTATGGTCAACCTGAAGAAAAATGTTTTACTACACTAAATGAGTATTATGTATGTACTAATTGAGTGTTAGTATATAAAAATTTTAGCATACTAGCTGAAAATGTATTAACTGAATGTGCATAAATTGAGGGATTCCTGTATTAATTAGGCTAACAAAAATGATCAGAAGAAAAATTATTTATTCTATCCTATTAAAGATGATAGTTTTCTGAAATGGAAATTTGAATATTTGGACATTAAAGATTGACAAGTGCCATATTTGAAATTTGCTTTACTAAGTTGCAGTACAAGCTTCTTATCACTTTTCCTTCCTTCAAAATAATTGACATCATAAATCCATTTGATGACAGAGGAAGTAACATAGCCCCCATTGCTGACCAATAAGAAATACATTTATTTTACCAAGTGTAAAAATGAAATGAATTAAAAACAGTTCAGCAATTAAAGAATAAAATTTGTTGTATTAATTTGAGTTCCCCTGGTCAGGATTAGAATTCTTGATTAATTTGTGCTTTTTCCCTCGGGCTCAAACTTCCTTATTAATTTGTTCTTCTCTCCCCCCACACCCAGGGTCTCATTTCTCTATTAATTTGAGCTTTTTCCTTCAGTAGCTGAATTTTTTATTAATTTGTGCTTTTTCCCTCAGGATCTGACTTTATTAATGGTACCTTGCTCTCCCCACTCAGGATCTGATTTATTTAATTTATTTTTTTTTTTTCCGTCAGGCTCAAACTTCCTTATTAATTTGTTCTTCCCTCCCCCCACACCCAGGGTCTCATTTCTCTATTAATTTGAGCTTTTTCCTTCAGTAGCTGAATTTTTTATTAATTTGTGCTTTTTCCCACAGGATCTGACTTTATTAATGGTACCTTGCTCTCCCCACTCAGGATCTGATTTATTTTATTTTTTATTTTTTTTTTTTCTGTCAGGCTCAAACTTCCTTATTAATTTGTTCTTCCCTCCCCCCACACCCAGAGTCTCATTTCTCTATTAATTTGAGCTTTTTCCTTCAGTAGCTGACTTCTTTATTAATTCGTGCTTTTTCACTTAAAATCTGACTTTATTAATTTAAGCTTACTCTCCCCACTCAGGATCTGGTTTTCTTTATTAAGTTGTTCTTTTAGCCTCAGGATCTGATTTCATCATTTGAGCTTTTCTTCCTCAAAATCTGATCATTCAGACATTTCAATTTTTCAGTTGATGAGGTCTTTTCAGGTTGACAACTCCTCAGATGGTGTGGTCCTGTTTCATTACCTCAACATAAAGCAATGTTTAGCAAATGAGTCACAAAAAATTTATTTGTAGCAGGAGTCTGATTGAGGTCCCAATACTAGGTGAAACTAATTTTAGTAAATACTTAAATATTTATAGCTACTTCTTTATAGGGGAAAAGAGGAGCAAGTTAGTATTACAGACCGTTATGACAGCAGCAAATTTAGTTCTGTGTTAGGTTATTTATTACATTATCTCAGCATTCACAATGATCGTATCAAGCAGTATTTGAACCAAACAGGTTCTATTGGTTTGGTCACAGCTCATTTTAACGATTCAGAGACAAAAGAAATCCTTCTTTATGATGCAGATCAGTCTCTCCACTGAACTGGTGTAAATTCCTGTTTTCATTCCATTACCTGCCACATCGAATGTCCTTCCAAGAGAGTTTCAGATCTTGTAACAATCAATCTTTTCTTATCATGTCTGATCTGCCTCTGTTCTCATTTCTTTACTTATCTTGTTTTTCCCTGATAATTTCCGAAACAGCAACCTTCAATTCTGGTGTATATTTCTGATGCAATGCTTGAATTTTATTATTTGATTTGTTTCATTTTTATGAACATAGGTAGCAATAATGTGATTTTATTATCACATAGGTGGCAATAAGTGTTTGTTGACATCACAAAAATTCATACCTTTCCCCAGGGTATTTGTGTGTAATATAATGAACCCAAGTGAAATTGGAATTTGTCTCTGATATTAACAATTCCAAGCCATTATACATTACATCACCTACATGTCCAAGTAGTCACCTAGCCAGGTACTGACCAGGCTCAATGTTACTTTACTTCAGTTAACATGTGGGAACCAGGGTTTCAATGCTATATGGCCATAAGCTGCTTGAACTTCAATATTGAATAATAAAAAATATTCACAACCAGAGTTTCCTGTGGGCCATGGACAAATGTGCTAGTATAATCACGAGTTCAATCCCAGTAAGGTAATTCAGAAATACAGAGGCTAGATCAATAAATCTGTATTCTGAAGTTTGATCTGAAATTTTCGGTATATCAATAGCTGGTCAATTTGATTAATGTTCAATACTGTATTAAGAATTAGAGATTATGTTGAGAAATAAGTATTTGTTGTATAAACTAAATGCTTTTTTCTTCACTAAGCTACAGACTTGTTCATGTACTTATATATTCACCACTGAATTAAGTGCATTGACAAAAGAAGAGATTATGTTGAAAAGTAACTGTTGTATAAAATAAATACTTTTTTTTGTGTCATTAGGCTATAAATTTATTGATTTAGCAAAATATACCAGGTGTAACAGAAAAAGTGTCCAACTCATGTAACATCATGGGATAATTATCTATCCCACAAAATGTTTAATATCTAAAAAAAAACCACTAAACTAATTGAGTTTCTTTTTCCCAGGTTTTCAGATAAGACATTTAGCCATCTTGATACTATTTGTCAGAAGAATCACTGAAAAACCCTTTGAGTTAATCAGCTAGAAAGAGAATAAGTTAAAATCATTTTGTGTCAGCCCCAATATATCTTCCCAACTGAGCAATGGTGAGAGGAAAAAGATGGTATGAACATTCATACTCTGGCTTCCATCTTCAAAGTCTATTCAAGATCCATCAAGAGAACAGTGAATAAGTTTAAAAAAGAGGGAGCAGTAGAGAGGAAAACTGGATCAAAAGGTCACAACAGCAAGAGGGATCATCATTTCAACTTAGAGCTAAATACATTTTTATTGTTCAAGATAAAGACCAATAGTGTTATAAAAACCTTGGAAAATTCCAGTAAGATATCTTTAATCTTTTCTAAGATACAACGGTTCAAAGCTTATTCTAACAATTGAACAATTTTGCTGTTACAACCAGTATTTTTATAATAGTTTCACAAAAATATATTACATATTTCTAATAATTAAAGTGTCCTCTTCGTTAATTTTATATCAATCTCTTTCAGAATTTAACTTAAAACATTATATAGCCTCTCCTCTAGAACATGAAAATAGAAGAAATGTGTTTGCTTTTTTGCATGAATTCAAGCTGGGTCATAATGCTTCTGAAACTTCTGCCAAAATTAAGAGAGCATGGGTTCAAAGCTTAATCTAACAACTGGACAATTTTGCTGTTACAGTACACCAGCTTAATGAAGAGTCATTTGAGCATAAGGAAGAACAGACAAGTCTTAAAATTCCCTCTTATGAAAATACTCGGTTTCAAACAAAGGATTCTGTTTGATATTCCTGAAAGGTTACCAAATGTGACTGACTGGAGATAAGAGTGGTTGAAAGACAATAAAAAATAAGGAAACTGGTCTTAGGAAATCAATATATAAATTTGAACATTATAACTGGTTTATCGACCAATAAACATATCTTCCTTCTATCTTTTTAAATGCTGTCCATGCAAGAAAAAAAGGAAAGCATGATAAAAATTTGAAAAAAAATATGTGCATATTACCTC
Source organism: Acanthosepion lycidas (assembly GCA_963932145.1). Classification (NCBI taxonomy): domain Eukaryota; kingdom Metazoa; phylum Mollusca; class Cephalopoda; order Sepiida; family Sepiidae; genus Acanthosepion; species Acanthosepion lycidas. The sequence continues at coordinate 37,105,007 of OZ010613.1, forward strand.
AGAAGTCCAATGCCATTCTTGCGTTCCCTTTCCTCCATGACACTTCATCAGTTTTGGGATGATTTTATCTCGACTGAAGTCATTTACTTCTAGACAAAGAGTTTGAGCAAGTTTTAATTCATGTTCATTTGTTTCTGACCACATCTAAAAATACAAATGAAATAGAAAAAAAAATTAAAAAAAACAGGATTGAATTTGTGACACATGAAACTGAATAGCTTGGTTCTCAACAATACAATTTTCACATTTAAATCTGTGTAGTTCATTGCAGAAAGTGGGCTTTGATAAAATGTGTGGCTAATTACAGACACTTGTTCATTACAGACAGAATGTGTAGTTTGACAGAATGTGCAGTTCATTACAGACAATGTAAAGTTTGACAGAATTGTCATTTATGATTTGATAGAATGTGCAGTTCATTACAAACAACAAAAGTTTGTCTTGCATACCAATTTTCTGCTATAATGAGTTTGACAGAATATATGACACAGTAACAATAATAAATAGGAATAGCGAAAGATAATTTCCAGAATCTTCATAAGGTATTAAGGGATTGGTTCTAGGAACATTCGCCATAAACATTTTTGCAGTTAGGAAAATTCGCTTCAGGAATTTTCACTGTAGAAAACTTTGCCGTATAGGATTTTTGCCATAAGACAATTTTGCCGCATTTTATTTTTAATATGCAAAATACCGTGTTATCTCTATCTATAAAAGGCAGGATGTGTGTGTGTGTGTGTGTGTGTGTGTGTGTAACGAATGCACGGCCACAATTTTCAACAGATTTGCACCAAAATTTACATGCACATGCTCCAAGTTAGTGGGAAGGCCAAGACTGACTTTGCATTTCCCAACTCCCATCGATAGTGGAAATAATCGATTTTTTCATGCTTCTACAGCAGTTTTTATGTAGTTTGCAGCCATTTACTACTGGTCAGAGTGAGAGCCATTAGCTGGCTACCATGAATAGGCAGGAAGATTCTATTGGCCAGCATGAGAGCCAAGAGCTGACTGACATGAATATTAACTAGCATGCTAGCATGCAAAAAAAATCAATAGCTGCATTCGCCACAAGTGGAAAAAATTTAAATCTGCAAGGCACTTTACTCCAATTGGCTGATTCACTTGCTTAAACTCAACGTTGATTCTGATTCCGTAGAACTGGGTTGGATGTGAAAAAGTATTTGTTGTTAACATTCTTTTTTCATTCAGTTTTTCCTATTATGAGTCCTTTTTTAAAGCTGATCGTTTTGTGTTCATTTTGTTTAGTTCTTTTTTTGTAACAGATTTAATGTTTAGTATAGCGCTTAGAAAAAATTCTCTGTGTGAGATAGGCAAGAAGTAAGGCATGTAGCAACATCAGCACAGCAAAGGAAACTCCTTTAAAGGCAAGGAAAGGCAAAAATATTTTAAGTCAAGTGATAGCGATTGCTGCATGAGTCGTACGATTTTTGAATCAAGCATGGGCAACGCCGGGCCATGCTGCTAGTCACGTATATATGACAACCATCAGCAGCATAGAAGGCTTTATCAATGCAGTACAGAGCTCCATGACTAACATGCACCCAAATTTGTGGAAACTAATTGCGTATTTGAAAAAGGAAGAAACATTAGCAAATAAAGAAAAAGTGTGACTTAGATCAAGGAGATGCAGTACAAATGAAGAAAATATATATTGATATCAATGCAAGACTTCTGCAAGAAAAACATATTATTTACAAAGCATTGCTTGAAATTTGCACATGTTTTAAATTATTTCTTTGTTAATTTAATATATTTTTAGTTTTATTTTTTAAATAAATGTTTACTTTTTAATTTCTTTTCTGATGTTTGACCCTGTAAAAAAGACATCTATATATATTGGATAATAAGGTACTTTGTATATTAAATTGAACATGACTCCAAAAGGGACGTTCAAATTAAGGGTATTGAAAAAATGCGGCAAAATTATCTGACAGAAAAAATCCTATATGACAAAGTTTCCTATGGCAAAAATTACTGAGGAAAGTTTTCCTACGGCAAAAATGTTTATGGCGAATGTTCCAGATATGTAAGGGATCAAAGAACAACATTAGAAATGAAGAAGGTAATTTTGTACTTGCTAGTAATACCTCCTATACAGTAGTAAATGCAGGACAATATTTTTATATTAAATTTTCATTGATCCACCCTTTATTAAGGTAAACCATGGGAATCTCCTTATGTACAGGATGAGTGTTCAAGCTTTTGAACTTGTTATTTTTTTCTCAGAGTCATACAATTTAATGGCTGAAAAACATACTGGTTAAAAAAAATACAAGAAAATGAAAAAATGTAGTGAAAAAGTGCAAATAAAATAAGAAACAAACCTGTTTTTTATAGTCAGAACTTGGAACACAATCATTTAGTCTCAGTTTTGAGCGTTTCTCGTAAGCAGCTCCAATTGATTCTATACACATTCCAGATTTAATGTGCATAATCTAAAAGAAGAAAAAAAATGACATTTTGTGATCAAGATTGTTAAAAGCTATAAAGAATGCAACTCAATTTTTTTTCTAAACTGCCATAAACACAAAGACATTATTATTTTTTTTCATTGTTCGTTTTACTGTATTTTGCAGCATTCCAGGGTCAAATTAAAAAAAAAATATTTTGAATTTACGGAGCTACTATATATACATCCACAGATACTTTAACCTCCAGAAGATGGTCTCAGCCGAGAATGAAATTACTTTTGGAAAATGATTATTTGAAAGAAAATTTTGGTATTTTTCCTGATCAATTTTCTACAGCCACTATGGTCTTGAAAGGATTAAAACTAAAATAAATAAACATAATACATCTAAATTATTTAACCAAAGATGCTTGAATGAAAATATGCTGCCTATACATACATACATACATATACGTATATATATGAGGCATGGTGGATTAGTAGATAGCGGCTCAGATTGAGGAATCAGAGCTGAGTTCGAATTCCAGTCAAATTCATTACATTCACTTACATACTAATACCCTTGGGAAAGGTATGAATCCACTTCTCCCTCCAGCAATGGATAAATAGCAGAACAGACTGGGTTCTATAGCCTTGGATGGCAACTGGTCTAGGAGAAGGACAATTCTGAATTCAAAACCTGCAGAGTGTCATTTGGGGATCTTGTGGCATGTAGTGCACCAGGTCTCTGTATTTGGCCCTTCAAAAAGTGCGGTTGGTTCTGCACAAAGCCTTCATCACCATAATCAAATCATATATGCTGGTGTCTGGGCTGTCAGTTCCTAGGAACTGAGCTGCTTGACATCAAATATGACGGAAGAATAAATTAACTGATTTAAAATGTTTTTTTTTTTTTTTGCTACACAGTAATAACCATGTTTCAAAAATGGAAGCTAAAAGCTTTGAATTTAATTTTGTAATTAAATTAAAAACATCAGTTCCATTTCATCCTCAAGCGAATTTTGGAGTAACTTATTTTTTAAATTTACTGAGTTTTAAAGGCACAGAAAAATTCATAATTCACTGTTTCCAAGGATACAGAGAAATCCAATCATTCAGACAAGCGGTGGTAGCATGTTCATTTTTATTAACTTTTGTTCTATCAGTTATTAGTTAAGTTCGAAAAAGGGGTTATGTTTAGGTAGGGTAGGGATATTAATGCTCTCTAAATTTACATTGAGCACTATTTTGTAAAAATAAAAATATCAATAAGAACAGGGGATTATATATCTTACTGTTCTTTCTTTTTATTTTTATATATATATATATATATACACACACACACACATATGTGTTTCAATAAAAGTTCAATGGACTTTACTCTAGAGTCAGCCAATGAAGTATCTGTCAAAACCTACATCAGTGCCAGATGTTTGACAAATCTATTGAACCTATTATTAGATCTCATACTTATAACACTTGGAACAAATGCTAATCATAAATTTCAAATTCTTACTACATTTTTAACAAAATTCTAACATCATTTGATAATAATCCAGTGAAATTTTCTCGATTTGTTGATTATTATAGCTCTAGTTATCTATTGAGCGCTTTCTGGAAGAAGTTCTGTTGGCCTGAAAATACATTAAATTCTGGTAATTTTCACATATGAGAAAGAGATTATGGACAGAGAAATCAACACTGTATAACTGTCATTTTCATGCCACAATGTGATCTCCAGGCCTAGTACCACCACTCCTTTAACAGGCTGTATATATAGGTCACTGGGGGATGAAGGGAAGTCAGGGAAAGAGGACACTGGCACTTCTCAGCTCTTTAGTTTAACGGTACTGCTTAGTGTTATTTATGTTCATGATCTTTAGATTGCTTATTTATGCCAGTTGGAGGATGTGTCTATGGAAATAGGTTGGGTTTATTTTTGGTCATAACCCCTAAATTGATCATCTGTATATTTTTCATATATTTCATTTATTTTCAAATTGGTCTCTCATGCTGATTGCATTATAAAATCACTGTTTAATGAGAATCAAATCAACACACACAATCAGTTACGTAAACTAAATGCTTTTTTCTTCATTAGGCTACAGACTTGTTGATGTACCTATACATTCACCATTGAATTAAGTGCATTGACAAAAGAAGAGATTATGTTGAAAAGTAACTGTTGTATAAAATAAATACTTTTTTTGTGTGTCATTAGGCTATAAATTTATGCTTTGAATTAAGTTTTGAATTAAGTTTTGAATTCAGTTTTGAATTCAGTTTTGAATTAAGTTTTGAATTAAGTTTGAATTCAGTTTTGAATTAAGTTTTGAATTCAGTTTTCCTTCTCCGAAACGGAGAAGGAAAACTGAATTCAAAACCAGCCAGAAGTTTTGGACTCCATCAAGTTTTCTTGCCCTAGACACGCTACTATGGCTACAGTAAATATGGTGCCTCTATGACTCTTATGGGTTACAAGACACACATGGGTCAAACATATTTAAAAGAAAAGCCAAAAACAGGTTGTGAGAATTGGATATTTCACTGAGAAAAATGAAAATAAGGGCTTTGTAATTTTCTTCCATGTAGCATTCAAGACAACAAATGCCCTTTGAAAATCACACTGTAAGAAACAGTCTAATAATGGGGAAATAATAAAAAAAATTGCCATATTTATTACAACATTTCAGCCATTGTACACTCCGGCATTCTTCAGAAGTGTGAGTTCAATACCAGGTATTGAACTCACACTATTTGGGTCCTGTAACCAAAGAGTGTGAGTTCAATACCCAGTTAAGGCTGTGGAGAACTTGGAGAGGGGAATTAACAGGAGATAACTGATAACAGACATCCATTAAAACATGGCACATGGAACTAGTGAGCGAAATGAAGGGTTCAGTTCAACATTCCAACCACCGTCCGAAATAAATATGGTGTCAAAAATGAGGACAACATAAATATGGTGTCAAAAATGAGGACAATCGTCCGAATAATGTAAATAGTGTACATAATACCTCATCTCAGAAATATAGACAGATACTGTAAGGCTGAAACGTTGTAATAAATATGGCGACAAAGATGAAGACAATAGTCCGAATAATGTAAATAGTGTACATAATATCTCATCTCAGAAATATAGACAGATAATAAAAAAATGTTATATATGGGAAAACAATATATAAATGTTTATATATCAAGAGTAATGTTAGGGGTATCTATAAGTGGAAAAAGTTTTTGTGCAATGTGTTAAGTTGAAAATGTTTGGAAAGTGCTTTAATTACTATATCATCCTCAGTAAATTTCACCTTTCTTAGCTGATCTTCTGTTATCACAATGAGATATTTAAAAAGAAAACTGAAAGAAACACCAGTTCCTATACGATCACCAGTTAAGCTTGGTCATTACCTAAATGAGTAACCACTTCAGAATACCAGGTAGAATGTATGGGTGCAGTAATAGATAACATCTCCAAATTGGAAAAAGAAGGTAAATGTAATCAGCTAGACTATATATCCAACACATATTTAAAAAAAAAAAAAAAAAAAAGTAAAAAAGGATGTTGGCAATCATGGCTCTTCACAATTTCTTGTACTTTGTAGCTCTCAATAAATTGTCTTTTTCTTAGCTCTCCTAAACCTTGTTCCCCCATCCATTTGCTTGAGTAGGTTAAATGATGTTTTCCTCTAGCCTTCAATCTGTTCTCTGAGTATCAAATTTTCCAAGCCCGTTTTCTTCATTTTGTGCCCCAGAAATTTCCACCATCTTTTCTTGATGTTAAGAATAAGTATTGTTTTTGTTTCAAGGCTTTGTAATTAGGGATTCATAACATGTCTAATGTTAATTGTAAAAAGTAGGAGAAGTGATTAGTCAATTTGAATGAAAAGGAAAAGAAATAAACCAACCTTGCCAGTTCTCTCAAGCACACTTTTATGCTTCATCCAGGTTTTTCGATCATAAGCCATTGCTGGAATATTTCCGTTCACATCAGGCAAAACCTTAAATTGGAAAATACATAGATATAAGCATGTTTATTTATGCAATGATTTTAAATATATGGTCACAATTTCAAGCCAAATTATTTTACAAGTAGAGTAGATGCCTCCACTAAAATCCTAATACCTCAGCTGTAAATTAATTTAAAAAATGAAAAAGCTTTCTTGAAGCTTTTATTTTAGCTGGAATTGAAAACTAAAGGATTAAATTTACAATTTCCAGTAAGCAAAATACTCTTGTGTATTTCAAACAGAAACTATATTGATTGGAATCAATTTTCATTTTTTTTTTTTCAGTAACAGTGTCATTTTTGAGACATTTGTAAACACAAGTTAGTTCCTGGTTTTAAAAATCTTGCAAAAATAAAATATACTTTTCTGAAATTTTATTTGAGGAATGTGCTTTTACCACAAAGAAAAGACACTAAATTTCCCCATAGTAATCTGTGTCTATTGTGAACACAAACAAAACAAGATTTTTAACAAAAATTTCAAACATGCTAGAAAGGATTAAAAAATTTAATAAAATAAACAAAAAATGTTTTGGTCTTTCCTCTTAATAATAACAAACCAATTGACAATAAAATTTTGTTTTCATCAAGTTTGGGACCCTTTTTCATAATAATCTTTTTTTCTCTTTACTATAGAGAAATAAAAATAAATGCAAATATTATATAAACAGTATAGCAAAAAAGTATTTTCCTTTTTAAATACAGAGTAGGCTTATGGCCATATTAGGGTGAAACACCAGTTCTCATATGATTACCAAACTTAAGCAATGTCAAGCATGGTCAATACCTAGATGGATGACCGCTCGAGAATACCATGTGCTGTAATTTTTATTCATCACTTTTACTTTTTTTAATCCAGAACTAAATATATGTCATATGTGAATTGTTTTAATGTTAGCCTTTCTACACTAATTATCAAGAACATTTCCATAAAGTTGTAAGGCTTATGACCATATCACACTGAAACACCAGTTCCTATATGATCACTGGTTAAGCTTGGTCAGTACCTAAATGAGTAACCACTTGAGAATACCAGGTAGGATGTATAGGTGCAGTAATGGATAACATCTCCAAATTGGAAATCAGAGAACTGAATTCCAATTCCAGTCAGGTTTGTTATATTCATTTATGTGCAAATAGCCTTCGGAATGGTATGAATCCATTTCTTCTCCCTTCAGCTATGGGTTAATTAGTAGAACTTGTATCAGTAAAAACCATTATAATCTCAAAAAAAAAAAAATTCTTAAATTCTAAAAAAAATATATTTACTGGCTTTAAATAACCTGTAAAAAATTGGAAGTCATAAAAAATCAGTCATAAACACTCAACTACATACAGAATACATACTACCAGAATAGTTATTTTTAGCTTACTGTATGCACTTGTGAATAAGTCAACTTAATGTATAGTGTGAAAATGCATGATTTTTAACCTCTTCAAAAAAATTATGTGTATAGTGCACAAAGCTATGGCCAAATAGCAGAACAGACCAGGTTTTGTAGCCTTGGATGGCAACTGGTCTACTGCAGAAAGAAATTGCAACCTACTGCAGGAAAAAATCTGTCTCGTCAGTCATATATCGAAAGATACATGACTGCCTAAGCGTGTATCACGTACCCCTTATTTTTTACAGAAAAAAAAGATCATAAAAACTCACTATAGTCAAGTATATACAGTAATTATAAATCAAGGATAAAGCCTATCATTTTCAGTCCACTTATTATTAACGAAATAAGAATCAAGCTTTTTAATATTTTAATGTTTTTGCTGATTAGCAGCATATCAACTTCTTATGTGTTATTTAAAGCTGAAATTTAATTCTTCTGGGGGGGGGGCATTGTATTGCTGGTACTTTTACTATAAAAATGCATTTATAATATTTTGACCCCAGTTTGAGGGTTAATTATTTGCCCATAGCTGAGACCCCTAACAGGTGCTACCACCCAAGGTCAGGGTGAATCTGGGAACAACAGCAAATAAGAGGTGGTTCTATGTTCCTCAAAACTTCCTGATCAGAGGCCTTGCTGCCAGATGAAGTTTATCATCATACCCAGAACAATTAATTTTTTAATGATATGTTCCTTCAAGACATATGCAGTAATGGCTCTCCACAGATTCCTTTTCTTTATTATCTGTGAATTGCTATGCTTTCTTGGGAATGACAGTAGAGTGATGTTTCCTTTTCCATGATTTAAAATTCAGTGTTGTTGTTGTTCTAGACTGGCTGCCAATCAAGGCTAGAGAGCCCAGTTATTGATGGAAGAAGAAATAGATTCATGCCTTTCTCTAAGCACTTAAACTTTAGTGTATGGATCAGTTATAACAAATTTATTATAGGAGAAAAGATAATTGAACATAGGTTGTTGTGACAGAATTACTTTTGCCCAACACCATAAATTGCTGCAAAATCAAAATATTAAAGTTAAAACTAGCCACTCTTTTAAATATAGGTACCAATTCCCCAAAAAATCAGAATGCCATGATGAAAAAATACCCCAAACTTAAAGTTTTATTAGCAAAATTTTTGTTATTAAGAAAAAAGATCAAAGTATTTTTTGATTGTTTAATTAAATTTTTTACTCTTTTTCAGAACATTAAAAATTTTGATTAAAAATCTTGTTTTTCTAATGTCGGCAGATGGACTATAAATTATCAAATTTTAGCATCTTTTCTTGGAGTGAATGACATTAATTTTTAAATTCTTGCAAAAATCAAATAATTGTTGGATTTTAATGAAACTTTCAGGACTTATTTACAAATGAAGGAAATTATTTTAGAAATCTTTATTTTTTAGATCTAGGTAAAAATATTTTTATGCTTATTTTGTTTTTTTTTGCATGTGTTTCACCCCACATACTTTTATGAAAAACTCAAATTCAACAAGATGATTTTTAGTGACTATATTTTTATTAGTTAAAAGCAGAACTCTTTGGAGAATTTAAATCTTTTTTTTTTTGTAAAATCAAACCCTGCTCTGAATTGTAAAATAAAAAATTTAATAAAACTAAAACATTATTTAATTAGAAAAACTTAATTGCTTTTATGAATAATATATATATTAATTATTTTTTCTTAAGAAAAAATTTTTTTCAATGAATAATGAATTAATGAATAAATATTTTTTATTACTTTAAATAGAAATTTTTATAAACTTTTTTAATCTTTTAAAATTCAGTTTCAGTGGTGTAACTGTTAGAGAATATTGCTATTAACTAGAACTATATTTACTAATCATAAATTGTAAAGTTTATTATAATCTAGTATTTTTAAAAAGAATTTTTAATTGTTTTTGTATGTATATAAATATGCTGATTTTTGTAGATACAGTTGATCATACACAACATTATCAGAAAAGAGGGGTAGCTATTATAAATTTAAAACCAAAATTATCTAAAATTCAAAACATTAAATTGCAGAAAATATTTCCTTAAATTTTTACGATTACTTAATACTCAAAAGGTGCCTGCATTATATTCTTCAATTATTTTTTACATGTAAAGTCCTCATAAAAGAACATTAGATAAAAAAATCTGTCATTGAATTATCACAGAGCTGTCAATATAAATAAACAGCTACTGTCATATTAAAAAAATGCATTTCTGTGATATTTTAAACTTAAAGTAAATAATATTTGTTTCAAATCAAATTAATGATACTTTAAATCAGATAATATTTCTCAAATAAAATTTCAGCAAAGTATTGGGTTGGTGCATAATTATCAGGCGTTTTTAAACAATATTTAAAAAATGATTATTCAAGAATGTATGATTATCAGCACACATTTTTATAACCTGAAAATGAAATATTTTTATAAAAAAAAGTAAATAAAACAGCAATTTTTATTAACAAATAACTCCCTACAAAAACGCCTGATAATTATGCACCAACCTGATATATTTTATTTTTGGAAGATTTTTTAATAAAGAGTATTACATTTTTATAACATTTTGCTGAAAATGGTGCTAAATTCAAACATTTAAAAAATTTCAAAACAAAAACTCCTTCCAGTCAATTTAAATAAGTTTCAAAATACAGCATTTTTTATTGGAAATATCAAATATAATCTATCAGCTTGAAATTAATACTAAAATAAAAGCTTCAAGAAAGATTTTTCATTTTTAAAAATTCATTTTAAACCTTAGGTATCGCAAATCTGTGGTGGTACCTACTTAAATAGCCTTGTCAGATCAAGACTTTTATATAGATGTCATGCATGGTGCCAAACCTGTTCAGAAATATCTAAACTGTCAGCTGTGTACAACCATGTTCTCAGATCAATGGTTAAAAATGGCTTTCAGCAAGTGAAGCCTGTGAATCTTGCTGAAGATCATTCTTCTTTGAACTTTGTGAACTGGCACTTCAGAATCACAAAGAACTGTACAAAATAAGAGAAACCACATAACTTAAGGACATTCAACAGCAGCACCAGCTAAACCATGCTCCACCATCCATTCACTTAAGCTTGTCAGGTAGGTTGTGTATTCCTTTTCTCTGTCTTTCTTACCTTCAATCTGTCCTGTGAGTATCAAATTTTCCAGGCCTTCTTTCCTTATTACGTGCCCCAGAAATTTCAACTATCTCTTCCTGATGTTAAATAGGAGTGTCCTTTTTGTTGCTATTGTCTCTAGAACTTTGTCATTGCTCACATGTTTGGTTCATGGTATTCTCAGCATCGTTCTTTGAATGCCAAATGTTTCCTTATAAGGAAATAGCTAATATTACAATTACCATTCAGTGTTAAGTAAATGCAACTGACTAAACAGGAACTTGAACTCTCAGATTCCATTTGCCTCAGTGATAATCATTATACCACCTATAAGTTTAACTCTGTCTAAATTTCTTTTATTTTATACTAGCAGCACGGCCGGTGTTGCCCGTGCTTGATTCAAAAATCGTACGACTCATACAGTAATCGCTATCACTTGACTTAAAATATTTTTGTCCTTCCTTGCCTTTAAAGGAGTGCCCTTTGCCATGCTGATGTTGTTACATACCTTACCTCTTGCCTATCTCACACTGCGAATTTTTTCTAAGCTCTATACTAAACATTAAATCTGTTACAAAAAAAGAACTAAACTAAATAAACACAAAACCATCAGCTTTAAAAAAGGACTAGTAACTGGAAAAACCGAATGTAAAAAGAATGCTAACAACAAATACTTATTGACACCCGGGGAATCAGAATCAACGTTGAGTTTAAGCAAGCGAATGAGCCAACTGGAGTAAAGTGCCATGCAGATTTAAATTTTTCCCACTTGTGACGAATGCAGCTATCGATTTTTTTTGCATGCTAGCATGCTAGTTAACATTCGTGTCAGTCAGCTGTTGGCTCTCACGCTGGCCATTAGAATCTTCCTGCCTATTCGTTGCAGCCAGCTATAGGCTCTCACTCTGGCCAGTACAAAATGGCCGCAAACTACATGAAAACTGCTGTAGAAGCATGAAAAAATCGATTATTTTCACTATCGATGGGAGTTGAGAAATGCAACGTCAGTCTTGGCCTTCTCGCTAACTTGGAGCATGTGCATGTAAATTTTGGTGCAAATCCTTCGAAAACTGCAGCTGTGCATTCATTACACACACATACATGCATCCTGCATTTTATAGATAGATATTTGAGTTGTTCATTCAAGACAAAACTTAGGATTTTAAAGATTTTTTCATTGTCTTTATAAAAAAAAAAAATAAGCAAAAAAATACCTGTTCAGGATAAATGTTATCCAAATACCATTTAAAACTTGTACAGTGGAGACGTTTCCTTAAAGCTTTTCTCTCAGAAAGATCTCCATAATTTGTGTTCAGACGAGCATTGGGAAACATCCGGAAAAAATGTTCCTGAAAGGCAAAAAAAATTGCAAAAGAAATGAATACAGGTAAGTTAATAAAGAAATTGTTAATTACACAAAAGTTATTTACACAAAATTGTTAATTACACGATTATGCAAAATTGAGAGATTTCACAAATGCCGCTCGGTTTAAAGCACAAATAAAAATTGTTTCATATCATTGCTGATTGACAAATTTAGATTTAGTTTGAAACAAAGTCTTGTATTTTGAATTGAAATCCTTTTAATCATTTATAACTGGAAATTTAGATTTAGTTTGAAACAAAGTCTTGTATTTTGAATTGAAATCCTTTTAATCATTTATAACTGGAAATTTAGATTTAGTTTGAAACAAAGTCTTGTATTTTGAATTGAAATCCTTTTAATCATTTATAACTGGAAATTTAGATTTAGTTTGAAACAAAGTCTTGTATTTAGAATTGAAATCCTTTTAATCATTTATAACTGGAAATTTAGATTTAGTTTGAAACAAAGTCTTGTATTTAGAATTGAAATCCTTTTAATCATTTATAACTGGAAATTTAGATTTAGTTTGAAACAAAGTCTTGTATTTTGAATTGAAATCCTTTTAATCATTTATAACTGGAAATTTAGATTTAGTTTGAAACAAAGTCTTGTATTTTGAATTGAAATCCTTTTAATCATTTATAACTGGAAATTTAGATTTAGTTTGAAACAAAGTCTTGTATTTTGAATTGAAATCCTTTTAATCATTTATAACTGGAAATTTAGATTTAGTTTGAAACAAATTGAAATCCTTTTAATCATTTATAACTGGAAATTTAGATTTAGTTTGAAACAAAGTCTTGTATTTTGAATTGAAATCCTTTTAATCATTTATAATTGGAAATTTAGATTTTGTTTGAAACAAAGTCTTGTATTTTGAATTGAAATACTTTTAATCATTTACAACTGGAAATTTAGATTTAGTTTGAAAAAAGTCTTGTATTTTGAATTGAAATCCTTTTAATCATTTATAACTGGAAATTCAGATTTAGCTTGAAACAGTCTTTTTTTTTTTTTTTTTTTTTAAATTGAAATCCTTTTCCTGGACTTATATATTTCTAATTGAATCATGTGCATTGACTACAAAGGAGATTATGTTGAAAAATATTTGATGTGTGAAGTAAATACTTTTTTCAGCATTAGGCCACAAACTTATCCCACATTGAATTGTGCAGTAACAAGGAATGAAATTATATTGCAAATATATTTTTTATGTAAACTACATGCTTTTTTTGAATCTGTCTATATCTCTGAGATAAGGTATTATGATTACTTACAGAATATGGCAATGAAGATGAGGATAACAGTCCAAATAATGTAAACAATGTGAGTAATGCTTTTTGTGTCTTTAGGTTATTGATTTGTTGATATACCTACATAACACCACTGAATTGACAAGTAACTTAAAATAAACAAGGATACCCCAATTGCTAGCATCCCAAGTATTCCACTCTTATGAATATTAACAAGTAAAACTTAAGAATGCTTTATTTTCAGGGGGTTTTACGGGGGTGGGGGTATCTAATCACAAAAATGCAGATAATGAGGACCACCGTACATAATTTAAGCTTTAAGAGGTATTAACTCTAAACACTGTTTTATTGTGGGCTTAACCTCAGAAATATAATCTACTCATTATAATTATTGCCCAAGAAACAACAATACATGGTGTATATATCCAATTTCATCCATGACAGATAAAAATGTCAAATTCATTTTCTCTTAAAGAACCAGAATTATATAAAGGGTTGAAACCAGAAATAAATGAGCAAATGTACCCGATACTGATCCATCCAGACATAGGCCACCCGAAGTGAATTCTTCATCATTGTGTTCTCTCCATTTGGTGAAGTATATGGACGCCTCTTTCGGAAAACATGGCCAACATGGGAACAGGGAATTATTTCAAGACGTCCTCCACACATCCAAATCTACAATGCATTTAAAAAAAAAAAAAAAAAAAAAAAAAAAAAAAAAAAGAAGAATCTTATATGTAAATTTACACTTGACAAGACATGAATATCTCTCCAAAAATGAACCCATGTCTAAGAAAATACATAAAAAATTCAATAATATACTGACCTTAAAAAATAAAATTTTAGCTTATGTTAATTCCTGATGATCGCATTTAGCATAAAACAAACTGTTACCTCGGGGTGTTGACTTCAATACTTACTTGAGATATATATATATATATATATATATATATAAATTAATGAAATTATTAAATAATAATTAATTAAGTAATAAATTATTTTAATTTCATGAAAGAGTTTTTGGAGATGATTAAAGTTGTTTTTTTTGTGGGGATGGATCCAGCATAAGGATAAATGTTAGCTTGAAGTCCTGATAATCAAAATAAATACCAATATTTCTTTCATGATAAAACACTTTTAATATCCTATATATATATATATATATATATTGCTCTACTTTGTATTGAGCACTTTTTAAAAAAAATAAATGCTATGAACTGTGAATTTTTATTCTATCTGTTTTTTCTCTCATTTGGAAATATATATATATATATAAATTAATGAAATTAAACAATAAATTAAAATAATTATTTTAATTTCATAATAAAACATTTTTAAGTGATGATTAAAGTTGTTTTTTAATGGATCCAGAATGTTTGGATTGCTTGTAGTCCAGAATCTAATATTCCTTTCATATCTGTAGCCAACAGCAATAAATATCAACACCAAGCTGAAGCCATTGAACTATGCATGGTGCGTAGTTGAGTAAAAGCGTCAGTCAATGTCCCCATAACACCATAAAATTCATAAAGATTATCTGATTTGGGGATGTCAGTGCTTCCAATTCTTTATCAAAGCAGTCATTGATGTTAACCATGGATTCATTTGAGAGGTGTAATAAAAGAATTCTCAGGATTACTTGCATCAATTTGTTTTCAGATAAAACTTGTCATTCATCGGTTTTGAGTCTTTTTCTAAATTCATGCAAATGTCCTCAAAAAAGCTGATGCACCCTGTATATTATTGTATAAATCGCACTCTTAGTTTGAGGCTGTCAAAGTAGGTATTTGTGGTTGACTTGCAAATATATTTGTTAAATAATATTTCTGAAACTCCAAACTCTCTTTATGCAGGTCTGTCTTTATGTTCTTCTGCATAATCCACCATTTCCAACTTATAAACCTACTTCATAACTCTTTCTCTTACTCATGATTAAGGTTTGCAATTACAGTACCTCAGTTCTCAAACGTCTTGAATGAATTGGTTTTCGAACAGAAAATTTGAGATGAAAATGCCTTGCTTATCAAATAAAATTTCAGTTCATTGCCAAACCGAGTTAACCCAAACGGAATAATTTTTGAGTCGACCGCTGTGTTGTATATATTCATGTGTTGTGTTTGTGCTTTCTTTTTCCAATTTTATTGTACTATGACTTTTTTCTCTACATTGATTCCTGTTCATAAAATAGTTTCAGTTTACATTCCAGGTTATCAACAGCCTTCAGGAATGAATTAAATTTGTGAACCATGGTTCCACAGTATTAAAATTTGTAAAAATTGAGGTGAACTGAGTTTTTATATACCAATAAATGACTATTCTGCATGGAATAACTGTAAGCAAAATTATGATTGGTTGTAATTGCATGGTTTTTACTTATCAAGTGTTGGGCTGCTCTGTTTAGATAAAGATTTGGGTACCAGTAATTGCTTCAGTCCTAAAATCACTTGAAAATGATTGTCTTTTGTTGTAAATCAGATAATAAATAGTAAATACGAGTGGTGCAGATCAAGCACTTTTACTCGGTGTGTGACGTGGTACTGTCGGAAGAGGCGATTTCATAAAATCAAAAAAATCATTTTTCCCCTTCTTCTCACTCATACTCAAGCCCACTACCAATATGCCACAGTCTATTCTCTATGATGTCAAGTGAATAGGTCAAACCCATGACTTTTATTGAAATTTTGATAAAAAAAATGTGTAACCTATTCTCAAGTCAATACGGTAATTGCATTCATTGATTTGTTTTATTTATTTACTTTTTTGTAAATGCTTTATTGCTAGTTCTTAGATTAGTTATTAAAATTTTCAATTTTTTTGCAGTTTAATTAAATTATTATTGTACAATGGGGTAATGGATAATGGCAGATTGAGGAGTCAAAGAGCTGAGTTCAAATTCCAGTCGAATCTGTTACATTCACTTATGTGCTAATACCCTTGGGAAAGGTATGAATCCTATTCTTCTTCCCCCAGCTATGGGTAAATAGCAGGACAGACCAGGTACTATAGTCTTGGATGAAAACTGGTCTACTGCAAAAAGAAATGGCAACCTACTGCAGGGAAAAAAAAATCTGCCTCGTGAGTCATGTATCAAAAGATACATGATTGTCTAAGTGTGTATCATGCATGGCACATAACTGACTGATTGTCATTATGGTAATTTTAGAAGATACTCAGTTTTTTGTCTAGATTTTTTAAGAACCAAGGGCAGTGTCTTTTTGTTATAGAAAAATTGAGGAATATAAAACCAAAAATAATCATACCCGAAAGGATATTTCCAGATTTTCTCCTCCCCAAAGATCCATACCGGGATCATATTTGCCCATTTCATTAAAGTAATCTCTGTCAATAGCAAATAAACCACCAGCCATTGTTGGGGTCCTGCAAGTAAATAAATACAATTAGAACTGTTTTCTATAATTAAGAGTATTAAATTATTGCCATTATACAACACATTTTTAGAAGTATTATCTTTGTTGATTTTAACAATGGTTTGGTTAAATATGTTCTTTGGCTTTTCCAGTATGCACCTAAGTAATGTCAAAGAATTGGGCAAAAATGTTGTGATAAAAATAACAAGGATAAAGATAATAATTTGAATAATATGTGGAATAACAAAAACACTTCATATCAGGAATTCACACAATACAAGAAGATTAAAAATGACATCAGTTGAAATGGTGTGATAAAAATAACAAGGATAAAGATGATAGTTTGAATAATGTGTAAAATGATGAAAATCAGTTGCACTAGCTCAGTTATGTTAGCTACTTTGATGTGTAGCTTCCACATAAATGGAAAACAAACTCTACTAGCTTTTATTTGCATGTGTTATTTTTTAAACAAATTATGACTAGTAATCCACATTGGTTACTCTACAACATAGAATGCAAAATATTACAGTGTAAGTGAAATAAACCTGCATTAACTAATCTTTATCCAAATAAAGGTGATGCTGTGTATATGGGGGGATTTAAAGATAATCCTTTACTACGTGGTCTATCCAGAGACCCAAGTTATAGATTGATACAAGTATTGTTCCTAAACTGAAGATAGCAATTCATAAAAAAAAAACACACCCAGAATTAGTTAAAATAAAGAAATAGTCCAGCATCAGGATAATGCTAAATAAGAGGGGGGTTAACTCAAATATACAAGGGACATTTGGTAGTTGATAGTTTTACCGAGAGGGGGATAATAGAATTGAACAAAGGGCAATTGGTAGGTGACACTTTCACCAAGAGGGGGTTAATGTAAATCCCTAAGCGAGCAACTGGTACGTGTCACTTTTCGTCTAAAGAGACACTAACGCAAATAACACATGGGATAATTTGGCAAGTGACACTTTCACCAATAGAAACTGATTAGCACCCAGAACATGAACTCAAACTAACAATTACACTAATTTTTCTCCCTATCTAACTGACTCCACACATTTTTGTTGATGAGTGACATAGGACAAAAGCCCAGATGAAAAAACTGCCAACACATTTCTACCTGTTTTTTTTTTACATTTTATTTTCTTTCAGCCAATACACAAACAATTTGGTGCCTTTTCTACAACTGAACATGTGAGCCTTTGCAACATTAATGAATTGTAACTGCATGTTCCTATTTGAAGGACCATTGGTTAAGGAGTTAGAAATGCTAAATACAAAAAGGCAATAAAAAACAATTTCTTTCTTTTATGAACTTACACCAACCAATTATTAGCTTTTTCAACTGCTGCAAAATGCTCTCTAAAACATTCTCTAATTAAGACCAGATTCAAGAGTATACTGAAAACTTTCATATCAAAACCAGCAGAATTTTACTCAAAGGATATCAAAGAGATGCCTGATAACTGACAAGTTATTGCAAATAATGGTGAATATAATTGAATAGGACAATGATATATAAATTTTTTTATATATCAAAAACAATTTTAAAGAAAAGAATTATGACAAAGTGGAAAAAGTTTTGGTGACATGTTTCACTCTTTAGGACTTCAGACAAAATTGATACACATCACATGAAAACATTTTCCACTTTCTGATACTTGTTTTCCATATAATTAAATAAAATGTTTATTTTTAGAATAAATTTGATAAATGAAAATGGAAATTATTTATGATTCAACCTAATAAACTCACTCAATAGGATTTGACAGAGATTCAGGATTGTCACGGTATTTGGCAGGTAAAGGATCCCATCGATAATGCAGACCCCAACTAAATCCTCCACGTACAAGAGGTGATCCTTCATACAAAAAGGTATCTGGACTTATTGTATCTATAATGGGAATCGTAACAATTTTACGGTCTTCAGCAATCCGATTCAGTAAGGGCTGCAACCATTTCACATTTACTTCCACATGACTGTCCAGAAAAACCAATACCTGAAAGGAAAAGAAAATAAGAAAAAAGCCATTTATTAAAGAATCTGATTAGAAATTGTGGCAAACATGGACCTTTGTGCCCACAAAAAAAAAGTACTGTCAAAAAGGATGGTTTTTCTATTGACACTGCTATTATTTTAACTACTTTCACTTCTCGGCAATGTTTATTCTTTTAAAAAGCAATGATTAGAAATGGAATAAAACCTAAACATATGAAAATGAATTTTCTACTCTTGAGAATTGAAAACAAAAATAATAAACAAGGGAAGTGAATGAGAACATTATAACTTAGTGTGCATGCATGGTAGAGCACATGATCAGTCTGTGCCAAACAGCTTCAGTCTGACTATTTTAGTTCTATTGCCACAGCAACAGTCCTGAAAGTTCTCGATCAGACCTCATAGATACATACAATGTGCGATGGATAAATTGTCATCTAGATAATGCAAAAATGAAAATAACACTGACATCTCATTTTAACAAATATATTTACCAAAATTACACAAAAATATATTTAAATACTAAAGAGTAAATTTATTCAATAAAATTGCCATTGGCTTCAACCATGGCCTCCAGACAACTTTGGAATCTCCTACAATTCTTCTAGACAGTCTCCTTGTTTAAGCTGATGAATGCTGCCATAATCTTTGCCTCCACTTTTGGTGTTACAAGGTGTTTTGTTGGTCTCTTGCTCAAAACCACCCTACAAATACTAATCAAGGGGGTTACAGTCTGGAGAGTTAGGTGGTCAGGTGTAAGGTGTGATATGGTCACAAAAATTGTCTGACAATGATGATTGGGTTCTCCTGCTTGTGTGACATGGTGCAGAGTCCTGTTGCCAGACATAGAGTCTTCCAATAGCCACTCTCTTGACCCAGAGCAGCACGACTCCTCAAGGCACTTGATGTAGGCCTCCATGTTGAGGCCCTCACTAACAAATGTGGGAGTTCTTTTTTTATCAAAATGATCAGAGTGAGTTTTCCAAGCTGCCATACCTTCATAATCACTATTACACTCATCCAATTATTTTCAAATCCTCTACACTGTCTTGACACCCAAACACTCTGAAATGTTTATATTAGAGCTTCTGGTGCGAATGCCAAGCAGTACAGCATGCAGTTTCCAAATTTCTGCTGGACTGAATTACGTCATGATCTTTTTCCCAGATATGGTGCCCAACTGATCCTACTATACTGTGCAGTTGACAAAATCAAAAACAAACAACATGTATGCATTAAATTAAAAATATAAAATGGTGACAATTTACTCATCACACTCTGTACATACTTAGCCACATATTTTTCTGGAGACATGACCAAAATTAATCTTACACAAAAAAAGGGGGTACAGTAAGTCTTTTTATCAAGACACCATCTCTAGGAAAGTTTCCATTTAAGACTTGAGACCCCATCCTATCCTTATATATAATAAAAAAATGTTGGCTGTTGGCTCCTATAAGAAGCTCATCCAACCTTTGACAGGTTTTGCTTTTCATCCTGTGAGGTGATATGCCATGGCCCTCAACAACAGAAAAGCTACTAGGGGAGCTGGTTTAGACACCAACCACCCATCCATGTGGCAGGTTGTACTGGGTTACATGTTAACAGTAGCAGGCCTAAGCCTGACCTTTTGTTTAAGTTAATGCAGAAAATCAATATATTAGCAGCCTCGACCATATTCAAATTAAATTTTCCAAATCTATTTTCTGTGTTGGTAACTATTAGGTTGGTGCAAAAATAATGACGTAATAATGTCGTTCTTTGATGTATTTTTTAACGTCAAAAAACGACATTATTACGTCATTATTTTTGCACCAACCTAATATTATGCTACTGTAAGGCGATATGGCAGAGTAATGGACAGCGGCTCAGATTGAGGAATCAGAGAGCCGAGTTTGAATTCCAGTCTAATTCATTACATTCACTTACATACTAATACCCTTGGGAAAGGTATGAATCCTCTTCTTTTCCCCCAACTATGGATAAATAGCAGGACAGGCTGGGTTCTGTAGACTTGGATGGCAACTGGTCTACTGCAGAAAGAAATGGCAAGCTACTGTGGGGAAAAAAAATCTGCCTTGTCAGTCATGTATCGAAAGATATGATCACCTATGTGTGTATCACACATGGCACATAACTAACTGAAGGAGCCAGAAGGCACTTATCTTAGCTTTGATAGAAGTAAGTCATATGGGTCACATGACAACTGCTTAATGACATTGCTCCATACAATGATGAAAGTGGCAGCAAATTTCAGTTTGTTTTACATCAGCGAGACTATAAGGTTGCTTTATTCCAGGTCTTGGGCTGAGGCTAAATCTGCCTCCCCAGCAGCTTACAAGTCCATGGTGCTATTTTTCTTTAGGAATGTATCTCTCCCAAATATAGAAAGAAAATCCAGCTTGTAGCCTTCAATTTGGGGAAAACCAAAGATTCATTGTTTCCTGTTCATGGAATATGTCCTCACCTGAGACATAGATGAATCTGGCCTCCAAAACATGTCTTCTCCAGACACAAGAGTATCTCCATAATATATATAAGAAACTTTCTTTTTGTTTCACCTTCCACTCTGCTTTTCTGTGTAGATATATGTGATATATTATTCTCTGTGGGGGACACACATATATATATATATATATATATATATATATATATATATAGTTTTGTGTATGTCTTAGTGATATAAAAGTCACTCTAAGAACAAAGCATGTATGTCATTCCCTTTCCTTTTAGCCATTCTATTCTGTCCATGAACTACAGTATTATTATATCACAGATATAATAATGCTCATAATGGGGGAAATACATTTGGAAGAACAAACATTTCTTCCATAGCTTTCTTCTGTTACACTACCTAACACTTATAACTGATCACTGTTAACCTACTAAAAATAAGCTTAAATACAAGTGAGCATGAAACACATCAAAAACAAAAATAAATAAATCACTTACATCACCAGTGGCCTTGGAAGCACCAAACATTCGTGCACGAATCAAACCTTCTCGCGTTTTTGTTCTGTACAGCTTTGCAATATATATATTATGTAATATTAGGTAATTTTCAAGGTCTTCAAGTTCACCTGAAATTCAAGTCAACAACAAAGAAAAGTAACTTAAGACTTAATTATTGCAGTGCAAGAAAATGGATTATCTTCCTTGTTAAGAAATTTTTTAATTATTATTATTTGATGTAATGAATATGCATACACCTGTGTTCCCCCTCACTGTAATATGATTGGCTGGTGTCAGCCATAAATACTGATTGAGGTGGAGGTACATCATCTATTGTCTAAGTCTATGTATACGCATATGGTCTACGCCTATTGACCTACACCTGTTGCCTAAGTATATTGCCTATGACTACGATGAGTACCAGTTGATTACTGCTACCTTCTAGATTACCCACCATTGACTAAAACAGACAAAATTGCAAGGGGAGTATCAGGAAAAAGACTTAAGTTTAGAGGTGAATCAAAATGTAACATTTTGTTCATGGGAAAAATTCACAAATCAAAAGTGTATGTGCTCCCTGGTTCTTCTTTGGTTTAGACTGGACCGTATTGTTTAATTTATGGGAATTACCGGTAAATTCTTTCTGTAACAAAGTAAATGTCATAGAGAACTATAAGACGAAGCAAACAAAGATTTATTACGGATTTGAAAGGCGAATTCCCTCACGTCTTTTCAGAAGTACTAGGTCTGTGCACAAAAACAGAAGTCAACTTCGAATTGAAAGAAAATGTTTAACCAATCTTTAAACCAAAGAGAAAAGTACTGTTTTCGGCACTAGACTCAATAAATGAGGGATTAGAAAGGTTAGAGAAAATTGGCATAATTTCAAAAGTCAATTGGGCATCTCCAACCGTATATATAAAAAAAAAAAAAACGAAAAATCAGAGTGTGTGTTGACTTTTTGACAGGCATAAATGATTATTTAAAAGTCCATGCGTACCCTCTACCATCTCCAGAGGATATATTCATTAATTTAAACAGAGGTAGAGTGTTTTCAAAGTTAGATTGTCGGAGGCTTACCTTCAGGTTAAAATCAGTGAAGAATGTTCGAAGTACCTGACAATAAACACGCATAAAGGGATTTTTAAACTAAATCGTCTTCCTTCTGGATTGAAGGTAGCTCCAAGCCTATTCCAGCAAATAATGGACCCAATGTTGGCTGGTATGGAGTATGCAATTGCATACTTAGATAATATTTTGATTAAAAGTGTAAATGAGGCCCAACACAAAACATATATTAGTGCAGTATTTCAGAGAAGTGAGGAATACAGGTTCAAGCTGAGTGGTGAAAAATGCAAGTTCTTCTTAAAGAAGATAAAATATTTAGGGGAGATCATTGACAGTAAAGGAAGAAAATCAGACCCAGAAAGAGCTAAGGCTATAAAAAATATGTCAGCACCTGATAATGTGGCTAAACTCCAGGCGTTTTTGGGATTAGTAAGCTACTATAGCATTTATATCCCAAAAATGTATGACATGAGCGCTCCTTTAAATAATTTGGTGAAAAAGGGTGCAAAGTGGATATGGTCGAAAGAATGCAAAGATGCTTTTAAAAAAATAAAAAGCTGTCTATTAGACCTAGCGTTAGCGCATTTTGACCCGAAGAGGAAAATCATTGTAGCAGCAGATGCCAGTAATGAGGGATTAGGTGCAGTATTGCTTCATAAATTCGAGGACGGATCTACAAACCCAATAGCACATGCCTTGAGAATGTTACTGCCTGTGGAACAAAGTTACAGTCAAATCAAAAAAAAAAAAAATATTTCACAGGTTTCTATATGGAAGAGAATTTATTCTGCAAACAGACCACAATATTTGGTTCAAAAAAAGGTATACCAACTCACACGGCAAATCAACTACAGCATTGGGGGATAATTCTTTTGAATTATAATTTCAAAATAGAATATGTGGCTTCAAAGAAGCTAGCTCATGCCGATGGGTTATCAAGATTGATACCTAAATATACGGAACCACTAAAAGAAACAGTAATAGCAGCACTAAGAGACAAAAGTGAATTGTCGGGTCTGTTATGCAACACTATTAGAGAACTACCAGTTACACTAGAAGATGTGAAAAAAGCAGCGGTGAAGGATGATTTCATTAAAAAAATGAAAAAGCAAATCTGGTTGAACGAGAAAACTAAAAAAAGGAATTAGTGTGTCACCTTTTTCAATCTGCAAACAGGTATTACTATATGCAGATAGAGTTGTAATGCTGTGTACTCTGCAAAAGAAAATTCTGAAAAAATTTCACACTGGCCATCCAGGGATTTTGAGAATGAAATCTCTAATGAGAGGCTATGCTTATTGGCCGAGGATGGACCAAGACATAGAAAATTTGGTGAAACAGTGCAGAGGATGTCAACTGACAGCAAGGGATCCACTGGTAAAGATTCAACCATGAGACAAAGACATATGTCCCATGGACTCAATTGCATATTGACTATGCAGGGCCCATAAAGGAATCGTATTACCTGATCATTGTGGACAGTTTCACTAAGTGGCCAGAAATTGTTAAGTGTAGACATCCAACTGCAACAAATACAATAAATGTGCTTAACGAAATTTTTAGCTGCTTTGGACTCCCTAAAACTTTAGTCAGTGACAACGGAACGCAGTTTACGGGAAGAGAATTCAAGGAATTCTGTACATCATTGTCCATTGATCACATGACATCACCAGTATATCATCCAAGAACGAATGGACAGGTGAAAAAATTTGTGGACACCTTTAAACGAGCGCTGAAGAAAAACCAAGGCGTGGACACAAATGAAAGAAGTATTCAGAAATTTTTGGCAGTATATAGAATCATGCCAAACCTGAATATGACATCAGGGTTATCGCCAGCAGAGTTAATGTTTGTGAGAAAAATACGCCCTGTGTTCGACAGGCTGCTGCCTAGTCCGGCAAAGAAAACTTAAAAAAGAAAACCAGATAACTAAAGCGTATAAGCCAGGTGACAAAGTTTTTTTCAAGAACTTTAGGGCTGGAAAAATGTATTGGGAAGAAGGAATGATAACCAAAAGAATTGGACAAGTCATATATGACATAAAAGGGGAAAAATTTCAGTGCAAAAGACATTGGAATCAATTGAGACACAGAAACACGACAGAGGTCATGGAAAATACCGAAGAGATTCCAACGGAAGTCTTGTATGGTGCATTTGAAATTCCTGTTCATGTAAGTCAACATTTGCCAATGGAAGTATCCCCGACCTCAAGGCCAGAGGTACCAGTATGTCAAATGCCACCACTGCAAGGAGGACTGAGGCAAAAAAGAAAATCGATTAAGTCCAGACCCTAAAAAGAGAAAATATTTAAGCTAAATTTCAAGGGAAAATTTAGCTCAGGGGGATGTGATGTAATGAATATGCATACACCTGTGTTCCCCCTCACTGTAATATGATTGTCTGGTGTCAGCCATAAATACTGACTGAGGTGGAGGTACATTGTCTATTGTCTAAGTCTATGTATACGCATATGGTCTATGCCTATTGGTCTATACCTATTGCCTAAGCATATTGCCTACAACTACGACAAGTACCAGTTGATTACTGCTACCTGCTAGATTGTCCTACCCAGTTACAGCAGACAAAACCACTTAGCTACTTCATACAAATATATCCCTTTCCGGGACATATCATTATTATTCCCAGTTCTTCATCAAAGATGAAGGTGTACATTTTGAAGGGAGGCAGTTGGGTTAATGATACTCTCAAAACCATGAGTATAAAATGACTGAAACCAGAATCTGTACCAAATTCACTCTGTTGCTTTCAACTGCACCAATTTGTGCCCTTGTAAAATGTTTTTTTAAGTCAATATTTAATGGGATTTTTGGTAGTCAAAATCACACATTCTTGGATGTCTTGCTGCCATCAAAGATTTCAAAAGGTCAAAGGTTTTAAAAATAGAAGTACTAAAATTTAATTACCATATTTGATGGTGTATAAGATGCACCCAAATTTCAGCAGGGAAAATCAAGAAAAAAATTAGCTCTTAGTAAAATTATTAGCTGAGACTATATTTATGAGATATTACTTTGGTTAAACAAGCCATGATTACAATTAAATGAAAATTAATAGGAAAAAAGAACACAAGCCTATAAAAACTTTATTATATCCAAAGGTAAGAAAACAAAATAAAAATCAAGCAAAACAGTACAGTTACCATTAAAATTTTATTAATTCTAAAATCCATAAAATTTGATGTCTTCATTATCTAAACACTGATACTCATTTTCAATACAACCATCATCGTCGTTAAATAATGCGTCATCTTCTGTTCCATTGAGAGCATTGCTAATGCCACACTTTTTAAAAAATTTCATAACAATTTCTGGTCTAATATTATCCCAAACTTGCTTCACCCATTCGCAGACCTGTGCAATGCCTTGTCTTTTTATTCTTCCTGTAAGTGTAAGGTCGTGATCAGGCATTGCCATCCACGTGTTCCATTGCTCCTTCAAGTCTAAGCTAATAGGAGTTGCCAGGTAGTTAATTTCTGCTGACTATCGCAAATTTTAAACCTACATATGGCATATAAGACACACTTTTAAAAGATATTTTTAGTAAAAAAAAGTGTGCCTTATATACTGTCAAATACAGTAGTTTTTAATAACAGGATTATCAGATTGTGTTACAAGCAGTAAACTGGAATACATGTGAAAGGTCAGTGCTATTTAATTTTTATTGACCTTCCCATTACTAACACAATTTAACTTGGGTTGTTTTAAAAAAAATATCCCTAAAAACTTGTAGGTAATGAAATTCAAAATTTAGTAGCAGAGAGCTCCTTTTTTTTTTTTTTTGGCCAAACAAGATTGAGCGACTGATTTGTTTCCATTTTTTTTTTATCCATACCTCTCCCAAGGGTATTTGCAATTAAGTAAATGTAACAAACCCAACTGAAACTTAGTTCTCTGATCTCTGATTCCAAGTAGTGTAAAATTGATCTTGACTTTAGATTGATTTGTTTTTTTATGGCCTATCAACTTTTGCAGGTTATTTAAAGCTAGAAAATATTTTTAGATTGTAAGAAATTTTTAGAAGATGATAATGATCTACTGATACAGGTCTTACTAATTAACTCATAGCTGGGCGAATAAGAGTAGGATTCAGACCTTTTCCCAAGGGTTTTTGTGCATAAGAAAATATAGCGAACCCAACTGTTTGAGAGTGTCAAATTCTAAGTCTTTTTACTCATTATGTGTCTTGGAAATTTCAGCTGTCACTTTCAAAATATTGGTTGAGTTGTACAATAGGCCCTGTGACGAAAATTAATGATATGAACAAAAATTTGAAAAAAAATGTTATTTCTGGTCACAGTGTCTATTGAACAACTCGACTGAAATAATTTTTAGAAATAATTTCAAATGTTAAAAAAAGAAATGAAAAAAAAAGAAAAAAACCTAAGTGAGTGATCCAAAGTTAATTAGGTTAATTTTATCCAAATATTAACACGTTATGTTGGATATAATCAGCAAATACAATAAGTGAGAGGATTTTGTTGGGGTTGGGAGTGAAAAGAGTATTTATTTTTATGACCTGAGTTCAAGAGAAACCAAATACTTCTTGTAACATAACAATGAACCAAAATCTAAAAAGCAAACAAAAATAGTCTTACTTAATGAACTGAAATCATCAACCAAAATGATTTCATGAAGGGTTTCCACAGGAGTGCGATCAATCACACTGTGCATGGATCGAAGTAAGGTGGTGCGGTGCTCATTATAAAAACAGATAATTACACTGGCGCTTGGCAAAACTGGTTGATAAGATTTCATCCTGCATCTAGAAAGAAATTAAAATAAAGAAATTATAAGAAAATTATAAGAAATTAAAAATGACCAGAATAAAAGACTGATAATTATTATTCACAAATATTCAAGATTATTATTATTATTATTATTATATAATAATAAAATAAATATTCCTATTATGTCAGTAACTTTCTGTCTGAATTTTGGTGATCAGGAGTTATCATTATTTTCACTATTTACAATCGGACTATTGTCCTCATCTTTATCGTTGCTATCACAATGTTTCAGCTATTGTGCCCTCCAGCCTCCATTAGGTGTACAGTAGCGGCCATAATATAAGGAATGGAAACAACAAAGACATAAATATGTGTATTACTTAAAAAGTAATGCATGATTAGCAATGAAATTTTTACCGAATAAAGATTAGGGTGTAATGCATAAATATTATACAAAATTACAAAAATTTACATAATAGTTTTTTTTTTTTTTTAAATAAATATTAAATGGAACAAAGGAAATAAGCTACTGGACAAAAGTTAAGGAACAATGTTAATAATTTGCATAAACTTTTAATTTACATATTATGGCTGCTACTGTATATCAATCTGGGCAACGTACAGGGAATTCTAAACTGAACCCTTTATTTAATCTAGTGATCGGACTGTTCTAGTACCACTCTCCATCTCTAGGGATATCTCATCTAGTTTTTATTTTTTTAATTACTATTCAGTTATTTCCACTGAATCCAAGTAAACACAGCCCTGCCAAGGAATTGAACTTACAATTACTATGTCACCAAATTCACAAATCATCACTTTAATCCACTCGGCTATTATCCTAAGAATGACAATATCCTAGTGGATTAGGATAATAAATTTCTACAGTAAATCACTAGTAATGCATTTGCATGATAAATAGCCCTACATATAGAAATGCATTGAAATTAGAAAGAAAGGGATTATCAGTGGTTAGGAATTAATGCAAGCATTATAGATACTGTAATGCTTGTATTAATTCCTGTCTATTGACAATCCCTGCATTTCTATATGAAACCATTTACATTATAAATAGCCCTATTGAAATTCTTGCAACTGTATAATAACTGTACTGCTTGCATTAATTCCTGACCACTCACAATTCCCTTTTTCTTAATTTTAAATTCTATAATAAAAATCATTAAAAATAGCGTTGTCTATATTTCTGAGAGGTGGTATTGTAATTATTTACACTGTTCAGGCTGTTGCCCTCATCTTTGTTGCCATATTCACATTTCAACCGTTGTATGCTCCAACCTTCTTCAGGTGATTGGAATTTCAAACAGAAACCTTTATTTTGTCTGTCGGGGTAGATTGTTTTAGTTCTGAGTGTCATGCCTCTTCCGAAGAAGGCTAGAGTGTACAACAGTTGAAATGTGAATATGGCAACAAAGGTGAGGACATCAGTCTGAACAATGTAAATAGGGTAAATAAAAATAATTCTATTTTATACAGTAACCTGTTTCTGTTAATAATGCCTGCATTAGTTCCCCTATTTTTTTTAATTCATCCAATACAAGACTTGAGAGTCAATCAAGGTAGAGGGTTACTGAAGGATGTGTGTGATGTGAATGTAAGAGGTGGTAGAAAGTGAGGATAAGGAGGATAGATAATGTTTGACTTGAAGAGGTTAAGATTGTATTGTTCAGGGAAGCTTCCACTCAGGAGTCTGCATTTCTTGGAATAAAGCTGTCTGAATTAAATTTCCTCTTTACATTTGGTGTATGTGGGAAATGAGGATGATTCAACTCCATGTAAGTAACATGGCATTTCCTGGTGGAACTGATCTAAAAAAATGATCTACTTTCTGTTGTTAACGGGGGCAAGAAATGGTTTGTTAAAACTCCAAAACAATACTTCTCTCTTTTAATTGTCTTAGAGAAACCTTTTTACCTTCCATCAGCATGGCTGAGGCTAACCTCCAGGAGAGTGATTCATTTCACCTCCTTGGACTAACATTTTCCATTGGGATGAAGTGAAAAGAATATATTGAATCAATTGCTAGGTCTGCTGCTAAGAAAGTTGGTTCACTGTGTTGTGCTAGACAATTTTTCTTGCCAGAATCTATCTTACATATTTATAAGTCTACCATTCGTCCAGGTTTTGAATATCACTGTCACATATGGTCTGGTGCTCTGACTATATATTTAGAGATTCTTGATAAAACCCAAATACAATACTATTGGTCCTGTTCTGGCATTTCAACTTCAGTCATTTTCATACTGCCATAATGTATCTTCCCTGTGACTTTTCTATGAATACTTTCTAGACTTTATAAATTTAAGCACAGTACTATATTGGTGGCAAGGTTTCATCATTTTGCAGTTGAAACAGCTAGATGTAAGTTCTATGTTAATGGTTTCTCCAAAAATACTTCTCATTTGTGGAACTCTCTTCCAGCTTCTTGCTTCTTAGTTAACTTTGATCTTCAAAGATTTTAAAGCAGGTGTCAATTGTTATCTTCTGTCTTCTTAATTCCTGTTCTTTTATTGTTCTCTCTCCTCAATAGTGTTTTTTTTCTCTCATTTTCTCTCACACTGAGTTATCACTTGTATCTTAATGGCTTTATTGCCTTGCTTGGGGGGTGAAATGATTAAAAAGCAAAACAATTAAAAGAATTCTATAATTAGAAGTTTACAGAGCTGGAGTTATTTCCTTTGAAAAAACTTCTTTTTTTATTAATTTATACTTATTTTTAAGTAAAAATTACTCAGAAACTGCTGGCCCAATCGAACTGAAAATTGCTTTCTCTTCCAGTATTGTGCTAACAAAAATTGTACTAGAATGTTCCACTTTTTGTGTGTTATGGTAATATACACACAATTGTAATTATATTTGATATATCTGCTCACAAGCAGAATCTACTTTGGGAATATTGGCATCAGCTTATTTTGAATATATCTTTTTAGTATTTTCCATGGCACTATATGTCATTTAAATAAATGAAAACTTCAAATTATTTGTTAATAAAATTCTACTTGTGATATAACTTGTGATTACGTTTATTGGTTTTATTCTTCTGATAGTTGGTACAAACTCCGTTTCTTCTAATTGATGTATAACCTCTGATTCCCCTAATTGATGTACAACTTCTGCTTCCTCTAATTGATGTATCACCTCTGCTTCCTCTAATTTATGTATCACCTCCGCTTCCTCTAATTGATGTATCACCTCTGATTCCTCAAATTGATATATCACCTTTGATTCCTCTAATTTATGTATCACCTCCGCTTCCTCTAATTTATGTATCACCTCCGCTTCCTCTAATTTATGTATCACCTCTGCTTCCTCTAATTGATGTATCACCTCCGCTTCCTCTAATTTATGTATCACCTCCGCTTCCTCTAATTTATGTATCACCTCTGCTTCCTCTAATTGATGTATCACCTCTGCTTCCTCTAATTGATGTATCACCTCTGATTCTTCTAAATTGATGTGTTACCTCTGATTCCTCTAATTGATGTATAACATCTGCTTCCTCTACCACAATAATACTTCTGTTGATTTTGGTGGCCAAGACTAAACATTACATCCTCTGTCTGTACATAATTATTTCCATCCGAAGATTGAGCTGAGATCACCTCTGCTAGCTCAGACTTTATTTGATTGATTGATTGCTGGACAGGATATACTGACTCAAGTTTCTGGTCTAACACCCATCATTTTTTTATTTGAATCATCATTTCATTAAGTGTTATGTCACTAACAGTAGCTATTATTCATTTTTCATTGTCTTCTCCAAGATTGGTACTCTTCAGGGCTCTGTAAACTAATACAGCATCAGATTAATTAATTTTATGTTCACCAAGTTGCTGAAAGAAATGATCAAATTCTATATTGAAATCAGCAATGGTCATATGCTGTGGTCTAGTATACTTTTCTAAATTTCTATATGGCATGAGAACCGATTGATTAGTATCCACCTTGAATAGAGAGAACAAAATATATCAAAGACAGGGATCCATTTGGCATTTCTCAAGAAATTACACTGATTGTGACTGGTAAAGGAATGAGAGTAAATGCAGAGATCTGATTGACATTCCATAGAAGAACACTGAATATATAAATATAATAATTTTTGTGATGGTGAAATGGAAAAGTACTAGGAAGAGGAAAAAAAGTCAAATAGTTATGTCCTGACCCAAAAAAGAAGAGGTATTGAGCAAAATTTCATGGGAAAATTAGCTCAGGTAGATGGATTGTAATGGAATGTCCCACTCTCCCTAGTACCTATTGTGAACTGACTATATCAGTAGATATATATAGTGTGCACAGGATATATCTGGTGACTTGCTTCAGAAATTAGTTGGAGATGAATCTCCAACTAAGCTGGTCGAACTCTCGGCCTTCGAACGGAGAGGAACCCAGACAAGGCTAAGCTGAAGGGCAGAGTTTCATCTGGGGTGGTAGACAGCTACCTGACTCTGTTTTTACGGGGTGTATGGGGAATTTTTGCCTGAGCCTATGGGCTCGGATACCCCACGTTAAATTCGGCCTTGTGCCACATCTGATTGTGTGTGGTGGTTGGCAAATATCCTTGCTTCGGAAATTGCTAGCTTGCGAACCGATTCTTTGTCTTACGGTAGTGTATTCTCTTTTACAATAAACCTCTCTTTCTTTCATCTACGTCCGTGTTGCTGTTCCTTTCACTCAAGTGCCACCTTTGTCTGTTTGTAAGTTCTTTTAAGGATACAACAATAATATACATCAAAAGGAGTTTCAGGAAATGATGAAATACTCCAAGAAAATTTTATCAAATTGATGTAAAGCCTTTGTATCTTCATTTAGTCAGTTGTAAAATCTGTTAACTTTGTTCATGATGGCTAAGGTAATACACTTACACGTTGAAATTTTATCTATTTTTATTCAGGTTTTTCTATTAAGGTTGGTCGTTTAACTTCATACTTAAAAGTGAAATGATTTACTATATTATATTTTAAATACTTACTCTGGATTACGAGTGTCGGGAATTTTTCGGTGGTAACCAAGTCTTTCACTTATTAGTATATTGAAGGCATGTAACTTATAGCCTAGAAATAAAAAAAATAGTTGAAGCTTATTTAACTTTTAAAACAAACAAAATAAATATAAAACTGGGATAGATATGACTTCAGTTTTTATCATAACGAGCTTTTCTTGTATTTTAAATAGTTTGCACTTGCTGTCTATTCTATGCCAATCTCAAGGGAAAATTTTTACATAAAAATCACCAGATCTTACCTGTAAGAATGATCCAATCAATGAAACATTTTAACTAAGATTAACAGTAAAATGTTAAATAAGTCAATATTCAAGTAGTATTAGTAGTAATATCATTTTGAATTTCTTAGATGAAGCATTATCAATTATTCTTAATTTTTATTAGAATTTCTTTTGTTTCATTTCTGTTACTTTTTATTACACAAATATTATCTCTATCTATAAAAGGCAGGATGAATGTGTCTGTGCGTGTAACGAATGCATTGCCACAATTTTCGACGGATCTGCACCAAAATTTACATGCACATGCTCCAAGTTAGTGGGAAGGCCAAGACTGACTTTGCATTTCCCAACTACCATCAATAGTGGAAATAATCAATTTTTTCATGCTTCTACAGCAGTTTTCATGTAATTTGCGGCCATTTTGTACTGGCCAGAGTGAGAGCCAATAGCTGGCTGCCACGAATAGGCAGAAAGATTCTATTGGCCAGCATGAGAGCCAACAGCTGACTGACACAAATGTTAACTAGCATGCTAGAATGCAAAAAAAATCGATAGCTACATTCGTCACAAGTGGGAAAAATTCAAATCTGCATGGCACTTTACTCCAATTGGCTCATTCGCTTGCTTAAACTCAACGTTGATTCTGATTCCGCAGAACTGGGTTGGGTACGAAAAAGTATTTGTTGTTAACATTCTTTTTTCATTCGGTTTTTCCAGTTACGAGTCCTTTTTTAAAGCTGATCGTTTTGTGTTCATTTAGTTTAGTTCTTTTTTCATAACAGATTTATTGCTTAGTATAGAGCTTAGAAAAAATTTGCAGTGTGAGATAGGCAAGAAGTAAGGCATGTAGCAATATCAGCACGGCAAAGGGCTCTCCTTTAAAGGCAAGGAAGGGAAAAAATATTTCAAGTCAAGTGATAGCGATTGCTGTATGAATCGTATGATTTTTTAATCAAGCACAGGCAATGCCTGGCCATGCTGCTAGTTACTGCTAATACAGCAGTAATAATATTTTCATGAGAAAAAGAAATTTCACCAGTAGTTTATTACTGATCCATACTAGTTACCATCCATGGCACTAGAGTTGGGAGTGCTCCAGGCCCTCAAGAAATACTGGTGTCAAAAATTCAGACAATAATATCAATGCTTTATTTGTATCATTACACAACTATGAATGCAATAAACAAATAAACTAAGTTATTATTCACTTTGCTATTCAGTCCAGACTAGTATGTTGGTTGTTATATGTACAATGCCTCAGTTTCTGTATTTTCCAGCCTTCTTCAGGTGTCTATCTTTGTAGTCACTGGCTTTTTTGGTATTTTAAAATGAACTCTTCAATGATAGTAGACTGTCCCTGTTTTGCTTTCCATACTTTGTAATTTTAATTTCTGAAGTCTAAATACCAAAGAGGACAGTTCATTTGAACAATTACCATTTAGTATTTATAGAAAAAGCACAGGGAAGCTATGTGACACTAATGGGAAAGAGTGACTGAAGCCAAGATGCCATATTAAGACCAATAACATTGCAGGTTCTTCTTTGGTTTTAATCTTTGTAGTCACGAATCTTCTTGGAATTTTACACTTTATTCAATCAATGGCAGTAGACTGGATCCTTTATTAAAAAATAAGCAATGAATGATTAGAATTTTAATAAAACCTAAACATATGAAAGTAAATTTATACATTTTCTTTGTTCTTGATAGCAAAAATAATAAACACTATTTATTTATTAGATTGTTTATTTACACTATTTACTATATTATTTATTGGAATGATTGACAAAACATCAGCAAGTTGCCAATTGATTCAAACTTTATAAAATGGTAAATAATAAGGATTTCTTTAAAGTTGGTTCACATATTTTAATAATTTAGTAAATGTTTATAAATTTATGAATAAAAAATTGTTTTCATATTTCTTTATAAACTGGTAAATGATAAATATTGCATTGCATTACTTTTAATTGTATTAGCTTTTAGAATGTTGTAAATATAAAATTATTCATGTAAATAAACAATCTAATAAAAAAATAATGTTTAATATTTTTGTGGTAAAAAATGTATAAATTCACTTTCATCATAGGTTTAGGTTTTTGATTTGATATTGTCTAGTGGCATATCAACACTTCTATGGGGTCTTTAATGCAGGAATCTAAATATTTTTTATGGCCTCAACTACAGATAAAATGTATTGTTGGTCATTTTGCTATAAAATTTATTGTTGGTAATTCTGCTTTAAAAATGTATTGTTGGTAATTTTACTATAAATATGTACCATTGGTAATTTATATATATATATATATATATATATATATATATATATATATATATATATATATATATATATATATATACACTATTTACATTATTCAGACTATTGTCCTCATTTTTCTCGCCATATTTATTACAATGTTTCAGCCATTGTATGCTCCAGCCTTCTTCAAGTGGTTGGAATGTCGAACTGAACCCTTTATTTCACTCACTGGGTTACTAAAGTATTGCTTGTATTTTTATACTTTCATAATGTTTGACAGTTTACTATTTTCCCATAGCTGGGACACTAACAGGTGCTATTTTCTTGGGCCAGGGTTGACCTAAGGAACAATAGTTGGTAGGTTAAGGCTTTATTACAATTCTAATCATTGCTTTTTAAAACAACAAACATAGCTGAGGATGGAAGATAGTTAAAATAATAGTGGTACCAATAGAAAAACTGTTCTTTTGACACTCCTTTTTTGTAAGCACAAAGGTCCATGTTTGCCAAAAAACCTGATAAGTGGAGAGTAGTGTGGCTGAAATGTTGATTGTAACAGTCAAGATAAGCATACGAGTCTGAATAGCAAAGTATATAATTATGGTAATTCCTAATCTTGAATATTCAGGCAAAAAACACAACAGACATCTGAATAAGGCTGAAGATAAGAAAGGTCAAACTTCTATGTGCATAACAAACAAAGGCAACAGGCTGGTTCATGTATCAAAGACTATGATAATGGTAATGCCTCATCTCAAAGCTTCTAACAAAAATGAACAAAGATGCGAATAAAATTTAATTTGGAAGTCATGAATGAATCAAGAAATATTGTCTTACAGAAGGGAAGAATTACTAAATTATTTTATCTTCCCCAAACTGAAAAAACAAAAAAACAAAAGAGAGATCACTAAACGAGACTGGTCCACTTGTAAAAAATTAGTGGGGTAATGATTGTTGTTGATTAGCATTCTTTAAACCAAGGTTTCTTAACCTGGGGTTCATGGATTGTTTTCAGTGGGTCCATGGGGATCAGACAGAAATCAACATTTATATTCACCATACAGCCCTTGTCCCAATCAATGGTTTCCCATTGAAAGAAATAAAAGAAAATGTATCCTGCCACTGCTTGAAAGAAAACACACCCAACCACTATTTACAGTGCCGACTGCTAGGCATCTTTTGACTTGTTGTTGGGTCCATGTTTACCATTTAAGTATGTGTTAGCGTTCTCTACATGACCACCATCTTTTGCCACTCCATATGAACAAGTGGTAATTCTCATTTTCCACAGCTTATCACAACTTGATATCTTCTCATATACTGGTGAGGATTAATTGACCACAATTTTGTTCAAGATCTTCAATACCAAGCTGTTAGCCATTATACCACCTGCACATTCAAGCTTATAGTACCTGGTATTCCCAAACATGTCTCTTTTCAATTCATGAGTGACTTGGCAGAATTCCTGCCCATTACTTTTTACAGTAGACTGGTTGCTAACCAAGGCTATAGGAACCAATGTGTCCTGATATTTAACCCATAGCTTGGGGAAGAAAAGATAGATTCCTACCTTTCCAAAGGCTATTTGTGTGTAAGTCAATGTAATGAACTTGACTAGAATTCAAACTCCAGTCTCCAAGCTTCACATCCAGCTTACAGCACCTGGTATTCCAAAGTGGTCACTCATCTAGGTATTGGCTAGACTTGGTGTTGCTTAACTTCAGTGATCATACTAAAACTGGTGTTTCAATGTGATATGGCCATTAGCTCTTGATTTGACTTTAGAAAACAAGCTGTTTCTTACAAATGTTAACCATGTTTACGTTATTGATATCTGCATACAAAAATAGACATTTTTTTTAATCGTACGAAAAAATCTTTTTAAAATAAAGTACAAACAGGTATATACATTTTTATGTTTTATATTAAACCGGCAATTGCTTTGTAAAATAGTTTTCTTTTTTATATTGTTACAAAAATATTTTTTGTCATTAAAGAATAAACAAATTATACATTTTTATAGTAGTGTCACATTTTAAAGTAAAAGACAAAAAATTACATAAATTAACAAAAGTATAAAAAAAAATGTGTAGACATCAATTTTCAAGGCATGATGTGTAAATAAAAATGTAAGTTTTTTTTTTAACCATTTCATCCCAAGTAGGGCAATAAAGCCACTAAGACACAATGAGTTACTGGGTGTGAAAGTATATGAGAAAAGGAAAAACATTAAGGAGAGAGAACAATAAAAGAACAGGAATTAAGAAGACAAAAAATAACAATTGACAATGCATTTAAATTATTGAAGATCAATGTTAACTGGAAAGCAAGAGGCCGGATCAGAGTTCCACTAGCAAGAAGTGCAAGAGAAAAAACTGTTAGCATAGAAATTACAGTACATCTAGCCTTTTCAATTATAAAATGAAGAGCAGATAACTCTGTGAAAGTCATTGATTGATTGATTCATTTTCTACAGCTTATCAACCCATTGTAGGTTATTTAAAGTTAGGGAGTTTTTTTTTTTCATTTTTTTAGATTGTGAGAATTTTTTTTGAGATAATGGTTTAGTCATATAAGTATTACTAATTAACACATAGCTGGGGGGATAAGAGATGGGTTCATATCTTTCCCTAAGGTGTTTGCAGTTAAGTGAATATAACCAACCCAACTGGAATTGGAACTCAGCTCTCTGATTAACAATTCCTAGCCATGATCCATTACAACATTTGCATATCCAAGATTACAGCACTTGGTATTCCCAAAGAAGTCACCCATCTATGTACTGACCAGGCTTGACATTGATTAATTTTGGTGATCGTATTGGAACTGGTGTTTCAATGTGATATGGCCGTAAGCCTTGTAAAAGTAAAGTATCGATATAATGAGTATAAAAAAAAAAAGAAAAAAATTCTTCACTATTTACATTATTTGAACTATTGTCCTCATCTTTTTCGGCATATTTATTACGTTTTGGCCGTTGTACGCTCCGGCCTTCTTCAGGTACAACGTATAACTGCCGAAACATTGTAATAAATATGGCAAAAAAGATGAGGACAATAGTCCAAATAATGTAAATAGTGTACATAATACCTCATCTCAGAAATATAGATAGATACTAAAAGGCCGAAACGTTGTGATAAATATGGCGACAAAGATGAGGACAATAGTCTGAATAATGTAAATAGTGTACATAATACCTCATCTCAGAAATATAGAGATACTAAAAGGCTGAAACGTTGTAATAAATATGGCAAAAAAGATGAGGACAATAGTCCAAATAATGTAAATAGTGTATATAATACCTCATCTCAGAAATATAGACAAAAAAATTCTTTCTATTGTAACAAATGGTACAGCCTGAGAAAGGTCCAAGGAATGCATATCTACAGAAAGAGAACTTCCCTATTTTTTACAAGGAAGTGGACCAGTCTGTTTATGTAGTGACCAAAAAAAAAAAAAAAAAAAAAAAAAAGAAAAAGAAGTAATTCGTAACTTTTTTTTTTTTGATTTTGATATTAAAACAAAATACAATAGAAAATAATTCCAACCTCTATTTCGATTTTTCTCATCCTCTTCCGTTTTTATCAGTCCAATCATATTCAAATGCGTCTCATTTTGTGACATGGACTTAACATTTGAATTGTGTTTTCTTGCTTTCTCTTCCAACAAGTCCTTAATTTGCTTTTGCAACTTAATTTGCTCTAGTCTCTCCTGATCTCGATATTTCTCAGGTTGGCTGTCATCGATTACTTTCAATCGTTTTTCTACTATTTCATCTGGTGGAGGCTTGAATGTATACTGAGACACAATCCGAATACGCTTCTTTACACTTGGGGCATTATTACTG
This sequence comes from Acanthosepion lycidas, assembly GCA_963932145.1. Classification (NCBI taxonomy): domain Eukaryota; kingdom Metazoa; phylum Mollusca; class Cephalopoda; order Sepiida; family Sepiidae; genus Acanthosepion; species Acanthosepion lycidas. The sequence continues at coordinate 37,144,020 of OZ010613.1, forward strand.
AGGAAAAACTGTATTGCTCCCATGATTAGGAGCACTAACAGTATACAACGTAGCCATTGTCGTTTTCGGGGCATCCTCATTTTTCAGAAGGATTTGTTTGGCAATAAATAAAAGATTGGTATCAGCATTCTGCAATGAGAAAATGTAAAATTCATCATTTAGGCCACTATCAGAATAAAAGTATCAGTCATCAATAGTTAAAAAGGTTTTTTTTATTTTTCTCACATGAAATGTTCTTCTTGTCATACATTATTTTAGACCAGTTTCCTTATCATTCATCAAAGGTGAGAAAAATTGTCTGAAAGAATCAATGTGTAATAATTAGGTTGAGTCATAAGTAATTTCTGTTTCTGGAAATCAATTGTAATGATCAATGTATCATCCTAACTGTCCCTTAAATATAACAGTTGATAAAAATGTTGGCAATCCTGTGTATGACATCTGGCAGCATGGTTGCTGATTGGAAGGTATTGAGGAGCATGGAACCACTCTTAATTGCTATTGTTCCCAGGTCCACCATGACCTGGGATGGTAGCACCTGTTAGGGTCCCAGCTATAGGCAAATAGTTAATCAAACTGTGGTCAAAATTACTATAAAAGTATAAAAAATACATTTTTATAGTAAAAATACCAGCAATAATTATATATTTTATTCATACAAACCTATCCCAAAAATCTTGTCAGCATTAAATAATTCATTCAGGTAGATATCCCATAAAACAACCAAATGAAAAAGTGGTAACATACTATAAAAAATTTTTATTAGTCAGTAATACAAAATAATTGAAAATAATAATTAATAAAAAAAACTGTAAAGAAATAAATATTATAATTGTATTGGTTTGTTTTATACACATAACTTTTGGAGAAGTGTGTTTTAAAGAAAACCAGACAGTTCATGAAAAATTGGTACATTTGTCTGTAAAAATTTGGCCACCCTGTGCATGATGATAAACTACATCTGGCAGCAAGGACTCTGATTGTAAGGTTTTGAGAAGTGTGGAACCACCTCTTTATTGCTGTTGTTCCCAGGTCCACCCTAATGTGGGGTGGTATCACCTGTTAGGGTCCAAGCTATGGGCAAATAGTTACTCATCAAACTGGCGTCAAAACACTATGTAAGTGTAAAAATACATTTATATAGTAAAAATACCAGCAATACATTTTTGAAATAAAAAAAAAAAAAAAAAAAAAATTTACCAGCAATGATTACATATTCTATACATACGAACATACCCCCAAAATCTTGTCAGCATTAAATAACTCATCCAGGTTGATATCCCGTAAAACAACCAAACAAAAAAAATAGTTACATACTATAAAAATTTTTTATTAGTCAGTAATACAAAATAATTGAAAATAATAATTAATAAAAAAGTGTAAATAAACAAAAATTTTAATCGTATTGGATTGTTTTACATACGTAACTTTTAGAGAAGTGTGTTTTAAAGAATTCTAGACAGTTTATGAAAAAATGTTACATTTGTAAAAATTTCTATTTTTAGAATTGGTGGTAAAAGAACCACCAAAAATATTGTGGTCAAAGTGGATGGTTTCAAAATCATTTTTTAAATTTAAAAATAATATATACTATTTCTATTTATTACCCAATCAATAGCATGTAAATTTGAAGTTAAAGTCAGTCTGAAGTCCCTTCAATTATTATATAAAAGAAAGGGGCAGAAAATAATCTACAGAGGTTAATCAAATTTTCAAAGAAAGTGATATACTTTTACAGCCTGAAGGCACTGTAATTGTCGAGGAAGAAGTAACCAGCTTTTCCAACCAAGACAGAAAATGAAGTAACATGAAGGCAGAATGATAAGGACCCAGAAAGGAAAGCAATTTTTGGCCGACACCTGAGAAGTATACGTAAAAGGAACTGTGAATAGAACTGTGTTCTATAAAAGATAAATTGCTTAAAGTCCCTATGACACCAGTGGAATTTGCCAAAACTCCCTTCTTGCTGTTCTATCTACATCTTTCAATTAGGTGGTGCACACTTTTTTTTTTAAAGAGCATGTTTGGCCTTATTCAAAGTTTGTATTAATTTCTCAAAGTTTTTTCCATTTTTCAAAGATCATTTATATATTTTGATGTGTTATCTGCCAAACAGAAAGTACACAAAAGGACATTTTTGTGCAAACCTATTTTGTAAAATATTGTATTTTGTTATTGTTGTAATGGAATGTCCCACACTCCCTATTGCCTATATGGACTGACTATATCAGTAGCTATGTATAGTGAGCACAGGATATACCTGGGGGCTATGCTTTGGGAATTAGTTGGAGATTTGTCTCCAGCTGTGCTGGTCGAACTCTCTGCCTGCCAGACAAGGCTATACCAAAGGGCAGAGTCTCGTCTGGGGTGGTAGACAGCTACCTGATCCTGTTTTTACGGAGTCTATGGAGAATTTTTGCAAGAGCCTATGGTCTTAGTTTTGCCCCGCATTAAAAAAAAAGCCTTGTGCCACATCCTGCCTTGTGGGGAGGTAAGGTAAATAACCTTGCTTCAGGAATTACTAGCCTGCCACCTGATTCCCTGTCTTTCAGTAGTGTATTCACTTTTACAATAAACTTCTCTTTCTTTCATCTATGTGCATGTTGCTGTTTCTTCACTCAAGTACCACCTTTGTTTGTAGCCTCTTTAAGGATACAGCAGTTAGATTGTTTTAACATTTTCTAATAAAGGTTTGTTTCTTTTAAAATGAAACTTGTCAATGAAACTATAATTATCAAAGCAGACGAAACAACTAACCACCGTGACCACAGCATTTTGAATATGAGTGCAAGCATTTGAGGGGAGCCATTTCTTATTGTTGTTGTCACCATGAAAGAATGCTATCATCAGACTATGTCTCGTGTTCATCCAAGCTGTTACTCATGCTGACATTGCACTTGATGACATTACTGCACTTGATGACATTACTGCATTTGAAACTGATTCAGCATCATATTGTAAAAAGGTGCATAGGTATGTTTTATCCAATATAGTTGTAAACTGTCATCATGCCTTGTGTTTAACACTCATTCTACATCTTGTTGGTGAACTATTCTCACACTGGCCACAATTTGGTAATATTGCTCTTCTCAATATTTCATTAAGTTAGTTTTTTTTCCAAAAACCTGGACGAAAACAGCAATATCTGAAATGGCTTAAAGCCTATTTGCGTAAGCCACTAGTGAAGCTCCCATCTGCTCCAATGGCAAACTGATGGAATTCATAGTTCAATTCAACCAAGTATCACTCTTTATATGTTCAATTTTATGAAGGATTCTTCAAACAAGAATAAAAGCTACAGCTTGGCAATAGACCAAAGTTTGAGTATTTGATAATAAACTGCACCATAGTTTATGCCTCAACCTGCATTTCATCATTGAGAACTGCACTTATTTAATAAAAGCCTTGGCAAGCTTAGATGAGACCAAGTTACCACTTGCATGTATTGTGTACAACATAATAAATGATTTACAGCATTACATTGATAGTGGTAGGTTGAAAACAACATTTGGTCTAGAAACTGACAGTCTTCTGTTTGAACTGGAAATCATAGAGAGGAATAAGGTTATATCAAATTTGCAGGATGCATTCAGTACAGCACTTTCAAAGTTGAACAAATGCTTGGATACTTATCCAGTGCATGAGTTTTACAAATCAGCTCATTTGTTCGAACCTAGTCAGCTATCATGTATTAGTCAGGACATTGGCAGTTTTGCAGGCATCTAAAATTTTCAAGATAGTACGACCCTGGCATTGTCTTAGTGAGGTTTTATCTAGACACCCATAATACTTAAATATTGTGGGAGAAAACAAGTACGGCTCCGGTTTGTTGTAATGGGGTTTTATCTACACTCCGCAATTTCCAGATATTTAAAAATATAGAGAAGGGAGGCTTAGCCCTAAATCTCCACTCTAGAACAGCCCTAAAATTAATTTTCAATCGACTTTTATTTCATAGTTACCGACTTTTCCTAAATCCTTTTTAGCTTTTTGGCAAAGCCAAGATGGGTAACCCAAGTCTTTTCTGCATACCAACAACCCAAAGAAGATCATTTTTGCTCCCTTTGACTTTTGAATTCGTGTAGGCATAACCACTTTTTCTTTATTTTATTATTGTTTGGAATAACGACGTTCGGATTTTTAATAAAACCTTGACAACTGAATTCTGTTACTCATTAAGGATGAAATTTGAGCTACGAACATAAGTGAGGGTATATCACGATAAAGTTAAAAGATGAGACATGGAGCTACGGTCAGGCTTCAAACAAAACAAAGAGACTAGCAGGATTTTTTTTTTAATTTGTGAAATTAAAACCTTTAGGTGCCTAATAAAAGTGGGGTCGTAATAAATGGGGAAAGGCGTGAGGAAAATCAGAAAAGAAAATGTAAAAGTTAAAATAAAGAAGGAGAGTCAATAAATGGGTTGGTTGAGTTATTAAAAACAGGTCTTTCAAACGAAAACCGAAACCTCAAAAAAATAAAAAATAAAAGTGTCCATCAATGTCTTTTAAAGTATAATTTTAAAATTCTTTAATTTATTTAGCTGTTAGGAAAATCGAAAACATTTCCATGTGAAATTTTGCCATCAACAAATGAATCGTAGAAAAAATATTCCACTGAAAAAGAAAGTTTCTCGTATAGACATGTTTTCCACGACAGTAAATTTCAAAAGAAAATGTTTCAAATTATCTACATTACTCAGACTGAGTAACAACTGGGATTGTAAAATAAAAAATAAAAATTGATAAAACGGGGTGGGGTTCTGATAAGCATCGTCTTGGTTGGGATATAATCCAAAAAATAATAAAAGGGACATTTTTATTTGACACTTGAGAGTACTACAATTTTAAAAGAAAATAATAGATTTTTTTTTTTTGTAACTAATTTAATATATACTTGTACTATTTCGGTAAAAAAAATTAATTAGTGCTGACTGTTGTTGAGTTGAACCATATCCACCTACTTTCGTATCTCCACAGTTCTTCAAACAAGACAAGTTGTTTTTTTAATTATTTTTTTTCAAATATTCCACCAAAATGAAAATATTGATCATTTCCTTCATGCGTGTTAATCACTTTGTTGAAATTATTAATCTCAATAATAAATCTATTTAAAATTATTACCAGTAATTTTAAAAATAATTACATCCTTCTTGGCGTGTTTGGTTTTTCAGGTGCGTGCAAAAGTGCTAACATTTTTTTCATTTGTTTTTTTACCAGATTTTAATAGAGTTAAAATTGAAAACAGTTAGGGGGAGGGGGCAAAATACGAATGTTGGAAACTTGCTAATATTTAATTTTCTTAATAAAATTAATTTATATGAAAAGTAGATAAAATAAAATCCGAGTTTAATGCTGCATGAACCAAAACGGCGCTATTACACTTTCGCACCTCTCATGACACTGTCAACCACACGATGTTTTTTGTCTTCAGTTCTTTTTTTAGTTTAAAAAAACAAAAACGAATAGATTTCCCTTTTTCTTAATATTTGTTTAATTTGTGGATTTTAATTTTAACTTTTAATACATTTCATTTCTTTATCTTTCTGACTTTCTTTTTGGAAACTTTTGACAGCAGAAACACATAGAAGCTTTTTAAAACCATTGCTAGTGTTTTTAAATTTAATTATTAATAATTGCAACAGTCGAACTGCTATTATTTTAAATTAATTTTATGAAGTTAAACTTTAAAAAAACTGTTTTAAAAATAAGTTTCTTTTCATTTTATAAATTTATCTGGTTGTGATTTTACTTTTTTGCGGGGGAGGGGCGAAAGTGTAATAGCGCCACTAAAACTTTTTTATACACATTTAAAAAGTTTGTTTTTGTTTGACAATCACTCATTATTCAATTGTCATTTTCTAACATCATCTGGGATATAATATTTTATTCTTTTTTTAAATACAGTGAACACTAGCAAAGATAAAGGTTTTTTTTTGTTGTTTTGTTTTGTTTTTTTTAATCAATAAATAAATATTTTAATTTTTTTTTCATTCACAACTGGCTTGAGTTCCTAGTATGAATGATGAACTTAAAAACATTTAAAGTTTTTTAAACTATAATTCAAACATTTTAATTTAAAGTTGGTCGAATCTGCAGCACGAGAATATTCGTAGTTTTACTGGTAATATAAACTCTAAAAAATAATTAAAATATTTATTTAAAAGTGATAAACACAAAAGAAAACAGCACAGTAACAATACGAATTACGAACTATCGTCAGTTTTCACTTTTCAATTTCATTTTTAGTTATACAAAAATACTTTTTTTTTAGGGCCTAGGCAATGTTCCTCCTCATGTTGTCAAATTCAAAACGAAATTAAACATCATTGTTATAAAAATAACTTTTTGTTAAATTTCTTGGATAATAGTAAAAAAACAGTTAGTCTTCTTTATTTAAATTAAAATTTTTAAAAATAAAAGTAAAAACATGATTCGGTTGTTTTTTTCTTCGGTATTTCAGTTGACGTTTAAAAATAAGAAAAAAAAATTAAATTTATACACACCTGAGGAGATTTCGATATTTGACTTTAGTGATCATAATTTGATTTAAAATAACATAACACGGAAAAACGTAACTCCTAGTCCTAACATATGATTTAAAAACCATGTACCGTTTTTTTTTTTTTTTTTTCTCTTTGTGTCTGAAACACTGAGACAAGAAGAGCGATAGGAAGAGTTACTTCCCCTGATTTAGCAATACGTTTTAAAATGTCATTTTAAAAACGAACATTATCATTGACGAGCAAGATGATCTCATGACTATTTTTTTTACCTTTCTTTATTTCACTTCATGCATCTACCACCAACATCAATTCTAACTACTCAACTGCCTAAGTCAAGAAGTAGGTCCAAACAAGAAAAGTTATTAAAACAAATTGACTAATTATATTAAAAAAAAATTATTTTAAAAACTAAAAAGTAAGTCATTAAAATTTGTAGACCTTATCTCATCAAGTAGAAATTAAGACACCCTTGTTATCTGTTAAGGTATTTTCTTTTTACTATTGTTCATCCAATACAAGCCCGGGAGCCACTCAAGATAGAGGGTTATTGAATGAGGAGTCTGATATGAACAGAAAAGGAAAGGAGTAAATAGTATGTGAAGGTTATAAAGATATGACAGGTAGATGGGGTTCTCCATAGGAAGCAGGCTCTCCAGATCCTTCAGCCAGGATTGGCAGAGGAGAAGAGGTTTTTCCCATCAGGATGGATGCTGTTCCATGCCAGAGAACTTCTCTCCTCTTTTGTGTTCTCTCCCCACCATTGCATGACATCTGTTACATAGTGGTGGTATGATTGGCTATGACCAGCTAAGGGAAGCTAAGACCAGCAGCCTGAGTGGAAATACTCGGGTCCCCACATTAAAAACCTACCTTGTGTCACAACCTGACTCAGTGGCAGGGGGGTCAAGTAAATCTCAGGTAACACAGATACATAGCGATTAACCTTAAAATTGAAGAGGTTTAGTGTTCAGGGAAGCATCCACGTTCAAGTCTGTTCCACAAAGTAGCTGTTCTTAGAATTTTTGGAGTGGAATGCTTTTCTTACCAAGTCATACTTGCTGAAAAATGAATCAACATGTACAACATGCCAGACTGCACTTATGGTGAAACACATTTTAACTGAATGTACTCACTTGGCACCTATAAGACATAAATTAAAAATACTACAAGGAAAATAACATGAGAAAACTATTTGAAAATACTGAAACTGTCAGCATAATGTAACACGGTTGATGTTGAGTTGTTAATGTAAGTTACCTCATGTTACATGTAATAGTAGTTGAAAGAGGATTCCTTTTCTCTTTTTTTATACTGAAAATGAAATGAATAAAACATAGAACGATAACAAGCAATAAAACTTTGGAACACGTGTTGAAATTAATGATTTACAATACTGGTTTTGTGCATGTTAAATGTTCTCAGGGTTATTGTCTCTTTTTGTTTATTTAAAATTTGGGCTTACTTGTCTATAATTGTTCTGAGAATTTTGTGGTTTGAAACTGTTAACTCTGGATTTTCATGGAGTGAAGAAGATACATCTTGTCCAGTCTGTGTTGTTCTTTTTACTACTGCTTTTATTGCTTGTGGTGAAAAGGTTGTTTTTAGAATGATTAAATTTCAGATATTTATTTCTAGAATGATGAAATATCATCATCATGAATCATAATAAAATCCTGGTTTAAAGAAATGGGTTTATACCAAAATTACAATAGATTATCTACAAACTATATATCTATAAAACATATGTTTCTGGAAGTATAAAATTATGTACAAATGTAGTTGAAGCCATAAAATTACATACAACATTTTTAAAGTTTGGCATTAAGTAACCCATAGAAGTTGATATTCTACTAAACTAAAAAAATCAAACTAAACCATCTTATCAAAGGAATATATAGAGAATGAGAGTGATTCAATCCTGTAGGCATGGCAATGTGGGTCTTTGCTGTAAAGGTCTGAACTTGTGGCACTAAAGAATGTAGCTTATCTGAACATTTGCCATGGAAGTAACAAAAAATAGTAATAGCCTTGCAATCTTGCATTAGTGGGATAAGGACTGTAGGTTGGAAAGAAAGGTCATCCCCAAGAAGCAATTTTTGATCTCAAGCCTGGAAAGTGAGGATTGGACAACTCCAGCACAGCTATAGTAGCAATACTCCATTTTTCTTTTGATCTAACTCTTGTAAAGATCAAGAATGGCAGACGGAGTCTTGTACTTTGTGGAGCAGTACATTTTTATGGCAGCTTTAGGGATAAATTGTATATTTAAGTTCTACTTTGTCCAGGGTGAACTTCAGTCCCAATAGACATTCAAAGCAAGGCTTCTCCTTGAGAGTGCAACTGTTCATTATGACTGGAATAAATTTAAGGTCTGCTCAGTGATGGTGAAATGTTACTAGCTAGGTTTTTGAGGTACGGAAAATTACAAACCAGTCTTTTCTTCATTGAGCAGTTAGAGCTTGGTCAAAGGAGAGATCAGCTGTGAAGTTCTATTCATCAAGTTTGTTATGCAAGAATTTTCAAAATCAGACAAATTATTAAAAAATGGTTAATCTTGGACATTCATGCCTGTAAAAACAGTTTTTTTTCCCTTGACAACACTATTATTTTAACTACCTTCACTCCTCAGCAATGTTTATTCTTTTAAAAAGCAATGATTAGAATTGTAATGGGACCTAAACATATGACAAAAATGAATTTATACAGTTCTTTGTTCTTAAGAATTGATAACAAAAATAATAAACACTATTAGATTGTTTATTTACACAATTCATTTACTAGATTGTTTATTGGAATTGTTGGCAAAACATCAGCTAATTACCAATTGATTCAAACTTTATAAAATGGTAAATAATAAGGATTTCATTATAGTTGGTTCATATATTTCAATAATTTAGCAAATGTTTATTAATTTATGAATAAAAATTGTTTTCATATTTATTTCTTTATAAATTGGTGAATGATAAAAATTGTATTTCATTAGTTTTAATTATATTAGTTTTTAGAATGTAAATATAAAATTATTCTTGTAAATAAACAATCTAATAAATAAATAGTGTTTATTATTTTTGTTGTAAATTCTCAGGCAAACAAAATGTATAAATTCACTTTTATCATATGTTTAGGTTTGAAGGTATTTAAAATAATAGTAGTGTCAAGGGAAAATCTGTTGTTTTGACACTATGTTTTTGTTTTTTTTGGTGGGGGGCATGAATGTCCATGATTGCTAAAAAATGATTGATGATTCACCATTAGAATTATTGCAGAAATGATTTCTATAATCTTTCATGAAATCTGAGCATCCAAATATTCATTTTTTTCAGCATCTTCTTGACTTTCGCAAAATTTCTTGTGCTACTCAAATACATATGCTTGTAGTATAAATTCTTCCTTATAGACTTTGGTTAACATATGAAAAGATTTGCTGTTTATATATATATATATATATATATATATATATATATACTAGGTCACCTAATACAGGGCTCGAGAGCCATTCAAATAGAGGGTTAATTTTTGTTTTTATTGATTTGTATTTATAGCTTATCAACATTTTGCAGGTTATTGTTATATAGGAATAAAGTGTCGCTGCTGATATTTGAGTTTGAACATAGGTCGCCAGTGAGCAAACAAAGGCGATCCCATTATTGAATTAAGTAGAACACATGACCATAGAGGAAAACACATAAGTAGGGAGTCACATGATGTCCAACAAATCTCTATTACTATTCTATCCTCTATTACTATTTGGATCACTATTGCTATTCTCTATACTATTCACTATACTATTTCTCTATTCAGATCACTATATGGGTTACTTTTAGTGTGAGTATTATCAAGCAAGAACTATTAGTGCAAATACTATTCAAAGGTGTCTGACACCAGCACTATTCAATGGCATACTATAATGTATCTGCAATTACAAAGTCTCTACTACAACGAACATTACGAAAGTGACAATGTGTATTCGTTGGCATTACAAAAGTGGCAACAAGTGTTTGTTGACATTACAAAAGTGGCAACAAGTGTTTGTTGACATCACAAAAAATAATTTTATTGTAAGTTTTGTTGGCATTACAAAAGTGGCAACAAGTGTTTGTTGACATCACAAAAAATATTTTATATTGTAAGAGATTTTTGGAGGTAATATTGATTTACAGATATAAGCCCTACTTATTGACCCATAGCTGAGGGAAGAAGAGGTGGATTCATACCTTCCCATGGTATTTGTGAGTAAGTTAGTATAACAAACCTGAGTGGAACTGGAATTCAGTTCTCCAATTTTCAGATGTCCATTCAGTTTCTTTCAAATCTATATGGTTTGTATATACATGTATATTTTAATTCAATGACAAAACCAAAGATATTTCTAGAAAAATTTAAAAAAAAAAGAAGGCTCTAAAAATAATTTTATTCATTACAAAAAGTAACTGAAAAATAAAATGTTATAATTAACTGTTTGTTTGTTTAGTGGCATATCAACTCTTTATGGGTCATTTAATGCTGAAATTTAATTTCCATCCTGGGTATGACGATAAACTACATCCACATCCTGGGTAAGATGATAAACTGTGTCGAACAGCAAGGCCTCTGATCAGGAGGTTTTGAGGAGTGTGGAACCACCTCTTAATTGCTAATGTTCTCAGGTCCACCCTAACCCAGGGTGGTAGCACCTGTTAGGGTCCCTGCTATGGGCAAATAGTTAGCCCCTAAACTGGGGTCAAAACACTATGAAAGTGTAAAAATATTTTTTAATACCAGAAATATATTTTTGTAAAAAGTTATTACTAGCAATACATTTTTGAAAAATATTAGCACCAATACATTATTGAAAAAAATATCACCAGCAATAGTTTTTTGAAGGAAAAAATATTACCTGCAATAAAAATTTTGTCGGCATTAAATAACCCATTGAGATTGATATGCCGTAAAACAAGACAAACCAAACTAACTACCAAAATTGAATTTTCTTGGGAGCATTAGTAATTTCTTTTACAAAAATGTATTGCTGGTAATTTTTTTTTTCAAAAATGTATTGCTAGTAATATATTTTTTTAAATAAAAACATATAGTACTGATAGTAATTTTTTACAAAACTGTATTGGTGGTAAATTTTTCCTTATGAAAATGTATTGTTGGTATTTTTATTATAAAATTGTATTTTATGCTCTCATAGTGTTTTGACCCCACTTTGGGGGTTAACTATTTGCCCATAGTTGGGACCATAACAGGTACTACCACCCCAGACCAGAGTGAACTTGGGAACAACAGCATTTAAGACTGGGTTCCATGCTCATCAAACCCTCACGATCAGAGACCTTGCTGCCAGATACCCAGAACAATATAATCAATTAAAATTAATTAATATGTTATAATGAAAATCTATTAATTTAAAATAATTAATAGGTTTTCACCAAGAAGGTAGCTGTGCTATATTTTTTCTCATTCAACTTGTCATTTTTACTTGAATTTATTTTTTGTGTCAAATAATTGTTTAAAATGTTTGACTTAAATTCATTTTATTGTCATAATTAATAAACTGGATATTTCCTTTGTGGCCATCTTAATGCAGTCAGGTTCTATACCTTTTCAACTTCAAAATGATAATAATCAATTTCAAAATGGACTTATTTTCAAATAAAAAAATTAATCAACTCCAAAATGGATTAATCAACTTCAAATTGGATCAATCAACTTCAAAATAGAACAATCAACTTCAAAATGGATTAATCAACTTCAAATTGAGAAAATGTCAAAAACCTAAAAACAATCAACTTCAAAATAAGAATAAACAACTTCAAATTGGAATAAACAACTTCAAATTGAGATATTTTTTTTTTTGGTAAATTGAAAATCATTTTTTCAATTAATTTACCCCATGAGTAAGGAAATTGACTGTTCGTCTTCATTATATAGATGAAGAAAAAACCAAAATAAAAACAACTTAGAGGCCAAGACAGCATTGGGTGAGCCTACAGTAAAAGTAGGAGGAGAAAATCCTGTATGGGCAAAAATGATGATTGATGATGAAACCTCTACAAAAGAAGCTGAAGAAGAATTAGCAACAGCTCCAAAGAGGACTTACCTCAAGAAAACCGTGGCTGGCGAAAAAATGGCCCAAATTTTAACTGCACATGCCGCAGCAGGAAATTGGAAAGACCTGGCAAGAACAATTGGTGCGCCTCTGCCAACAGCGTACCGTTGGTTAGACCAGGGTGCTGATAAGAGTGACTCTAGGGGAGGAGCAAGAAAATATAAAATTACGCAAGAGCATAAGAATTTTATGGCCGAATTAATTGAAAACTCTCCTAGGGTCACTCTTCAAGACATTGTAAATAAGTTGGTCGAAAAGTATGAGGTTCGTGTGACGAAAGAATGCATAAGAAAGCACTTGGACTCCATGGCCTTTACTTTAAAAGCGGTTCATTATGAACCAGAAGCTGCCAATAATACTGTCAATAAGGCAAAACGTAAGGATTACGCAGTAGCTTTATTAGAATTTCAGTCCCAAAGTGTGCCAATTCTTTATATGGATGAAACCAATTTTAATATCCATATTTCAAGAAGAGAAGGTCGCTCTAAAAAAGGCACGAGGTGCACTACAGTCGCAGCCGGATCCAAGGGAAATAACATCCATGTTATTGGATGTATTATTAATAATGGATTAATTCATTATAAAATTAAAAGAGGTTCTTTCAAAAAAGAGGATGCGAAAGAATAGACCAGGGAGTGCCTTAGAAAGGCAAATGAAATTTATAAAAGGGGAGTTGTCTTAGTTTATAGGATACAAATCCTATATCATTCCAACAAATGACTAAAAAACACAAACTAGATTTGCACACCCGCAAAATCGGATCAAAACGATTAAAAACAGATAAGGTGTGAAATTAATTTTCTGACCAATGAAAGGAGGCGATTTGCTAAACCAAAAAAAAAAAGATAACAAGCCAGTGTGAAAAAAAAGTCAACAATAAATACAGAGTTTCAAGTCAGTCGCTAGTCAGAAGGGCTCAGAGATCATAGAAGACTGACAGTAAATTCCATCACTGACTCAACCCGACACTAAGAGCCGAAAGTGGATTAGGAAAGGACAACAACAACAACAAATTTACAACTGACTCCAAAACAATTCATAAGTACATTTTCCCTTTATCTTTTATTCCTCATCCACACTCTTTTTTTCAACTTAAATTGATCGCCCCTTTTTCCTTTACACCTATACAAAAACAAAAGAAATAGACATTACTCTGCTACTCTGTTGAAAGACAGCGAACACAGACATTTTTGTAAAAATCACATTTTTGCTTAAACGAACTAAAGCATTAATCTTTTTTACCCTATTCACAAGAAAATAAATATACAATGTTCTATTTTCTACAAACGTTCCTTATCGTGTTGTTTCTTCTTGAAATTTGCATTGTATTTTGTGGGCAGGGTATCCCGTATTAAATTCTCCTTTAATCCGGGTAAGCTGAACCCCACAAGTTATTGATAACGCTCTTTGCCATACTTCAATTGAAGAAGTTGTGGAGGAGGATGAATTTAGGCAACACCAAATTTTCGGACTTGCCCCATATAGTCCGATGAAAAGGTCCATTGAAAAGGTTTGCTCAGTCATTAAAGCTGACGTAAAAAGAAGTATGGCAGGCTCAATTGTTGGGATTTTGAGAGGTGATGGCCAGGGATCTTTAACTACTAAAGAATTCTGCCTCAGCAAGTTAGAAGCGATGATCTCCGAAGCAAATATTTCCCCTCAGACTTGCACTTAACTTCGTATCTGGAATACAGAGATCACTTCCCTCTATAATTAACTTAGATGGTGTAATCTTTTAAATAAATTTCTTAAGAACGTTTATATTTTTATAACCCTTTTAAGTAAAAATAAAAGAATAAATATTAAATTTATTAGTATTATATTAATTCTCATTTTGAAGTTGATTAATCCAATTTGAAGTTGATTATTTCTCATTTTGAAGTTGTTTTCCAATTTGAAGTTGATTAATCCATTTTGAAGTTGATTAATCCAATTTGAAGTTGATTATTTCTCATTTTGAAGTTGTTTTCCAATTTGAAGTTGATTAATCCATTTTGGAGTTGATTAATTTTTTTACCTGAAAATAAGTCCATTTTGAAGTTGATTATTATCATTTTGAAGTTGAAAAGGTATAGTAACCAATAAATAGATAAGTAAAGATTATTCCCTCCTTGTCTGTCAAGACAACCACTAGGTGGCATTATTTCAGAATTATAAAAGTAGGAGGCAATAAAACCATCTTAGTGCAGTCAAGTTCTAGGCATAAACAGATGGATAAATGGGGATTACTCCCTCCTTATCTGTCAAGACAACCACTAGGTGGCACTATTTCAGAACTATAAAAAGACAGGGTAATAAAACACATTCCTCTTATTTGATCCAGAATGTAGTAACAAAAATAACAAGATTCTCTCCACTGGAGGAAATTCCCCTGCTCAAAAAAACTGACTAGTTAATTTCAAACAAACCACATGGTCATACATACATATACACCAAAGGTAAGTACATAAATACTTTCTCTCTTTTTTTCTAGCTGTTTGTATATACATAAATCATTTATGTATATACAAACAAAAAATTACATTTATGATAAATGTAATTTTTTCTCTCTCTTTTCTTTTGTGAGCTATATTGTTCTTTATGTAAACACTTCCATCTTTTTGGTCCAATGTCCAGCTGAGTTTTACATGCCTTCATTTGGAGATGGAAAAAACTATTGAAAGAAGTGGTGACTAATGAGAAGTAGGGATGTGAACCGAACATGAAACATAAAACAAACGCAAATTCACAGATCTGCACATCAAAATAGTTAGAAATCCAATCTCCCATCAGTCAAATTCTTTATTCTCCTCTTGTTCCCTGCCACTGACATAGATTCAAAGGCATGTGCACTGAATCACTAGGCACCACATCTATATCAAATTGTTGTGGTGTTGTATGTTGGCTAGGGTCACCGTGAAATGTAATAGCAATCAAGAAGGAAAGCACTCCACACTCCACATGAAATATGCACAGAATATATGAGAGAAATTAAATAAGTCAAGCTCCATGAACATTAAATAAATATTTGTATTATAACAACAATATACAAACATCAACAATAAGCATGAAAAAGTTACTTCCCTTTTTCTGTAATAAAAAGGGTGAATGAAGTTAATGTTGAGTTACAATATTAAATGTTAATTAATTATAAAGTTCAGTTAATGTTCTTAGCTCAATGAAGAATAATTCCACAGTATGTGAGTGTGAAAAGATGTAATGTGCACAAGTGGTATTAATAGAAGTTAATAAGATATTACTCGAATGAGTAATAATAACTAAGAATTAAAATGTTAAGTAATATCACCATGCCGTATATTCGGAGAATTGAACTGCTACTGCTGTTGGCTAACAGCGAGAGAGTTGTATAGGTATGCATAGGCTCAAGTGAGCTTGGCACCAAAAAATATTAGAAAGATACTAAAATACGCGATTGGCCAGGAAATGGACCAATCCGTGATTTTAGAGAAAAGTTCAAATAATGTGCGATGGCAAAATTGTCATATAATAAGTATCATATATTTATGAACCAATGACATTAAAGAAAGCGGAGGTGTGGCACATGTAAGTGATCACCACAAAATAAAACCAATTCTGACTGTGCAACATCACAATACCAGACACTCAAGAAAAGATTGTCACATTTACAAGAATCAAAATCGGACATATCCACATAACACACTCCTAAAAAATGAAGACCCTCCAAAATGCATAAACTGCCAAGAAGTACTCACTGTCAAACATTTTTTGATTAACTTAAAAAAAAACTAGCATCTATACTGTTAAGGGGTCCACCCCTTTTTCATACAAGTGGACTTGCCTAGTGTTTACTTGTACTGCTGACAGTGAATACCCGGAAGTCAGAGAGTGATACAGGGTGAGATAGTGAGAGCGTGAGGTAACCGCTTTGTAGGAGTCACAGTTGCGAGCACGTAGACTCAGAAGGAAGTCCTACTTCGATACTGAATTTCCCAGACTGTATATATATTATTATTGCTACTAACCGCATTTCTGGATCTACTAACCGTATTATCAATTGTATTATACGTCAATACATTTATTTGCTATATTTCATTCCTGCGTTTGTCATTTATTTGAGACCGGATTTCATCCCGCAATCCACAACATATACGAAAATACCCCTACAATGAACCAAACCTTATTGCCCTCTTTGAGAGTGTTATAAAATAAAATAAGACATATCTCGGCTGATTTACAGGTAAATACTCAAGAGCGTGAGCCGGATGTGAACGGGACAAAGCCCCGTCACAAAATGACCATTATCTTCGTTTACAAATGTTCCCGACACACGAGTTCGGGTCGAAAAATAAAATAATATTTAAAGTGTTCTATTTTTCGTCCAATAAAAATGTTTCCCTCCTAATTATACTCGCTTCGTTTTTCGAGCCTGTTAAGCCATAAATAACGCTTAAAAGGGGTCACACGGAAGTTCAACAGGCAGTCAACAGGTGGCCAGGGAACAGACCTATCACGGTCAGGCCGAGCAGTCAGCAGCTGTCAGCAGGGGAGCATCAACCACTGTCAACATGTGTGAACTACTATGAGAGATCGACCTAGATCCGAGGCCAGCTTATGAACTATACCACAAGGTAGCTGTCCCAAACACTCACGTTCCTGTTAAAATAAACCACGTAAACCTATTTCTGCTGTTGTATTTCTTTCTTGCAACCATACGCTTGTCAAATGCGTCAAACCGAAAGTCATTCTAAAATTCTTAAAAGTAACAAAACTCTACCTCAAAGTATAAAAAAGAAACCGAACAAACACTCGGCTACAAAATGTAATTAAAATCGAATTACTTCTACACCCTGATATAATAACATCACAAAAGAATTTGCCTGCAAAATACAAAACAAAATAAAAAAAACAAATCTTAAAATTACCTAATTTGGCACAAAGTGACCCTTGGGATTGGTGTGCTGGTAAAACAACTCATGTAAATATAAATCTGAAAATCTTTATCCTCACCAGCAACAAGTCATAATTTCTCCAAACTGGTGCACAACAGCAACTTCGTCCAAACTGTAGCACCTATTTGCTACAAATGTATATCAGCTGTTATTTAAAATTCTGAAATGAAGCAATGTTACATTATACGAATTATTCAGATCACTATTTTCATCTTTGTTGTTTTGATCACAAGAGCATTCTCTATTTTTCAACTGCTGTTTCTGAGATGAAAGCTGGCCATTATATTATGAATTACCCATGTTATTTTTCCACCAGCTTAGAACTTTAAAGATAGGATCCATCATGTCATGTTTACAGTGGTAAACCATCCCTATTCCCTTCGGGTTCCATTGATTAAAAGCAAATTCCACTCAGCTTCTATTTTGTGGAACAAACTCCCGAGAGAATGTTTCCCTGATAACTACAATCTCGGTCTCTTTAACTGATAATTATCCTACTCATTCTCATCATACTCTCTTATTTGGACAAGTTATTTTCAAACAAATCATGTGGACATTACACACTCATACACACTATAACTATATGCCTAAATGTTTGCTTTTCTTTTTGGAACTATCCATATACACATGAATGTAAAGTACGTACCTCCACTAATTCCGTATACATAAGGTTTAAAAGGAATTTTTAAAAATAAAAAAGCTTTCATTTTAGCTTTAATTGAAAGCTAAAGGAATTAAATTTTACTATTTCCAGTAAGCAAAATACTTTGTGGTATATTTCATACAGAAATTATAATGATTAGAATCGATTTTTCTTTTCTGTAAAATTGATCAAAACGGCCATTTTTGACACATTTATAAACATAAGTTAGTTCTCGGTTTTAAAAATCTTGCAAAAATAAAATATTTTTGTGATTTTGGATGGCTTCGCTTGTCACTTTTGCTATGTCAAGCGACAGCTCGTTATCACTTCAAAATATGCTCGTTATATCCAAGACTTCGTAGACGTTGGTACTAGCAGTAACGCCTTCCATTAATATCCGCACTAGTAATACTTGTTCAAGTAGTAATCGCCAAATAGTATAATGATCAGAACAGAATCCTAATCTGTAGAGAGGAGGAATAGTGATCAGCTAGTCGTCAAGCTACTTCGTATTTATTCACTTCCTTTATAATCACGTGATCTACTTAATAATGGAATCGCTCGTGTTACTCACTGGCGATCTAGTTTCAAACCACAATGTCAGCAACGACACTTACTCTTATACAACAAATACGTATTTCTGACATTTAAGAAAAATTAGCAAATTTAAAGTTAAATTAATTTGGTTTGAAACAAATATTACTTACTTATAGCATAAAGATGTTGTATATAAACATTTCTTAACTACGTGGTCTTGTTTTTCTGACGTGTTAATAGATTTAATGACCGCCGATTGACAACCGAAAGTGTTTGTAGTTAGGTATGGTGGAGCAGACGATAAAGTTTGAGGGATTTTTCGCCGTAGAGGGGGGACAACTCTTAAAACTCGTGACCTTTAATGATAGATTTATCGGTTTGTACATCCATACTTCAGAAATTCTGCACGTAATCATACATACAAAAACAAATCGAAATTCTTTTAAAAATGTTCGGGGTCGTCAGATTGTAGGCTTTACAATATATGATTAATAAATATAGCTTTACTTAACACTGTTTCCTAAGAATTATTTTATTGAATATGAATTTTAAGATTTAAAAACTTTATAAATTATTCAATTTGAAATTGTAAAAAAAAATGAAAACAAATGTTGTAAAAAATTATTATCTGTGGCAAATCTTTTTCTTTCTTCAGACAATATTGTCTAATATATCTTATTCATAAAAGCAATTAAAAGCTTCCTTAATTAAATAATGTCTTAGTTTTATTGCGTTTTTTTTTTCGATTTAGAACAGATTTTCGGTAAGACCGGGTCTGATTTTACAAAATCAATTCGGTAATTTAAATTCTTCAAAAATTTCTGCTTTTAATTAATAGTCACTAAAAATTATTACGTTGAATTTCTCAAATTTTCCTAAAATTATGTAAGAGCCTGAAACACGTGTAAAATATATATATATATATATATATATATATATATATATATATATATACCAAGATTTTCTAAAAAAATTTAAAACTAATTTCATTCATTTGTGAAAATTTCATTAGAATCCGACGATTATTTGATTTTTGCAAGAATTTCCAAATTAATGTCTGTCACCGCAAAAAGAGGCAAAACTTTGCTAAAGGTTAGTACAACCGCTGACACAAGAAAAACAAGTTTTTTAATCAAAATTTCGAATGTTCTAAAAAAGGAATAAAAACATTTAATTAAATAATCAAAAAATACTTTGATCCTTCCTATTAATAACAACGATTTTGATGATGAAATTATATTTGAAGTATGTGTTCTTCACGTTATTCAGATCTTTTAGCGTTTTCGTGGAGGTATAAAATTCCTTCATGTGTCATGTAGGATAGAAACAGATTTTGACATTAAGTTTAAAGGAAAAAGTGCGTCTTATTGTTATGGAGTGGTTTCACAGTGGAGGCTTGTATTTGTACTAAGTCGGTCCTAAAATAGGTTCGACGTACAAAACGTTAGGAACTTGATATAATAGGTAATGACGCACAGATATCTAGTTGTGGTCGCTGATACTTTAGTATCCGACTCACGGTCGTCCGGCATCGACTGACTGAGCGACCCACTGAGCGACTCTCGTTACTATTACTACGCCTACTTATTATAGGTGGGAGAGTCTATTAACTAAAAAATAGGTGTTCCACTATAACACTTATACACCGAAAAATAATTCATCTTCTTACCTATAGTGAGTGAGCTTTAGTATCTTTTAGTTCACTCTGTTTCTATCTATTGATACCAGTCTATTCATGTCTATTATATCAGTATCAGTCAATTTGTATTGGACGAGGTTGTTGTTAGTCACCAGTTTGTTGTAAGAGTTATGACTTGCTTATGGTGAGGATGAAGATTTTCAGAATAAACTAGACCACCTGTGACTGGTTGGGTCAACCTTGTGTTTACCGTTTACATTTAGTTTCATGGAGAGTTTGTGAGATATTTTAAAAATATATTTATTTGCAGTTATTACTTTATTAAATTTTATATTCATTTACAAAACACTTTTATTAACAATATTTTTGTAGCATAAATAAGTCTGTTGCTCTCCCAACAGTCACTTGTACAAATCACAATATCGCTGGTTCAATTCACCGTTCTCGCCTTCTTCACACGTCACTACATATAGTCAACGTTTTTTTTTTTTTTTTTTCTCCCCTTTTTCATGGCTCCAGCACTCTTTTATCAGGCCAACACCGCGGTTCCCAGCCAATCAGCTTTCTTCGCTGTTATTCTCGGTTACACAGGCAAATTGCCTCCTCCAGTTCTACCAATCAGCACACGACTTGCTATTGGTGGAAGCATTCCAAACTGTACAAAAAAAAACCATTCTTGCACATACTGCTAGAATGGCTGGACGAGAGAGTAATGCCATTTTCACGAAGCAAACTTGATGTTACGTGCTGCCCGTTAAGGTAAGACCCTTATTCTCCTATACACCAGATGCAAGCCACTCTGGCTCGCTTGCTTCTACGAGACTGTTCACCACAATTTTTTACTCGTTTAAAGTGTACTACGCATGACCCGTTTAATCACTGAAGGTTCAGATTATAAAACATTGAAGTTGCTTTCAACATTAAAAAATGTGTTTGAAGAAAGTTGAAATAAAAATATTGAAAATATTGTTTGTTTAAAGAAAGCTGAAATATAAATAAGCACGCGCGCAATCACGGAAAGGTTGAAGAAGAGAGAGTTGGAAAAAGAGAGCGTTTTTTCTCCATTTCCTTCTCCCCTTCCCTACATGATAATAAATTTACATCTTTCTTTCACCCACTCTCTATATATGACTTCTGGCAAACATATAAGCAACGTTCACAGATATTTATAATAATAATAATAATAATAATAATAATAATAATAATAAAGATGAATTTCAAACAATGAAAGAAAAGTAATAATTATGAAAATACAAATATATATATATATAATAATTAAAAAATACACAACGAAAAATATACAACAGAAAAACAATTACATTAGAAATGATGCATTGATGAGCCCGCGTGGAAGCATGAATATACACGCGTCTGTTGCGTATTAAAAGTATATTCTTGAACGGATTGATGGACACGCGAGCGAACGTCGGCATGTGCGCGTTTCTAGGAGATTAAGAAAAATGCAATTATTATAAAAAAAAATATATAAAAATCCTTTGAAAAGTTGACGAGAACCACAAAACCGCGTAGTCGAGAGAAGAATTAAAAATAAGTCAAACACATATTAATCTACACTAAGTAAATTTTTCAATTTAAAATAAGTTATATATATTTTCTATTTATACGTTATCCTAAATTAATATTGGTCTACTCTGCATTGAACCCTCTTTTAAATTAAATGTTATGAAACTTGGAATTGTACTCTTCGTTCTCATGGTACCTGGATAATATATATATATATATATATATATATATATATATATATATATGCAGAAATATAGTCTTAAGGTGTGCTATATTTATGGAATAAAGTGTTCAATATCAGAGATAGAGCGTGTATATATATATATATATATATATATATATATATATAATGAAATGATCTAAGTCGGACAAGTAAGTTATTTTAATATATTTTCTGTTTATACGTTGTTGTTTTTTTTTTTTTAGAGATACAAATATTTAAGTAAATGCTCTGTTTATAATAAACAGTATTAACAACAGTTACCGGCCTGAATGTACGAGAAATTTCATAGAAAATATGTCCTTCGACAGGAATCGAACCTGTATTCTACATGGAACCGCCATATAGCCTGACGTGCTATATTATTTATCTACACAGGAAGCGTCTGGTTAGCAAAGTCACATTACTTCCTGTGTGGGCTTTACTCTGATCAACCAATCAAATATGACCTACGTTAAATTTAAACTAAGCGAAGAAGGAAAAAATTAAAAATTATTTTTTATAAATGGGTCATGATTGGCAGCTAACGCCAGCCAGACATAAAGTAAAGCAGATACATATGGTTACATAACTTATACAAACCAGACAATGTAGTTTCCTAAGAAATAAAAGTGGGGTAGAGAGGTAATTTAACAAAATGCTAAACAAGTTATATACTTTGTAAATTTCTTACATAAAATTTTTGTAGTTGATAAATAGCTTCTTTAAGAAACTAGTGAATAATTTAAACATATAGAATTATTTAGTAAATTAATATGCAACTGTTAAATAAAGATCCTTCACATAAGATGTTAAGAACGCCAACTAATCAATGTAAAATGTCAAAAATAGCAACCAAATACCAATACATCTATAGAAGATGCTACCAATACTACCAGGAAATTAATACAAAATTATATTAAATCCAGATTAAACTTACAAATAGAAAGATAAGCCATATATAGTGCAACGCAGTACAACTAAAATATAAGAAAAGTATTATCAAATTCCAAAGTTGAATTCAGTGATAAGGTAAAAGGTAAACTATCCTTACAATTTACTGTTAATTCACTTCTTTGATTTAACAATGAATTTTTTTAAAAAATCTGATGAGTTCGAGTTTTTCATGCAAACACAGAAAACAGTGTTCATATAAGGATCTACATGTCCTTGCCATTTTTTAAATTTTCCATTTCAACTTAGGAGTCTTATTATCATCTTTTAAACTCAAAAAATATTTAGAAAGTGATGTATTATTTCTGTAAGTACTATTGGTAAAGGGCAAGATATGTTGATACCACCCAGTCTTAAAATAATTCATATTACGACAAATATAGAATTTTTCAACCGTCGGATTCTCTATTGTAGAGATAGTACTAAGATAAACCAGAGATTTAGTTAAACATTTGTTAAGCAATGGGCATTGGTCAGAATTCCTACAGTTACATTGGCCAATATTATTAATATTTATCTTGGAACGTGTATTATGATCCAGATTATTAAATTATTTAAAAATTTTATTATTATTATGTAACTTTATAATCTTCTCAAGATTATTGGTGCAGCTATAACTTAGTTTTAATGTATTTCTGTTAAATATTTTATTAAGAAGGTTACTTTTTGTAAAATGTTTATATATGAATCAGATGGAGGAACTTATAGCCTAACTTAGTACTGGCTAATTGATTAAATGGGAGTGTGTACCTTATATAATGTAAGGAAATAATGAATATTTCGTGATTACCTACTTCAATAATTAAATGCTTAAGATTTCTTACGGGAACATTTTGTACTATATGAAATAATGGTGGTGAAAAAGAGTACATGCACGAAATAACAGACTAATTGATTTGCAATGCAAGATAACATTTATTAGACAAATTAACAAAAGGAAAGTTTAAAACAAGAGTTTCTTTTGTTAGACGTAAATTGTATACACAACGAATGTTCATGAATATTTTATAGTGGGAACTTACTGTGTTTGTGTTTTTAAATGAAGCATTCACAGCTCTTATAACTTGAGCATGGCAAGTTCATGGCACCAGCTCGAAAGACGAAAAACCCGGAAGAGAGAGAGTTACTTTAGGGTTCATGTGTTTTTATATTCGAGAGCTGCTGCTGATAGGTTTATTTAGAGCTGTTACTGCTAAGGTCATTACAGATCGTGGAAGAGATCCTGTTGAGTGGCCACTGAGGTCAGCACACCGCAAACCCTTGGATTTTTTTTTGTGGGACCGTTTAAAATCAGTTGTTTATTAGATGCGCCCAAGAAATATTGAGTAGCTTAAAGAAAGAATTAAATATGAACGTAGTAAAATGACAGAGGAAACTCTCCGACGAGTTAATGAATCAGGCAGAAAAAGGAGGACATTTTGAACAGTACATAACAATTAAATAACTAGTAAATGAAATTTTCATGTGTAATTATACTTTAAATTATCACTATGGGACGTGACTCTTGCCTAACCACACACACACACACACACACACACACACACATATATATATATATATATATATATATATATATATATATATATATATATATATATATATATATATATTAAATAACATTTACCAGCCTGAATGTGCGAGAAATTTTCATAGAAAATATTCGTCCTTTGACAGGATTCGAACCTGCATCCTATACGGAACGGTCATTTAGCTTGACGTGCCTAACCGTCTGGTCACAAAGGATCGTTCGGTTGACAAGATTCATGGAAGATTGAAGTTTATAAGCAGTAAATTCGACCTTGCCAACCGAACGATCCTTTGTGGCCGAACGGTTAGGCACGTCAAGATAAATGACGGTTTCGTATAGGATGCAGGTTAGAATCCTGTCAAAGGACGAATATTTTCTATGAAAATTTCTCGGACATTCAGGCCGGTAAATGTTATTTAATACTGTTTATTAGAAACAGAGCATATATATATATATATATATATATATATATATATATATATATATATATATATATATATATATATGATAACGATATATAAATTTTTATATATGAAGAACAGTTTGGGAGGAAAGATGTATGACAAAAGTGCTATGTCTAATGGATGTCTTTGGGTAGAGTGTGAGTTCAATACCTGGTTATGGCAGTGGAGAACTTGGAGAGGGAAATTAACAGGAGATAACTGATAACTGACATCCATTAGACATGGCACGTGGAACTAGAACAGTCTACCCCAATGAGCGAAATAAAGGGTTCAGTTCGACATTCCAACCACCTGAAGAAGGCAGGAGCGTACAACGGCCGAAACGTTGTAATAAATATGGCGACAAAGATGAGGACATTAGTCCGAATAATGTAAATAGTGTACATAATGCTAGAAATGGCAGACAAAATATCAGTTTTGACCCAATGTAAGAAAGTATCTTCGAATTTTTCTTCGTTGTTCGTAATGAACCTCAATCTTGACAAAGTGTCTACATGCGGGATGGCATTTCTTTTCATATACTAAATATTAAAGTCAAACGCCATTAACATTAAAGCCCATCTTAGGATTCTAGAAGACATAACCTTAGGAAGTTCCTTCCTAGGATTAAATATGAATTCTATGGTCCTTAGTAGCAATTTCTTTCCAATCAAAAACTGACAAGCTCTATTTGTTGTCCATATTATGGCCAATGCTTCTTTCTTAATATTTGAATAGTTCAATTCAGCTTTTGACAATTTTCTTGAAAGATACATAATAGGATGACCATCCTGAGCTAATATTCCCCAAATTGAGTGTTCACTTGCATCAGTGGTTACTACTATTTCCTTTCTAGGGTCAAATATTTTTACTACTGGCTTCTTTACTAGAACAGCCTTTAAATTTTCAAATGCTACTTGTTCTTCTGTCCAAATAAATTCCACATTCTTTTTTTTTCTTAAAGAAGCAAAAGGTTCTGTCAATTCAGAGTATCGCTCTACATATTGTCTGTAGAAATTTACAAGTCCTAAGAAAGATTCCAATTCTTTTTTGTTCTTTGGCACTTCAACTTTTAATATTTTGTTAATTAACCGTTGGTCTGGTGATATGCTTTCGTTAGATATGGAATCTCACAAAAATGATATTTTTTTAATGTTGTGCACACATTTTTTTCGTTACTTGTTAATCCAGCAATTTTTAACTTATTCAAAACCATACTGGTTTTCCATTTTAATTCTTCGTCGTTAATAGCACCAACAAAAATGTCATCCTGGTAGCATATTGTATTTTTTATATCGCTACCAATAACTTGCTCTATGGCATATAGTGGGTCAGCCAATTTGTATTGGTTATAAATAGAAATAAAAACTGACCCTCTACAATTTTTACAATATCAAATGTAACAAAGACAACAACAAGAGAAATAATCAAGTAGAAGAAATGATGAATTTGTTCAACAATAAATATTTTTTTTATAAACACAACAAATACATAATATATAGTGCAAAAGTTGATAAACACAATAGAGTTCTTTGGTGTGTGTTACTGGAAGAATTTGAGTTACTGTACTGTATGTGTGAAAATGAGAAGGTGTAGTTAGCTATATTTGTTTTTATAGGAAAATTAAACAGTTGTTTTTGTATTAAATAGAAAAAAGTATTGTTCTTGACTCACTGATTGTTATAGAGTTATCGCTCATTAACCAGGGATTCTTCCTGTGGAATAGAATATTTTGTTGGGGTGAGTGTTAAGCCTGGAAATGGTTGACAAGGTTTGTTGTATTGAAGATAGAGTTCGTCTCCTTTGCTGTGTTGATTTCCAATGAAGTCAAGTGAATTGGTTCAATATTTTAAGTTCCCACTGACCAAGTCACGTCGAAGTTTCGTTTTTATTAGTTCTCTTGGTCACGTGGTGAGGCTCGTGAACATGTTTACATTTTATGGCGTCAACTAGAGGTCAAAATTTGGGTCGGTACCTTTTTGACGTAGTTGACGACACCTAATTAATATTTTACAACCAATCAAAATACATCAGTTGTTATATTTGGTTGGGAGCCTTTACGTGTTTGCATAAAATTTAAGATTTAAAAAAATGTAGGAATGTGATTCTACAAGCACTTTGAAAAGTCACACTTGCAGTTTTATTTCTATACGGTAATCTTTTTCATCTTAACAAGCCTATTGGCATGTTTATTGCTGGGATTTCTTTAAAACCTTAACAGGTATTTAATGGTACGCCGACTTTAGATCAATTTTATAGAATGTTTTCTTATCCGCAAGGGAGTTCAAAGCCTATTCTACATTGGGTTTGCACATATTTTGTGGTTTACACCTATTTTGTAGTTACATCAGATGTGTAGATTCCCATCCTTCTTTCTTAAAATTACTAAGGTGGGGGAGGCCCATTTGCTCCCTCCTGGTGGAATTCGTTCAAGTAGATCTCTTTCCATTAATTTTTTTTTTTTTTAGCTTTTCCACAACTATTGGTAGTAGATGAACTGGCACTTTTCGTGCTTCAAAATATGAGGGGGAGACATTTTCCTTTAGTCTTAATTTTGCTTTGCTTCGTAGTTTAACATTCCAGTTTCTTCTGCCTTGATTTTGTTTACTAATTTTGTCCAATTTCTGTTCAATACATCATTTCCTATTAGACCATGATTCTTTTCACAGTTTACCACGATAATTGCTAATACGTCAAACTTATTTTTTAGTTCTACGTAGGCTTCAAAATAGCCTAACTTATTTTTATCACGGATCCATCGAACTGATTCAAGGCTTTTCTTCAATCTCGGTTTTCCTAATTTCTTCTAGAAATTTCTGGTTATCAACTTCACATTACTTCCCGTATATAGTTGCATGTCCAATGAACCGTAATTGATTCAAATTTTTCATAAATCTTTTTCATTTTTTTTCAATGAAAAGATGTCCGTACTTATTTCTTTTTCATTTTGTTGAACCGTCTCTATGTTTTTCTTTTTAGATTTATACATATGTTAAAACGATTCATTTTAAAACACTTTTCACATTTTTTTTATATGCCGGATATTTTTTGTTTTTCTCTTTGATATCAATATTCACAAAAAGTACACATTATTCTGTCTTCTTTCTTTATTGTGTATGAGTCCATTTTCTCTACCGGATCCGTAACTTTTCTATTAAAATTTTCGAATTAACTCTTGTTGCTGAGCAAATTCAACACACTGTTTTAGTGACAACTTTCCCAGTTATAAATACATTAGAGTCATTTGCCGATAGTCCTCATTTTGAAGGCCATTTACCAATTTCATTTGGATTAAATCCACTTTGATTGACTTGTTTTCTGATCCCAGTTTCTCAATTTTACAATATTTAGCGGTCTGTTTTAAACGAAGAAAATATTCAATAATTTGTTCATTCATTTTTTGAGAAATATTCATGAATTTAGCTCTCCCTGCATTCATTAGTATTTTCTTGGATGCTATATTTTTCATTACTAGTTGACATATTGTCAAACTCCACTTCCGCCAACTGTCTTGAGTGTGCAATTGCTGATACTTTTATAATGGTCTTACAACCAGCAGTTGCCAAGAAGAAATAAGTTATTTGGTTTTATCCTTCAAGCAATTTTAAATCCTTCAGCTTTTTTTTTTTGTTCTAGCTTTAGCTGCTAGAATCCTAAGCCACACTCAGACACATTTATAATTATCCAGTGATAATTCTTTGTTCGATTCTTTAGATATTGGTGATGTTATTGTAGTGTAGTGTAGTGTAGTGTAGTGACTCACTGAAAGTAGTATGCACTCAACTGCCTCATAGGTAATAGCTGTAGCTATTTATAGTCTTTGTGACTTCATATGTAAATTAGTCACCTCAATATACATTTAAATAGGAATAGTTTAGTTCACTTGAATGTGTTATTTATAACAATAGTATGCATTTCAAATGTGAAATGTGCCTCACCAATTAGTGCTTAATGCAGTTAATGTAATTAATAGCCTAATCAATATTTCAGTTTTCATTGGATATTCGGTAAAACTGTCAATTGCTGATACTTTTATAATGGTTTTACAACCAGCAGTTGCCAAGAAGAAATAAGTTATTTGGTTTTATCCTTCAAGCAATTTTAAATCCTTCAGCTTTTTTTTTTGTTCTAGCTTTAGCTGCTAGAATCCTAAGCCACACTCAGACACATTTATAATTATCCAGTGATAATTCTTTGTTCGATTCTTTAGATATTGGTGATGTTATTGTAGTGTAGTGTAGTGTAGTGTAGTGACTCACTGAAAGTAGTATGCACTCAACTGCCTCATAGGTAATAGCTGTAGCTATTTATAGTCTTTGTGACTTCATATGTAAATTAGTCACCTCAATATACATTTAAATAGGAATAGTTTAGTTCACTTGAATGTGTTATTTATAATAATAGTATGCATTTCAAATGTGAAATGCGCCTCACCAATTAGTGCTTAATGCAGTTAATGTAATTAATAGCCTAATCAATATTTCAGTTTTCATTGGATATTCGGTAAAACTGTCTTCAAAATAAGGATGCGTTTTATACACTGATATATATTCTGAAAAAATACAGTATTTTTAAAAAGTTTATTTCACAGCCATACACACATGTAAGCAAAGAATATGCTTGATGAACAGTGGGTGTTAATAAGTTCATCTTTTCTTTCTTTTCTTATTTCCAATTTTATAATGTTATTGGTAGAGGTTGTCCAGACTGGAAGTAGGAGGGGAATGTATTATTCCAATGTCTTATTTGAAACTCAGTCAAATTGTGTGTTCATGTATGTGTGCTTGTGTTTATGTGTATATTAAATGGCATTATCATGTGGAAGTTACCCATACACAACACAGGAATAGGCAGATAGATTACATAGGCTTATGTAAAGGCACACACATATATAAACAATAAAATATTAGTGATCACGAGGAGTAAATAAAAACCTAATTCCTAAGATTCCATAAATAAAAAGAAACTGCCCTACTCGTGAGAAATTTAGAAACTTTCTCTTTTTCCATCAGCCTCTCACAAAGAGAGAACATGGATTTGAGCCGCAACAGAAATGAAGAACACAGATGAGTTTTACACAAATATCACTTTCTCATGTTTAATATTACCATTTAATGATAGACTTACCATCATCACCATCATCATTATCCCTTTGACTTTTGTAATTGTAGGGCGGATCCGAACGCAGAAGCCACACTAACTCTTTTCTGCAATTGTCTATTAACAGCAGCCATCAGTAATTCTGGTTCAGTCATATCTGTCCATTTTTTGACATTGTCCAACCAGTTTTTGTGCTGAAGTCCTCTCCTACGTCAACCTTGAATGGTGCCTTGCATAATGTTCTTGCACAGGATTTTATGTCTCATAATGTGTCCAAACCACGCCATTTTTCTCCATTTGACAGTGGCGAGAAGAGATAGGCTTATCACTTGCAAATAATTTATTCATTCACCAAGACAAGCCCAAATATCAGAAATATTTAACATTACAAGATATTTTAGTCTATCTCCTGACCTAATACAACCAAATCCTTCTGACAATAAATCCTTCTATATATGTATAAATATCTCACTTTGTTATTATGATGTGTATATGTTATATTTTACTAACCAGAAACAAGTAAAACAAGGCCCATCATAAAATTACTTTCAAAAAAGAAAAAGGATTTATTTGGCTTTTCATTTTTTTTTTAAATGTACCAAAAAACTGCCCTGTGTCTAATACAACCATATTACAGATGAGAGATGACCAATTGTACTAATAGTCTAGAGCTTCGGACGAGCTTTAAGTCTGCTAGGCATAAAAATTGTTATTAGTAATAAAATATTGAAAACAAGCTAAATCATCAGTCTATTGGCACAAACTTATGGCAAATTGATTAAGGTATGTTGACTGTTAAGTGGGAAGTTCACATCATTTTGCTCTACCTCCTAATCTGGCATGCATAAGCCATGCAAGATATAGAGTATGTCTTTAACAATTGTGTTTCCTTTAAGCATCATTTGTTTATTACAGTATCTAGAATGAAAAAAGTGGTGCTAGAAACGTGAAAGCAATGTTAACAAACTTCAACTGCCTTTCAGCCATTTGCAATGGCAACAAAAGTGACAATGTTCCTAAACTCCTAGGCATTGGTGGCAAGAAGGTGGGGACAGTTGGGACAAATGTGTCGGGCTTCAAAACCCAAGGTGTCTCAAAAAAATACCTTTAGGGTTTGTTTTTTTTTTTTTTTTTTGGTGGGGGGTGCTTCTTTACAAAAATTTAATTGAAACAAAATGCACGATAAGTTTCTCAAAGTCTAATTCTCATGCCAAATCACACTCGATTACAAGGGTTGCCAAGTTGGTAGAGCAGTCTTGAGGCATTGTTGTGTATTGATAATTCTTTATTTGTTCTAAGGGCATAAATATTTGTCAAAAAATACAAATAAAGAACTTAATAGAAAAATGATATTTAACCCTACCAGAAAGACACACTTACAGTCTTGTAAGACATGCTAGATTGAGTTTGTTTGTCCCAGAATCTCCTTTCCCGACTGGGGGATCTAAAAAATAATCGAGTGCCTAACCTCAGAAATTCTCTACCTGGTACTGCTCCTAGGATCAAATTATTGTGCCATCAAAAGCAAAATTATTGTTTTTGGTTTTAAATAACTGTATTGCATTTATTTTTTTTTTTTTGAAACACTGCTAAAACATACAAGTATCAGCTGTCCTGGGTATGTTGATAAACTACATCTCGCAGCAAGGAGAGGATTTGATGTGTGTGGAACCATCTTTTAATCGTTGTTGTTCTCGGGTTCACCTTGACTTGGGGTGGTAGCACCTGTTAGGATCTCAGCTACAGGCAAATAGTTAACCTTCAAACAACTACAAAAGCATAAAAATACTATAGTAAAAATACCAGCAATATATTTTCACAGTAAAAAAATTACCAGCAATACATTTTTGTAAGAATAAAAACTATTACCAGTAATTTTGTAAAAGAAATTACGAATGCTCCCTCAAAAATTAAATTTTGACATTAAATGATCTATAAGGAGTTTACTACTAAACAAACAAACAAACAATACAAGTATCAGATTTTTATAAGCTTCCTATAAAACATGTATACTACACTGTTTTGACTGCCATTGCTATATTAAGAGCAGTATACTTTGTCTGCATTTCTTGTAGTTATCTATGAGAATTCATTCACATTTATCGTACTTTATTGATTGTTTTGTTTGCATTTACTTTAATTATCTATGAGAATTCATTCACATTTATCGTACTTTATTGATTGTTTTGTTTGCATTTACTTTAATTATCTATGAGAATTCATTCACGTTTATTCTACCTTACTGATTGTTTTATATCAGTTTGCTTTGTTTATATGTACCTGTAATCACTGATACAAATATACTAGTATTTCTTTTCTGCTTTGGCAAATTTAATTTAATTTCCTTTTGAAGGTTAAAGTTACGCAATATGATTTCATACCTTATTCCAGGAGACTATTACAGTATTGTATTTGCAGGTACAAAATCATACATTTTCCTCAATAAAACTACTTTCAAATATATGATGAAACATACTAAATTATATTTTCCACCAAATATACTTATAAAATAGGGAGACGTCTTATATGAGGGTGTGTGTTATGTAAAGGCAAATACAGTACTAATAAAAACAACTAAGTTATCTTTTGTTTTATTTGAAGTCCCTTTTCCGCTAAAGACAAGTAATAGGTCTTTTAGGGTTGCTCAACAATGGTTTAAAGATGTTTCCTAATTTTTATAAAATGCTTTGCATACAAATTATATAAAAGTATTCAATTTTGAGTAAGCTTGGACAAAGAAGCCATGGCCTGACATGATGACAGAAATATTTTAACATGATTAACTACTAATGATATTTCTTTTCAAGCACGAATTGCATTTGGAGTTGTAGTATAATTTGTTTGAGGATGGGATTAGATGTTGGGACTGGTGAGAGCTAGTAGCAATGCTTTTTATGTATATCTGACATTTACTGAAATGAACTGAAGTGGTTAGTATATCTGCAACCCTTTTTCTGTTGCAAATTTTCTAAAGAAATTGAATCCTTTTTTTATTTTTACATTTTTGGGTTTTCTTATGGACTTTACACCAGAGGAGAACTAAGGAATGGATCAGGTAAAGTGTAGTGATACACGAAGGATTTCAAATATTCAAACAGATTTTGGAATGTTAATGACTCTAGTGAAAGTTACATTCATATATATATATATATATATATATATATATATATATATATATATATATATATATATATATGAGACAAAGTGGAAAAGTTCTCTTGTAATGTGTTTCGTCCTTAAGGACTTCATCATACTAAATTTGTTAAAAATGCGACATGTGCACGAATAAGGGATGCTGGGAATTTTTAATTTCTAAATTTTTTTAAAATATTGTTCTTGATATATAAAAATATATATTGTTATCTAATATATATATCTATATCTATCTATCTATCTATCTATATATATATATATATATATATATATACATAAATATAAAAGTGAACATAGAAGTCAACACTTAGAGGTGACAGTCTATTTCATGCTAGATGCAATCATCAGACCACGAGTGGTGTTATTTTTTTTAGTAAAACAATCAAAATAATTTAACCCAAATAAATAAATAAACAAATAAATGACTTCCGGTAAAATAACCGCCATAATAGACTACCCACAATGCACCATTGACCTGTATATATATATAAATAACCGAGAAAAATAACAGCACTCGTGGCCTGATGATTGCATCTAGCATGAAACAGACTGTCGCCTATAAGTGTTGACTTCTATGTCCACTTTTATATTTACACATGCTCTATCTCTGATATTGAGCACTTTATCCCATAAATATAGCACATCTTAAGAATAATTTCTTCATATATATATATATATATATATATATTCAGTCGTATCACTGATATTGAGTGCTTTCCAATAAGTACCATACATATATAATATATATAGAAATTATATATATATATATATATATATATATATATATATATTCAGTCGTATCACTGATATTGAGTGCTTTCCAATAAGTACCATACATATATAATATATATAGAAATTATATATATATATATATATATATATATATATATATATATATATATATGTATATATAAATATATATATATATATATATGTATATATAAATATATATATATATATATATATATATAAACATAAATATATATATATATATATATATAAACATAAATATATATATATATATATATATATATATATATATATATATATATATATTAATATATATTATGCATTGCCTGTATATTTTATATATTCTCTATATATTTTATGCATTCTTTGTATATTTTATATATCCTCTATATATTTTGAATTCTTTATATACTTTAAATATTCTCTGTGTATTTTATGCATATTTTATGATGTCTCACAGGACAGATTGTAGGCAAGAGCTACTAAGGAAAACAATGCATAATCTACGTACTGATCTTGATCTTCTGGATAGCAGAACAGAGTTTAGAAGAGATCAAAAAAAACACGGAATTTATTATCAGCAACGAAGGACATGAAATTGTTGAGCCATGATTACCTGAATGGACATAGCACAAAGAAGAAAAAGAAGAAAACTTACTTTTCTCTGTCCATGGGACAGGCATTTAGCTAATGTTTAAATTTTCTTGTTAATGCTCTTTTTTTTCCCTTCAAAGGACAGTTATTCTCTTGATACCGCTATCTCTGTATATACTTTTGACACCCTCACCAATGTTTATTGTTTTTAAAAAGCGATGATTAGAATTTTAATAATACCTAAACATATGAAAGTGGATTTATACATTTTTCTTATTCTTGAGAATTGATACTAAAGATATTAATCTCTATCTATTTTTTGAATAAAAACTTTGTTTTCATAGTTATTTATAAAATGATAAATAATAAAAATTGCATTGCATTTGTTCAACATATTTTGATAATTTTGTAATTTTTATAAATTTTGGAATAAAAAAACTTATTTTCAAATTTCTTCATAAAGTGGTAAATAAATATTTACAAAAGATAAATAATAAATACCATATTTTATGGGGTTCACATTTTTTTATAAACTTGTAAACAAACATAGCTGAGGGAGTCAAAAGTGTATGCAGTAATAGCAATGTCAAGGGAATCATTGTCTTTTTGACACATCATTTTTTTTAGGCACAAAGGTTAAATAATGCCAAATTTTTTCTGTCTGCTCAAGCCTAATTTTTTCATTTTCTTTTAGAGGGCAGTAAGTGACACAGTTGGGTTTGCTACATTCACTTACATCCAAATATGCTTGGGAAAGGTATGAATCCATGTCTTTTTGCTCACCAGATATGCATTGAATAGAAGGAGTCCTATAGCCATGGATTGCAACCAGTCTACAACAGAAAGGAACAGCAACCTAGTGCCAAAAAATTGTTTTAAGAAAAACAGTTTATAAATTTCAACTGACAATAGCACTGGCTTCTCAGTCAATGAATGCCAAATATTTCCTTATAAGGAAACAATTAATGTTACCATTACCATATCAATGATGATGTTGTTCTTCATCATCTTGGTATGCACATCATGTAGCATGTCATGGATATTTTTAACCTGGTGGAGCCCATTCCTTTCCAGGTTAGACCACAGCCAATGTCCTCCAACTTGCTCGTTCACCTTGGTTACAAACATGTGGCTGTTATAGTTTATCTGAGGAACCCTTCTGACCTAGCTGGTGACACGTGTTGAGGAGTTTCTATGCTCAGTGATGCCATGTTAACACCACCCCCTCATGTGAGTTTAGCCTGCCAGCTGAAATGGTTCACCAGGACATGACAACTCATGTGAGAGATGTAGGAGATGGTTAAGGAACATTGATGCCTGTCCACCTAAAGGTGCAGCATGTCAGACACCAAAGTTACTACCATTGTGCAGAGCCCCCTATGACCATATATATATATATATTTTACACTAGATGATATACTAACACCTTAATGTAAAAAAGAAAGAAGAACCAGAATAACTGAAAGAAAGAAATGACAGTTTTGCATTGTTCCCAAAGAGATTTTATATACTGCTGTCATACAAGATATTATATACAAATATACCTGTCACAAAGAAATTATAACACATATGAATAGAACAAGTAGTGTGAACAGGAATCAAGAGGTTATTACTTGTAATATTTACTGAACTGAAAACCATCAGACAAGTGGTGTCCTGTATGTTCTTGGGAGGACCATGGGGTTTCATCTGTTCACCCTACCACTGAAGGCTTGTAATGAAATCTATCTTCCTAGAAACCTACAGAGCAACTAAGGTCCATCCATTACATGACCCTTGTGAATTCATCTTACCCTTTGCATCCCTACACCATATCTCAATACACACTCGGCAATTACTAAAATTTGATTTGCAAAAATGTAAACCAATTAACTAATATTTATTTTAAATACAGTGTAACCCGGATATAAGAGAGTTGTCGCCCCCTCGGATAATACGTCTCTTATATCCGGGTTTCTCTTATATCCGGGTTTGATCTATTTTATATACATTAACACAGGGTCTAATTTGGGACCAGATAAAATATCTCTTATATCCGGGTTTCTCTTATATCCGGGTTACGCTGTAGATATTTGCTCTCTTTCATTGAAATTTTATTGCTCTGTTTTTTATTTTTTTGCCTACTAGTGAATTCATTGACTTTCTTAACAGTTTTATGTCAAACAGTTGGTCACTCACATTTTTTAATGTTGGTAGTTGGATGGCTGCCAGTGTCACTTATACAAAACCACATGTTAACAATCATACAGTCACCACAAGACTTCCATATTCAATTGGCTTACAGCCATGTCACATTGAAACACAGGTTTTCATACAATCAGCAAATTTAAATAATGTTGAGCAAGTGTCTAGATGAGTTACCACTTTTGAAATACTAAATGCTATAAACTTGGATATGTGGGTGGTGTAATAGATAAATGCTATATATGGATTGGATATGTGGGTGGTGTAATAGATAAATGCTATATATGGATTGGATATGTGGGTGGTGTAATAGATAAATGCTATATATGGATTGGATATGTGGATGGTGTAATAGATAATCGCTCTGAATTGAAAATTGGAGAGCCATGTTCCAATCAGATTTGTTATATTCTGTAGAAACTATCTCATTTGTTGGCTATTTTGACATGTTGGGGCTTCTTTATTTTGCTTGATTCATCATCATCAGCAACAAAAATAAACAGCAGGGTAAACTGGAAGTTCCAGAGGTCATAAAATCTTTGACTGAGACCTGTTTGGTCTCTTTTTCACTTTGCTTTATCAGTCGCCTCTACATTCAAGCCTATCTGAAAAGTCTACACACAACCCTTGCTGCAGAAGACAAGGCATGTCCTGGTAGCTTGATTCAGATTTCTTGTTCCTCCCATGGGAACCAATGGAGAAATCTCCTTCTGAGACACCTACCAAAGGAAAACTACACAAACTCTTGCTGCAGAAGACAGGGTCTGTCCTAGCAGTTTCATACTGGGAACTAGCAGAAAAATATCTCTACACAAAAGCAACTACTTTGTTAACTGGGAAACCCCACATTTTCCCACAAAATACTACTGTTTTGCACTCTTTTTCAACTAGAAATAAAAGCTGCTGAACAGTTATTTCAAGTCTTGGGTTTTGCTCATTCCACTCTCACTGCCAAGCACAAACACATGCAACTGGGAAAAATTTCTTACAATTCACTTACATGCAAATACCTAAAAATATATTCTGGCTTTAAGTAATCTGTAAAAAGCCATAAAAAACAAATCAATCACTCAATTATGTATTCAATCTACTAAAATATAATTTGATGGATACATTGAAAACTCAGACTTAATCTGTATTGAAACTTTCTCATTTTCAATTTTTCTTTTTTATCATTTCACCTCAAGCCTAATAAATCCACCAAGATACAAGGTGTTACTGAATGGGAGAGAATATGAGAAATATATGAATGCGCCTATCCAAATGACTTATGTTACACCTACCTGATCATAGCTCCATCAGAACCCATTTAAACTCACACATAAATTTACCAGACTCCATCCAAAACATACTAGTAGAAAATACAAGCATAATAACATTCATCCACATGTAAAAAAAGATTAAAAATAACAGAAACCTTAAACAATAAAAAAGAAAAAACTAACACTCAATAATATTAACTATGAACATGGCCACAATGTGTTGACTGTGTTCAGAAAATAAAAACTTCCCTATAACTCTAGATACATGCAGACGACCTATACATTCAGTTAAAAAGTAAAAATAAAATCATACTTAATAATGGCTAAAAGTATAGCTGGAAGTGCTTGAAATTACAGAACATTTGAACAGTTTTTACACACTCTGTGTCCAGAAAAGAAAACACTTGTTTGGACACAAGAAAAATTAAATAAAAAGCTTAATTGCAGTACCGTATCTTTAATGAAACATGTATAAAAGAGGGGTTGCTGCCTAAATACACAATATATATATATATATATATATATATATGAAGAAATATAGTTTTAAGATGTGCTATATTTCTGGGATAAAGTGATCAATATCAGAGATAGAGCGTATGTAAATATAAATATAAAAGTGAACATTGAAGTCAACACTCAGAGGCAACAGGCTGTTTCATGCTGGATGCAATTGTCAGGCAGCCTGGCGATTGCGTCCAGCATGAAACAGCCTGTCACCTCTGAGTGTTGACTGCAATGTTCAGTTATATATATATATATATATATATATATATATATGTATATATAAAGACAACATATATTTTGTGTTGGTTAATTTTATTGATCAATTTTTTCAATTTACAAATAATTCTTCTGAGACAAGGAGGAAATGCCATCAGAAATTTCCATACTTCATTTTGGAAGAAGAGTACAAGAAGTATAGTCTAAGCTTTCTACTTTCTTAAGTCATCATCAGGGTAAGTAGAGACAATTGATGAGTTTTGAAGAATTAGTGAATGATGTGACAGACAAAGAGAGTTGTCATGTAAACAAAACGTGACGTTTTTTTTTAATACATATACATTTGAGGATGTGGTCTCTTAAGTTATAATTGATTTTATTTATTGATGATTGATTTGCTGTATAAGTATTCCTTCGAGGATCATAAGTCTATTTTTACTATTTGTATAATTTTATATATCAACAAAGAGTATTTAGAAAAAAACAGTATGACAAATTGGAAAAAAGTTTTTGTGACACGTTTCATCCATCAGGATTTTATCAAACTGGGCTTTGTTGATGTTGTCACATCTATACATCAACAAATCCAGTCCAATTAAATCCTAATGGATGAAACCTGCCATAAAAACTTTTTTCCAATTTGTCTATTTTCCTAAATATATATATATATATATTGTAGAGGGTGCAAAGAAATCCCTCAAACAAATAATAATAAGAAAATACACTACAAATAAAGTAAAATAAACTTTTGTTTAGTTTCGTAAAAAAAATATATAAGAATTATTTTTTTTGTACACAATGGAATTGTCCGTAAAGCCGTGATGTCAGCTTGTCGCTGTACTCCCTCTGGTCTGATGAGAGTTTCTATCTTCCTTATATCTGAATGATGAGGCTCCGGGGAGATTAAGAAATGGGTTTCTTATGTCGAGCCCTGACTGGTCAATAAATCATATTTTTGATCACGTGATGTGCTTTCCACTACGTGCGCACTTTTGGGTGCGCCGTCCTTGTTTTTGACCCCACAGGGTATGGTAAGGAGAGAGTTCCCGCGCAATTGTATTTTTTGGATACACGGGGTGTGAGTTAATTTTTATTGTGTGTATGTGTGTGTGGAAAGTAAAATAAGAAACAGCACAATATAAAGCTATAATTGTATAAATGATATAAATTAAATAATTAGATATTAGCAGCCGTATATATGTGCGTAAGTGTGAATGCACAGGTAAATGAATAAATATTTATTTAATTTAAGACACAGGTAAGAAGTATATATTAATAAATTAAACAATTACAAATTGTTCAACGCCCGATGAGTTGGTAGGAACACAAAACTTTACATTGCACTTTGAACATAGGTATATGCGTATTTATTAATATATATATATATATATATATATATATAAAGAAATATAGTCTTAAGGTGTGCTATATTTATGGAATAAAGTGCTCAATATCAGAGATAGAGCATGTGTAAATATAAAAGTGAACATAGAAGTCAACACTTAGAGGCGACAGTCTGTTTCATGCTATATGCAATCATCAGGCTACGTATATATATATATATATATATATATATATGAATAAAGACAAAAAGAAATCTTTTCTTTACCAACACGTTTCATCCTCTGAGGGACTTTATCAAGGTGAATGTTTACTTTAATAATGTCTCTTTTTGGACAAAACACATTGATAAAGGAAAGTTTTCCTTTTGTCTTTATTCATATCTGAGTATTTTACACAGGCAAAGACACATCCACATATATATATATATATATATATATATATATATATATATATATATATATATAATTATATATTTAAAAATATGATTCCAACTCGCTACATAAATATTTTTAAATAAATAATTATATTTATGCTCTACTTTCGTATCGAGCACTATTTTTTAAAAATAATAACAAAAATACTAAGGAACTTTGGATTATTTACCAAACCAGTTTCTTTCCTATTTTCTACAATATTTTCACACACACACACACATATATATATATATATATATATATATATATATATATATATATATATATATATATATATGCATATATATATATATCTGAGCAGCAGTCCTTCTTTTATGAATACTTTGTTAAATATTATTGACAAAGAATGTTTTCTTGTGTACTTAGAAGTTTTCATTTTTGAGGATTGAGTGTGTGAAAAAATTGTCTATAGTCTTTTATTGCCCTGATCACTTTCTGTTAATACTCCCGCCATTTTAAAGTTCACAATATAACACTTCATTTTCTTGCCATTTTCAAATACATGCTCTAAAACTTCTTTTTGTGACCATTTTCGAGTACTCACTATAACACTTCTTTTTGTTGCCATTTTGAAGTACACACTATAACACCTCTTTTGTTGCTCTTATAATGCCATTATTCTATGACCTGGACCTCTTCAGAGTAATTTACTAGTTCATAGATTCACTGAGGGTGTACTATTTACTCGACAGCAATTGCCATTTTCAAGATCACACTATAAAACTACTTTTTGCTATCATTTTCAAGTACATGCTATAACACTTCTTTTGTTGCCATTTTCATGATCACACTATAAAACTTCTTTTTGTTTCTCTTATAATGTCACTATTCTATGGCTATTGTTATAAAACACTTACTTTATATAACATACTTTGTATAAGGATTCTCTATACTTCTTGCCATTTTCAAGATCACACTATAAAACTTCTTTTGGTCACCATTTTCAAATACACACTATAACACTTTGTTTTGTTGCCATTTTCAAGTACACATTATAAAACTTCTTTTTGTTGTCATTTTTAAGTACATGCTATAAAACTTCTTTTTGTTACCATTTTCAAGATCACACTATAAAGCTTCTTTTCGTCACTATTTTCAAGGTAACACAATAACTATGGATAAATTTCACACACACTCAGTCCCCAAAAAATTGTAATGACACAAGAAAAATAAATAAAACCTAACAAAATATACCTAAATAAATATATTTAACGAAACACCTTTTTGCAATTTTTCAGTGGACTCATCAGGAGGTTTCAGCAATTGACTACAGATTTTCTCATTTTTGTTGATTTTATAAGTTAAAAAATAAATTCTGTGCTATTTATTGGTGTTTGGTTGATAGTTTTTTTATTGTGTGTGTGTGAGCATGGCATATATATTTCTCCATTTCATTATTTTCTTATCTCCTTATACTCTCTTCCTATTTCTTTTCCTTCTTTTTTTTCTCTTTCTGAGTGTCAAAGATATATATATATATATATATATATATATATACTAGCAGCATGGCCCAGCATTGCCTGTGCTTGATTCAAAAATCATATGACTCATACAGCAATCACTATCACTTGACTTAAAATATTTTTGCCCTTCCTTGCCTTTAAAGAAGTGCCCTTTGCCGTGCTGATGTTGCTACATGCCTTACTTCTTGCCTATCTCATACTGCGAATTTTTTCTAAGCTCTATACTAAACATTAAATCTGTTACGAAAAAAGAACTAAACAAAATGAACACAAAATGATCAGCTCTAAAAAAGGACTCGTAACTGGAAAAACCGAATGAAAAAAAAATGTTAACAACAAATACTTTTTCACACCCAACCCAGTTC
Organism: Acanthosepion lycidas; assembly: GCA_963932145.1. Taxonomy (NCBI): domain Eukaryota; kingdom Metazoa; phylum Mollusca; class Cephalopoda; order Sepiida; family Sepiidae; genus Acanthosepion; species Acanthosepion lycidas. Next base: position 37,186,365 of record OZ010613.1, read on the forward strand.
TGCGGAATCAGAATCAACGTTGAGTTTAAGCAAGCGAATGAGTCAATTAGAGTAAAGTGCCATGCAGATTTAAATTTTTCCCACTTGTGACGAATGCAGCTATCGATTTTTTTTGCATGCTAGTTTGCTAGTTAACATTCGTGTCAGCCACCTGTTGGCTCTCACGCTAGCCAACAGAATCTTCCTGCCTATTTGTGGCAGCCAGCTATTGGCTCTCACTCTGGCCAGTACAAAATGGTTGCAAACTACATGAAAACTGCTGTAGAAGCATGAAAAAATCGATTATTTCCACTATTGATGGGAGTTGGGAAATGAAAAGTCAGTTTTGGCCTTCCCACTAACTTGGAGCATGTACATGTAAATTTTGGTGCAAATCCGTCAAAAATTGCGGCTGTGCATTCGTTACACACACACACACACACATCCTGCATTTTATAGACAGATATATATATATATATATATATATATATATTCTGTTTATACGTTATCGAACTTGCATCCTACACAGAACCATCATATAGCCTGACATGCAATACCATTGAGCTACAGGGGAAGCATCTGGTTAGCAAGGTTGAATTACCATTTTTTTTTTCTCTGTAGCTAAATGGTATAGCATGTCAGGCTATATGACAGTTCTGTCTCGGATAAGACTCAATTCCTGTCAGAGGACATATCGTTAATACTGTTTATTATAAACAGAGCATTTACTTAAATATTTGTATCTATAAAAATAACATATAAACAGAAAATATATTAAAATAATTGTCGGACTTAGTCTATTTCATAATATATATATATATATATATATCGTTTAAAAATCAGGAGATCAGTTAAAATACACGGCTAGGGTTTCGACCTGGCAGTCTCATTAGGCAATACTTTTAAAATTTTAAAATGACTACTTTAATGTCTTATTTCAAAAAACACTTTATATATATATATATATATATATATATATATATATACACAAACACACATATATATTAAGATGTATTTAGGCAACAAGAATTCTTTTTAACAAGTTTTGCTAAACAATACTCCTAAGGTCTGTTTGTCTGTCTGACTTTTTATTAAGTTTTTCCAACTTCCAACTAAATTGTTTTACATCAGAATTAGAATTGGTAAATCTTCTAAAGTTCTTTTTTATTTTTTACTTTCAGATTCAGATAACAACAATGTGCATGAAACTTTGTTGTGCTACCGGCAAGTCACAAAATGTATATTTATTATTAGTATAAATTTCAGATCTGCTATTTTAAATCAAGCACTGTTTTATTATCACAAGCATCCAATGTGCTTTACTTTATACTTACATATATACAAGGATAAGGAATAAATAGGAAGTATTTATAAATTTAACATGTATCGCTTTTATTTAAGCTTCATCAGAATAATGAAGTTTAAATAAAAGTGAAACAGGTTAAATTTATAAATTTTTCTAGGAGAGCCCAATCCTGATTACAGGCCCCATGCAGTGTTTTGTGACCCTCACTATCTATCATTTGCTTTTTTCTACCTACATTTATGAATTACAAATTAAACTAAGCACAACTGACTATTAAAGGATGAAAACTTTTTGCTGATTTTGACATTTTTCTGAGGATTTTTTTTTCATCCAAATCAATGAATATTTTTGTTTACGCTAAGTCTCAAAAAAAAAATAATATATAAAATTCACTATTTTTTTATCCATAATGTTGAATGGGTTAAAATTATTCAATTTTTTAACCAGAAAAATTTGAAGTGGATGTTAAAATTTGCCACAAAACATATTTGATTTATTTAAGATGGATTCATCTATTATGTTTCTAATTTGTATTTATTTCAAATTTTTCAAGTTGAATTGTCCCCCTCTCTAGCATATGATCCAATATTATACATAATTAGATTACAATAAAATTTGTATTTTATATGAATACTATCTTAGGATATGTAGTAGAGCAGGGCTCCCCATATCATAGATGATAGATTCGAGGGGCACCATATCAGGGATTCGATTTGGTGGAGGCCCACAAGACTCTTGCATCGGCCCTGTATATATGAGGGCCAAACCTTAGTCCAACATTAATATAAATAATGATAACTCCTCATCCCACAAATTCACAGATCATTATTCTGTTTTTTTCTAAAAGATAAGATGATAAAAGATACCTTCTTTAGCAAATTAAATGTCTGGGCATATGATTTGCAAGCCCCTATGGCATTTTGTTAATTTTGTTAGAATCAGTATTTATTAAGCTTTGCTTATTATTGCAGAAGACCAAAACTGTGTGCCACTTAGTGTTGCTCAAACTCACTAGAGAAATAAGGTTCTATGAGATTGGCATATTAATCATTACTTTATTGTAATATGTAAGTTATTTACTAAGTACAAGTGAAGATTAACAATACTAAGGTAGTAATGGTCTGTGAGACTAACCAATTACTATTACGACATTGCATGATATGGTTTGGATTATGTATTTAAGTAATTTTTTTTAAGTAAAGACACTTGTGTTACTAACTTCTCTCAAAAGTATGATTGTAGTACCTTTAAAGCTATAATGCCAAGTAATAATGTAGTTTTTATAAGTATACATTTAATATCTTCTGAAAAATTGTAATAATTTCTGATTTTCGTTTTTCACTCTGTAAGGAGTTAAAATTAAAACCCAAAATATGTGAATAAAAAGACAATCCTGTTTTTAATAGACCTACATTTAATATTTTCTAAAAAAATAGTATTAATTTCTAATTTTTTTTTTTTTTTTTTTCACTCTTTACAGAAGTAAAAACTAAAAAATTGTGAATAAGAAGAAGCTAATCTAGTTATTAATAGACCTACATTTAATATTTTCTAAAAAAATAGTATTAATTTCTAATTTTTTTTTTTTTTTTTTTCACTCTTTACAGAAGTAAAAACTAAAAAATTGTGAATAAGAAGAAGCTAATCTAGTTATTAATAGACCTACATTTAATATTTTCTAAAAAAATAGTATTAATTTCTAATTTTTTTTTTTTTTTTTTTCACTCTTTACAGAAGTAAAAACTAAAAAATTGTGAATAAGAAGAAGCTAATCTAGTTATTAATAGACCTACATTTAATATTTTCTAAAAAAATAGTATTAATTTCTAATTTTTTTTTTTTTTTTTTTCACTCTTTACAGAAGTAAAAACTAAAAAATTGTGAATAAGAAGAAGCTAATCTAGTTATTAATAGACCTACATTTAATATTTTCTAAAAAAATAGTATTAATTTCTAATTTTTTTTTTTTTTTTTTTCACTCTTTACAGAAGTAAAAACTAAAAAATTGTGAATAAGAAGAAGCTAATCTAGTTATTAATAGACCTACATTTAATATTTTCTAAAAAAATAGTATTAATTTCTAATTTTTTTTTTTTTTTTTTTCACTCTTTACAGAAGTAAAAACTAAAAAATTGTGAATAAGAAGAAGCTAATCTAGTTATTAATAGACCTACATTTAATATTTTCTAAAAAAATAGTATTAATTTCTAATTTTTTTTTTTTTTTTTTTCACTCTTTACAGAAGTAAAAACTAAAAAATTGTGAATAAGAAGAAGCTAATCTAGTTATTAATAGACCTACATTTAATATTTTCTAAAAAAATAGTATTAATTTCTAATTTTTTTTTTTTTTTTTTTCACTCTTTACAGAAGTAAAAACTAAAAAATTGTGAATAAGAAGAAGCTAATCTAGTTATTAATAGACCTACATTTAATATTTTCTAAAAAAATAGTATTAATTTCTAATTTTTTTTTTTTTTTTTTCACTCTTTACAGAAGTAAAAACTAAAAAATTGTGAATAAGAAGAAGCTAATCTAGTTATTAATAGACCTACATTTAATATTTTCTAAAAAAATAGTATTAATTTCTAATTTTTTTTTTTTTTTTTTTCACTCTTTACAGAAGTAAAAACTAAAAAATTGTGAATAAGAAGAAGCTAATCTAGTTATTAATAGACCTACATTTAATATTTTCTAAAAAAATAGTATTAATTTCTAATTTTTTTTTTTTTTTTTTTCACTCTTTACAGAAGTAAAAACTAAAAAATTGTGAATAAGAAGAAGCTAATCTAGTTATTAATAGACCTACATTTAATATTTTCTAAAAAAATAGTATTAATTTCTAATTTTTTTTTTTTTTTTTTTCACTCTTTACAGAAGTAAAAACTAAAAAATTGTGAATAAGAAGAAGCTAATCTAGTTATTAATAGACCTACATTTAATATTTTCTAAAAAAATAGTATTAATTTCTAATTTTTTTTTTTTTTTTTTTCACTCTTTACAGAAGTAAAAACTAAAAAATTGTGAATAAGAAGAAGCTAATCTAGTTATTAATAGACCTACATTTAATATTTTCTAAAAAAATAGTATTAATTTCTAATTTTTTTTTTTTTTTTTTTCACTCTTTACAGAAGTAAAAACTAAAAAATTGTGAATAAGAAGAAGCTAATCTAGTTATTAATAGACCTACATTTAATATTTTCTAAAAAAATAGTATTAATTTCTAATTTTTTTTTTTTTTTTTTTCACTCTTTACAGAAGTAAAAACTAAAAAATTGTGAATAAGAAGAAGCTAATCTAGTTATTAATAGACCTACATTTAATATTTTCTAAAAAAATAGTATTAATTTCTAATTTTTTTTTTTTTTTTTTTCACTCTTTACAGAAGTAAAAACTAAAAAATTGTGAATAAGAAGAAGCTAATCTAGTTATTAATAGACCTACATTTAATATTTTCTAAAAAAATAGTATTAATTTCTAATTTTTTTTTTTTTTTTTTTCACTCTTTACAGAAGTAAAAACTAAAAAATTGTGAATAAGAAGAAGCTAATCTAGTTATTAATAGACCTACATTTAATATTTTCTAAAAAAATAGTATTAATTTCTAATTTTTTTTTTTTTTTTTTTCACTCTTTACAGAAGTAAAAACTAAAAAATTGTGAATAAGAAGAAGCTAATCTAGTTATTAATAGACCTACATTTAATATTTTCTAAAAAAATAGTATTAATTTCTAATTTTTTTTTTTTTTTTTTTCACTCTTTACAGAAGTAAAAACTAAAAAATTGTGAATAAGAAGAAGCTAATCTAGTTATTAATAGACCTACATTTAATATTTTCTAAAAAAATAGTATTAATTTCTAATTTTTTTTTTTTTTTTTTTCACTCTTTACAGAAGTAAAAACTAAAAAATTGTGAATAAGAAGAAGCTAATCTAGTTATTAATAGACCTACATTTAATATTTTCTAAAAAAATAGTATTAATTTCTAATTTTTTTTTTTTTTTTTTTCACTCTTTACAGAAGTAAAAACTAAAAAATTGTGAATAAGAAGAAGCTAATCTAGTTATTAATAGACCTACATTTAATATTTTCTAAAAAAATAGTATTAATTTCTAATTTTTTTTTTTTTTTTTTTCACTCTTTACAGAAGTAAAAACTAAAAAATTGTGAATAAGAAGAAGCTAATCTAGTTATTAATAGACCTACATTTAATATTTTCTAAAAAAATAGTATTAATTTCTAATTTTTTTTTTTTTTTTTTTCACTCTTTACAGAAGTAAAAACTAAAAAATTGTGAATAAGAAGAAGCTAATCTAGTTATTAATAGACCTACATTTAATATTTTCTAAAAAAATAGTATTAATTTCTAATTTTTTTTTTTTTTTTTTTCACTCTTTACAGAAGTAAAAACTAAAAAATTGTGAATAAGAAGAAGCTAATCTAGTTATTAATAGACCTACATTTAATATTTTCTAAAAAAATAGTATTAATTTCTAATTTTTTTTTTTTTTTTTTTCACTCTTTACAGAAGTAAAAACTAAAAAATTGTGAATAAGAAGAAGCTAATCTAGTTATTAATAGACCTACATTTAATATTTTCTAAAAAAATAGTATTAATTTCTAATTTTTTTTTTTTTTTTTTTCACTCTTTACAGAAGTAAAAACTAAAAAATTGTGAATAAGAAGAAGCTAATCTAGTTATTAATAGACCTACATTTAATATTTTCTAAAAAAATAGTATTAATTTCTAATTTTTTTTTTTTTTTTTTTCACTCTTTACAGAAGTAAAAACTAAAAAATTGTGAATAAGAAGAAGCTAATCTAGTTATTAATAGACCTACATTTAATATTTTCTAAAAAAATAGTATTAATTTCTAATTTTTTTTTTTTTTTTTTTCACTCTTTACAGAAGTAAAAACTAAAAAATTGTGAATAAGAAGAAGCTAATCTAGTTATTAATAGACCTACATTTAATATTTTCTAAAAAAATAGTATTAATTTCTAATTTTTTTTTTTTTTTTTTTCACTCTTTACAGAAGTAAAAACTAAAAAATTGTGAATAAGAAGAAGCTAATCTAGTTATTAATAGACCTACATTTAATATTTTCTAAAAAAATAGTATTAATTTCTAATTTTTTTTTTTTTTTTTTTCACTCTTTACAGAAGTAAAAACTAAAAAATTGTGAATAAGAAGAAGCTAATCTAGTTATTAATAGACCTACATTTAATATTTTCTAAAAAAATAGTATTAATTTCTAATTTTTTTTTTTTTTTTTTTCACTCTTTACAGAAGTAAAAACTAAAAAATTGTGAATAAGAAGAAGCTAATCTAGTTATTAATAGACCTACATTTAATATTTTCTAAAAAAATAGTATTAATTTCTAATTTTTTTTTTTTTTTTTTTCACTCTTTACAGAAGTAAAAACTAAAAAATTGTGAATAAGAAGAAGCTAATCTAGTTATTAATAGACCTACATTTAATATTTTCTAAAAAAATAGTATTAATTTCTAATTTTTTTTTTTTTTTTTTTCACTCTTTACAGAAGTAAAAACTAAAAAATTGTGAATAAGAAGAAGCTAATCTAGTTATTAATAGACCTACATTTAATATTTTCTAAAAAAATAGTATTAATTTCTAATTTTTTTTTTTTTTTTTTCACTCTTTACAGAAGTAAAAACTAAAAAATTGTGAATAAGAAGAAGCTAATCTAGTTATTAATAGACCTACATTTAATATTTTCTAAAAAAATAGTATTAATTTCTAATTTTTTTTTTTTTTTTTTTCACTCTTTACAGAAGTAAAAACTAAAAAATTGTGAATAAGAAGAAGCTAATCTAGTTATTAATAGACCTACATTTAATATTTTCTAAAAAAATAGTATTAATTTCTAATTTTTTTTTTTTTTTTTTTCACTCTTTACAGAAGTAAAAACTAAAAAATTGTGAATAAGAAGAAGCTAATCTAGTTATTAATAGACCTACATTTAATATTTTCTAAAAAAATAGTATTAATTTCTAATTTTTTTTTTTTTTTTTTTCACTCTTTACAGAAGTAAAAACTAAAAAATTGTGAATAAGAAGAAGCTAATCTAGTTATTAATAGACCTACATTTAATATTTTCTAAAAAAATAGTATTAATTTCTAATTTTTTTTTTTTTTTTTTTCACTCTTTACAGAAGTAAAAACTAAAAAATTGTGAATAAGAAGAAGCTAATCTAGTTATTAATAGACCTACATTTAATATTTTCTAAAAAAATAGTATTAATTTCTAATTTTTTTTTTTTTTTTTTTCACTCTTTACAGAAGTAAAAACTAAAAAATTGTGAATAAGAAGAAGCTAATCTAGTTATTAATAGACCTACATTTAATATTTTCTAAAAAAATAGTATTAATTTCTAATTTTTTTTTTTTTTTTTTTCACTCTTTACAGAAGTAAAAACTAAAAAATTGTGAATAAGAAGAAGCTAATCTAGTTATTAATAGACCTACATTTAATATTTTCTAAAAAAATAGTATTAATTTCTAATTTTTTTTTTTTTTTTTTTCACTCTTTACAGAAGTAAAAACTAAAAAATTGTGAATAAGAAGAAGCTAATCTAGTTATTAATAGACCTACATTTAATATTTTCTAAAAAAATAGTATTAATTTCTAATTTTTTTTTTTTTTTTTTTCACTCTTTACAGAAGTAAAAACTAAAAAATTGTGAATAAGAAGAAGCTAATCTAGTTATTAATAGACCTACATTTAATATTTTCTAAAAAAATAGTATTAATTTCTAATTTTTTTTTTTTTTTTTTTCACTCTTTACAGAAGTAAAAACTAAAAAATTGTGAATAAGAAGAAGCTAATCTAGTTATTAATAGACCTACATTTAATATTTTCTAAAAAAATAGTATTAATTTCTAATTTTTTTTTTTTTTTTTTTCACTCTTTACAGAAGTAAAAACTAAAAAATTGTGAATAAGAAGAAGCTAATCTAGTTATTAATAGACCTACATTTAATATTTTCTAAAAAAATAGTATTAATTTCTAATTTTTTTTTTTTTTTTTTTCACTCTTTACAGAAGTAAAAACTAAAAAATTGTGAATAAGAAGAAGCTAATCTAGTTATTAATAGACCTACATTTAATATTTTCTAAAAAAATAGTATTAATTTCTAATTTTTTTTTTTTTTTTTTTCACTCTTTACAGAAGTAAAAACTAAAAAATTGTGAATAAGAAGAAGCTAATCTAGTTATTAATAGACCTACATTTAATATTTTCTAAAAAAATAGTATTAATTTCTAATTTTTTTTTTTTTTTTTTTCACTCTTTACAGAAGTAAAAACTAAAAAATTGTGAATAAGAAGAAGCTAATCTAGTTATTAATAGACCTACATTTAATATTTTCTAAAAAAATAGTATTAATTTCTAATTTTTTTTTTTTTTTTTTTCACTCTTTACAGAAGTAAAAACTAAAAAATTGTGAATAAGAAGAAGCTAATCTAGTTATTAATAGACCTACATTTAATATTTTCTAAAAAAATAGTATTAATTTCTAATTTTTTTTTTTTTTTTTTTCACTCTTTACAGAAGTAAAAACTAAAAAATTGTGAATAAGAAGAAGCTAATCTAGTTATTAATAGACCTACATTTAATATTTTCTAAAAAAATAGTATTAATTTCTAATTTTTTTTTTTTTTTTTTTCACTCTTTACAGAAGTAAAAACTAAAAAATTGTGAATAAGAAGAAGCTAATCTAGTTATTAATAGACCTACATTTAATATTTTCTAAAAAAATAGTATTAATTTCTAATTTTTTTTTTTTTTTTTTTCACTCTTTACAGAAGTAAAAACTAAAAAATTGTGAATAAGAAGAAGCTAATCTAGTTATTAATAGACCTACATTTAATATTTTCTAAAAAAATAGTATTAATTTCTAATTTTTTTTTTTTTTTTTTTCACTCTTTACAGAAGTAAAAACTAAAAAATTGTGAATAAGAAGAAGCTAATCTAGTTATTAATAGACCTACATTTAATATTTTCTAAAAAAATAGTATTAATTTCTAATTTTTTTTTTTTTTTTTTTCACTCTTTACAGAAGTAAAAACTAAAAAATTGTGAATAAGAAGAAGCTAATCTAGTTATTAATAGACCTACATTTAATATTTTCTAAAAAAATAGTATTAATTTCTAATTTTTTTTTTTTTTTTTTTCACTCTTTACAGAAGTAAAAACTAAAAAATTGTGAATAAGAAGAAGCTAATCTAGTTATTAATAGACCTACATTTAATATTTTCTAAAAAAATAGTATTAATTTCTAATTTTTTTTTTTTTTTTTTTCACTCTTTACAGAAGTAAAAACTAAAAAATTGTGAATAAGAAGAAGCTAATCTAGTTATTAATAGACCTACATTTAATATTTTCTAAAAAAATAGTATTAATTTCTAATTTTTTTTTTTTTTTTTTTTCACTCTTTACAGAAGTAAAAACTAAAAAATTGTGAATAAGAAGAAGCTAATCTAGTTATTAATAGACCTACATTTAATATTTTCTAAAAAAATAGTATTAATTTCTAATTTTTTTTTTTTTTTTTTTCACTCTTTACAGAAGTAAAAACTAAAAAATTGTGAATAAGAAGAAGCTAATCTAGTTATTAATAGACCTACATTTAATATTTTCTAAAAAAATAGTATTAATTTCTAATTTTTTTTTTTTTTTTTTCACTCTTTACAGAAGTAAAAACTAAAAAATTGTGAATAAGAAGAAGCTAATCTAGTTATTAATAGACCTACATTTAATATTTTCTAAAAAAATAGTATTAATTTCTAATTTTTTTTTTTTTTTTTTTCACTCTTTACAGAAGTAAAAACTAAAAAATTGTGAATAAGAAGAAGCTAATCTAGTTATTAATAGACCTACATTTAATATTTTCTAAAAAAATAGTATTAATTTCTAATTTTTTTTTTTTTTTTTTTCACTCTTTACAGAAGTAAAAACTAAAAAATTGTGAATAAGAAGAAGCTAATCTAGTTATTAATAGACCTACATTTAATATTTTCTAAAAAAATAGTATTAATTTCTAATTTTTTTTTTTTTTTTTTTCACTCTTTACAGAAGTAAAAACTAAAAAATTGTGAATAAGAAGAAGCTAATCTAGTTATTAATAGACCTACATTTAATATTTTCTAAAAAAATAGTATTAATTTCTAATTTTTTTTTTTTTTTTTTTCACTCTTTACAGAAGTAAAAACTAAAAAATTGTGAATAAGAAGAAGCTAATCTAGTTATTAATAGACCTACATTTAATATTTTCTAAAAAAATAGTATTAATTTCTAATTTTTTTTTTTTTTTTTTCACTCTTTACAGAAGTAAAAACTAAAAAATTGTGAATAAGAAGAAGCTAATCTAGTTATTAATAGACCTACATTTAATATTTTCTAAAAAAATAGTATTAATTTCTAATTTTTTTTTTTTTTTTTTTCACTCTTTACAGAAGTAAAAACTAAAAAATTGTGAATAAGAAGAAGCTAATCTAGTTATTAATAGACCTACATTTAATATTTTCTAAAAAAATAGTATTAATTTCTAATTTTTTTTTTTTTTTTTTTCACTCTTTACAGAAGTAAAAACTAAAAAATTGTGAATAAGAAGAAGCTAATCTAGTTATTAATAGACCTACATTTAATATTTTCTAAAAAAATAGTATTAATTTCTAATTTTTTTTTTTTTTTTTTCACTCTTTACAGAAGTAAAAACTAAAAAATTGTGAATAAGAAGAAGCTAATCTAGTTATTAATAGACCTACATTTAATATTTTCTAAAAAAATAGTATTAATTTCTAATTTTTTTTTTTTTTTTTTTTCACTCTTTACAGAAGTAAAAACTAAAAAATTGTGAATAAGAAGAAGCTAATCTAGTTATTAATAGACCTACATTTAATATTTTCTAAAAAAATAGTATTAATTTCTAATTTTTTTTTTTTTTTTTTCACTCTTTACAGAAGTAAAAACTAAAAAATTGTGAATAAGAAGAAGCTAATCTAGTTATTAATAGACCTACATTTAATATTTTCTAAAAAAATAGTATTAATTTCTAATTTTTTTTTTTTTTTTTTTCACTCTTTACAGAAGTAAAAACTAAAAAATTGTGAATAAGAAGAAGCTAATCTAGTTATTAATAGACCTACATTTAATATTTTCTAAAAAAATAGTATTAATTTCTAATTTTTTTTTTTTTTTTTTTCACTCTTTACAGAAGTAAAAACTAAAAAATTGTGAATAAGAAGAAGCTAATCTAGTTATTAATAGACCTACATTTAATATTTTCTAAAAAAATAGTATTAATTTCTAATTTTTTTTTTTTTTTTTTTCACTCTTTACAGAAGTAAAAACTAAAAAATTGTGAATAAGAAGAAGCTAATCTAGTTATTAATAGACCTACATTTAATATTTTCTAAAAAAATAGTATTAATTTCTAATTTTTTTTTTTTTTTTTTTCACTCTTTACAGAAGTAAAAACTAAAAAATTGTGAATAAGAAGAAGCTAATCTAGTTATTAATAGACCTACATTTAATATTTTCTAAAAAAATAGTATTAATTTCTAATTTTTTTTTTTTTTTTTTTCACTCTTTACAGAAGTAAAAACTAAAAAATTGTGAATAAGAAGAAGCTAATCTAGTTATTAATAGACCTACATTTAATATTTTCTAAAAAAATAGTATTAATTTCTAATTTTTTTTTTTTTTTTTTTCACTCTTTACAGAAGTAAAAACTAAAAAATTGTGAATAAGAAGAAGCTAATCTAGTTATTAATAGACCTACATTTAATATTTTCTAAAAAAATAGTATTAATTTCTAATTTTTTTTTTTTTTTTTTCACTCTTTACAGAAGTAAAAACTAAAAAATTGTGAATAAGAAGAAGCTAATCTAGTTATTAATAGACCTACATTTAATATTTTCTAAAAAAATAGTATTAATTTCTAATTTTTTTTTTTTTTTTTCACTCTTTACAGAAGTAAAAACTAAAAAATTGTGAATAAGAAGAAGCTAATCTAGTTATTAATAGACCTACATTTAATATTTTCTAAAAAAATAGTATTAATTTCTAATTTTTTTTTTTTTTTTTTCACTCTTTACAGAAGTAAAAACTAAAAAATTGTGAATAAGAAGAAGCTAATCTAGTTATTAATAGACCTACATTTAATATTTTCTAAAAAATAGTATTAATTTCTAATTTTTTTTTTTTTTTTTTCACTCTTTACAGAAGTAAAAACTAAAAAATTGTGAATAAGAAGAAGCTAATCTAGTTATTAATAGACCTACATTTAATATTTTCTAAAAAAATAGTATTAATTTCTAATTTTTTTTTTTTTTTTTTTCACTCTTTACAGAAGTAAAAACTAAAAAATTGTGAATAAGAAGAAGCTAATCTAGTTATTAATAGACCTACATTTAATATTTTCTAAAAAAATAGTATTAATTTCTAATTTTTTTTTTTTTTTTTTTTCACTCTTTACAGAAGTAAAAACTAAAAAATTGTGAATAAGAAGAAGCTAATCTAGTTATTAATAGACCTACATTTAATATTTTCTAAAAAAATAGTATTAATTTCTAATTTTTTTTTTTTTTTTTTCACTCTTTACAGAAGTAAAAACTAAAAAATTGTGAATAAGAAGAAGCTAATCTAGTTATTAATAGACCTACATTTAATATTTTCTAAAAAAATAGTATTAATTTCTAATTTTTTTTTTTTTTTTTTCACTCTTTACAGAAGTAAAAACTAAAAAATTGTGAATAAGAAGAAGCTAATCTAGTTATTAATAGACCTACATTTAATATTTTCTAAAAAAATAGTATTAATTTCTAATTTTTTTTTTTTTTTTTTTCACTCTTTACAGAAGTAAAAACTAAAAAATTGTGAATAAGAAGAAGCTAATCTAGTTATTAATAGACCTACATTTAATATTTTCTAAAAAATAGTATTAATTTCTAATTTTTTTTTTTTTTTTTTTCACTCTTTACAGAAGTAAAAACTAAAAAATTGTGAATAAGAAGAAGCTAATCTAGTTATTAATAGACCTACATTTAATATTTTCTAAAAAATAGTATTAATTTCTAATTTTTTTTTTTTTTTTTTCACT
>OZ010613.1:37199975-37254975 GCA_963932145.1 Acanthosepion lycidas
CAAATTTCAAGTAATTCGGTGTCGGTGGGTGTAATGCCCTGGTGAATTGACATGGAATGACCCATAAATGTAGTTTTGCTAATTTCACTTTTGTTGTTTTAATTTAAAAATTTTGTTTTAAGGCTTTACAATAAGTGTTTGAAAAATAAAGCACTGATTCTTTTTGTATACCAAGTTTCGAAGTTATGATGTTGTTAGTCCTTTTTGGAAAAGTTAAAAAACTGTATAAATTTACAAAATTTATTTAAAAGAAAAAGTTTTAATATTAAAGATAAAATAACTGTTTTGTTGAATTCCTCATCCCAAAATGAGTAAAGTTTCAGGCTTGTACCTCTACCAGATAGTTTTTTTACAGCAAGTTCAAAGAGTTATTTTTTACCCTACTATCAAATTTTTCTTCCACCTGTACTTACATTGTGAAATAAGAATTATTTTACTGATGTACTCCCATGAAAAAGAATTTAGCTTAGTCTCAAATATACTATGAAACATTAAGAAATTTCAATGACTTAACTGTAGAATTGAAATTCATGAGTGGTCAAAGTTGACTTCCTGTGTTATTTTTGCACTGTTTTTAGGATGGAATGTGATGCCCCCTCCCAACATTTGTTTAGGTTGGTCTTATTTCATATTTATTAATTCCATTAATATTATCTTTCTTTTATTACTTAACATTGCATCTATAAAGATTTTTCACTTGTTTGAAGACTGCATTATCACATATACACTGTTAAAATGGGCTTCTAACCCAATTGCATTCAAGACAAAAAATCTGACAAACTTTGGCCATAATGTGGCTGCTAATTGACCTAGCAAGATAAATTTGGTACCAATTTTATGTTTTGTCAAGCTCCATATACATACATGAAAAGTATTTACATATATTGAAGAAAAAAAAGTTTGGGATACCTATTTCTAGGCTTGAAATTTCTATACTTTTCAGTAAACTATAAGATGAATATAAAATTATATAAATGTAGACTTACATCTGTTTTCAGCTTGTCTTTAAAAGCAGAAACCTGAAAGTAAATATGAAATATCAAAATGCAAGCAAAATACAACCAAAAAAATTTATATTAAAAAAAAAAAAAAAAAAAAAAAAATTTTTCATTATCTTTGTTTACAAGAATAAATTAACAATATCACCCGTAAAGTTTCATCCCAAACAAGTGAACACTGACAAAGGCTTGATCAATCCAAAACACAATTAGCAATTTCTTCAACTTCCAGTAAGCAATTCCTCATGCTTCTTTCTTTCTTTCTTCCATTAGAGCTTTGAGGAAGGAGGTGAAAATAGCATAGATATGTGTAAAATGTTCAGATTCCTTTAGATTTGATAATTACAAAGTTGACCTGGGCAGAGCATAAGATAAATGCTGATAGAGAAGACCGTATTGCACCTATCTGTTGAGAGACAGGAATCTGTTTACTGTGGAAATCAGAATTAAAATTTTGGTTTTCACTTTGGTCTGAAATATACAATTATCTTAGCCTCCAAATCTTTTTTCTTGTTTATGATTTCAATTGCTTCTGGTTATATATTTGAGACCACTTGAACATTCACTGCCACTTTTGTGGGTCTCTGAACCACCATCGGACTCCAAGCAGTTTGAAAGGAAGAAATGATTCATTAATATAAATTAGGTACCGCCAAAAAATTTTCTGAAAAGTTATGTTTCGGCTGCTGTACGCTCCAGCCTTCTTCAGATGGTTGGAATGTCGAACTGAACCCTTTATTTCGCTCACTGGTGTAGCCTGTTCTAATTCCACGTGCCATGTTAAAGGATGTAAGTTATCAGTTATCTCCTGTTAATTCCCCTCTGAAAGTTCTCCACTGCCTTAACTGGGTATTGAACTCACCCTCTTTGGGTTGTGTCACTGGAGAACTTGGAGAAGGGAATTAACAGGAGATAACTGATAACCGACATCCATTAAATGTGGCACGTGGAACTAGAACAGTCTACCCCAGAGCAAAATAAAGGGTTCAGTTCGACATTCCAACCACCTGAAGAAGGCTGGAGCATACAATGGCCAAAACATTGTAATAAATATGGCTACAAAGATGAGGAGAATAGTCTGAATAATGTAAATAGTGTAAAAAAAAAAAGAAGAAAAAAAAAGAGGACTAATCAGCTATTTTATCAAAAAACGAAGATTCTTTCCAGTCAATTTAAATCGATTAGCTTGAAATTCAAACTAAAATAAAACCTTCAAGAAATATTTTTCATTTTTAAAAATTAATTTTAAACCTTAGGTATTACATTTTTTTTTGGAGGTACCTAATATAAATCATTGACAAAATTGTTAGGTTGGTGCAAAAATAATGTCAGTTTTTGACGTATTTTTTAACATCAAACCTAATATTCTTCATTCATATTACTATATAAATTACATTATCATCAAATTTGTTTTCACATTTCTAATCATACCCATGCAGACTTTCTGCATATCATCACACAGTTCCATCATAAACAGGAAAGATCTGACATTGGATATTTCACAAGCAGAGGAAGAATGATGGCCTGGAACATGTCATTCATGGGTTATCTCCACTTAATTTAGCAACTGAGCATTCTGCCTGCCAAATTAACCTTTCTTCCTAGCAGAACATGTGATACATACAAGGGTGATCATGTCTCTGATTCATGACTGATTTGGTAGAATTCATGCAGTAGGGTACTGTTATGTTCTGTGGTAGGTTACCAAGCAAAGCTATCATACCCTGTCTGTCCTATGAATTCATACCTTTATCAAGGGTAGTTGTGTGTAAGTGAATGTAACAATCTTCACAGGTACTTTAACATGATTCCAATATCTCATTTCAAGCAGTGATTTATTATACCACCTGCACATCCAAGCTAACAGCATCTGGTATTCCCAAGTGGTCACCCATCTAGTTACTGACCAGGGTCAGTCTTGCTTAACTTCAGTGATCAGATGAGAATGGGTGTTCCAACATATGGCCAAGAAGAAAATAATGATAAAATAACCCCAAATTCATTTTCCCTTAAATTTTTTATACCATTTTTTGTTCAACTGTAAATTGCTTCACCATGTTTTTCCTGTTAACAGTATTTTTATTACCTGTGTTTTTATACAAGCAAAAAAAAAAAAAAAAAAAAAAAAAAATTTATAGGAGAAAAAAAAAATCAAATTTACAGAAAAAAAGACTAGAAATTTACTAGCAAAACAAAAGATCACTATCTTGACATTCATTTCAACAACACACACACAAAAAAAAACAAAACAAACCAAAACCCTGTTCTGACAAGCTTTACACTTGCTACGTTGACTTTACAAATTTAAGATTGGCAGCTAGGTCTCATCATTTTACAGCTGAAATTGCACAAAGTAACCATAAGTTCTATGCTAACAGTTTCTTCTCTTGCACTTATTGCTTGTGGAACTTTTGTCTTACTTTCCAATCAACTTTAAATCTTTCTCCTTAATTCTTGTTCTTTTAGTGAACTCTCAATATTTTTTCATCAGATTCTTTCACACTCAATCTAGGTAGCTCTACAAAAATGCAATACCTAACATTTAAAAAGAATTTTTAATAATGAAAAATCTTTCTTGAAGCTTTTATTTTAGTTTTAATTTCAAGCTGATAGATTACATTTGATATTTCCAATAAACAAAATACTAGGCTATTTCAAAACTAACTTAAATTGATTGGAAGGAGTGCTTGTTTAGAAATTTCTAAAATTTTTTTAATTTAGCGCCATTTTTAGCAAACTGTTATAAAAATGTTTATTATCTTTATTAAAAAAAAAAAAAAAAAAAAAAAAAAAACTTCCAAAAATAAAACCTACTTTTCTTAAACTTTATTTGAGGAATATTACCCAAATTAAAGTACAATTAATCTGATTTGAAAGAAGTATTATTTACTTTTGCCAATAAAAGCCTATAAAAAAGTGATGCAAGTGTTTTGCAATCATTTCCATAGAGATTGAAATCAGCATTAAGTTTAAAATAACAGAAATGCATTTTTTAACATGGCAGTAGCTTGCTTATTTAAGTTGACAAATCAGTGACAGATATATTTTTTTTTTTAAATATAATGTTGTCTAAAAAAATAACTGAAGAATGTAGCACAAACACTTTTTAAGTACTTGGTAATCTTAAAAAAAAAAAAAAAAAAAAAAAAAGAAAAAAAAAAAAAGATTTTCTGTAATGTTTTATTGAACTTTAGAGAATTTGGGCTCTAAATTTACTATAGTTATTGCTATTTTCTAATAATGTCGTGTAAGGGCGACCGTATCTAGAAAAATGGACAATTTACACATACAAAAACAACTCAAAATTCTTTTAAAAATCTTTGGTGTCGTCAGATTGTAATAAGTGTTATGATATATGATTAGAAAATAGTTTTATAATATTTCCTAAGAGTTACTAAAACTGAAATTTAAGGGTTTAAAAATATAAATTATTTTAATTAAAATTGTAATAAATAAAAATACAAAAAATATATAAAAAAGATAAATAAATAAAAATAATAAAAATACAAAGAAATAAAAACTAATTTTGTAAAACTTCATTCCCCATCAAAATTTTTTTTCTTTATAAGAGAAAAAAAAAAAAAAAAAAAAAAAAGTCCTTATTAGTCATAAAACAGATTCCTGGTTGACTTTTAAGATGCGTCAGAGTTTACAAGGAAAAAAAAAAAAAAAGAGAAAAAGGAAAAAAAAAAAGAATTTTTTTTAATTCTCCAAAGAGAAACTAACTAATTAACACTTTTAAGTTTTAACTAATAATCACTAAAAATTATCATCATGCTGAATTTCTCGAGTTTGCATAATGTGAAGGCACATATGTAAAAAAAAAAAAAAAAAAAAAAAAAATTCTAAAAATTTAATTCATTTGTAAGTCCTGAAAATTTAATTAAAATCCGACAATTATTTGATTTTTGCAAGAATTTTCAAAACGATATATCACCGCAAAATAGAGGTTAACATTTGCTTTGGTAATTTATAATATTTTTTACTAACGCAAGAAAAACAAAATTTTGAATGTTCTAAAAAGGATTAAATTTAAAAAATACTTTGTAACTTTGATATTTCCTTTTAAAACAATATCGATGATAAAACCGTTTTGATTAAGTTTGAAGTATTTTTTCATCACAGTATGCTAATTTTTTAGCGATTTTGTGGAGGTACCTACAATAATACCTTGTGTCTCAGTGGCTTTATCACATCGCTTGGGGTGAAATGATTAAAAACAAAATTCTATTAGTAACTAGTTACATACACCATTGACAAGTGGCAATTATTTTAC
The DNA here is from genome assembly GCA_963932145.1 of Acanthosepion lycidas. Taxonomy (NCBI): domain Eukaryota; kingdom Metazoa; phylum Mollusca; class Cephalopoda; order Sepiida; family Sepiidae; genus Acanthosepion; species Acanthosepion lycidas. Next base: position 37,205,250 of record OZ010613.1, read on the forward strand.
TGTTCCATTTTATTACAAATGCTTCAATTTTCAGCAATTCTAGAATGTTTAGAGTTTGAACCAAAACTTTTTGGATTATTCAACGTTATTAAATATAAAAGTAGATCTTACCTTTAGAATAGTAAATTAAGAAAGACAATGAAAATGAAATCAGTATTCATAAATTTAACAAAGAAATGATGTAATTATCTCCCCCTGAACTATAATAGCCATTTTGAACATCCATAGTAGGAAAAGCGAATCAATGAGATTAAGATTAAATTTCTTGTTAGAAAGAAAGAAAAAAAAAGTTAAATATGACAGAAAAAATACATATAAAGACGTATACAACCATTAAAAACTGCTTTTCCTCATAAAGGTGTAAGGAAATGGCCATCAGAAACAATTCCTAATACAAAAAGAAATAAGCGTTGCCGAACGACTCATTTTTTTTTTTTAGGATTATTCAAAAAATGAAAATAAAAATAAAAAAATTTTTAGGTTTAGAAATTTGCAAAAATTAAAAACAATAACGAACATCATTCTTGATGGCAGGAAATGCCCAAAAACGACCTAACAAAATATTTATTTACATAATTTTTAACAAAATGATAAATAAAATTCTATCGACAATTGTTGCTTGGCTTTTAAAATCATGTTCAAGTAGTAGTTGAATAATAAACACACACAAAAAAGGGTAACACTAACAATGAACACTTGAATTTTTTTTTTTTTTTTTACATATATAAAAAGAAAAATGAATAAAAACATACTTTCACGAATAAGTTCTTAAAGATAAAAAATAAAAGTAAATTACCTATAAATTTATAATTCAAGTAAAAAAAAAAAAAAAAGTAATCTTAATTTTTAAGATCACTAAATTCATTCAGAAGTAAGTAATTCAAAAAATCAGATATTGGGGGCTATTTTCAGTAAAAAAATCATGTTATTTTTTTTATTATTGAAATTGAACCATAAAAAAATTAAGCAATAAAAGTTAGAATTTTTTTTTTTTTGTCTAGGGATAATTTCAAATTAAATAATTTTTGTAATTAAACCAAACTTTAGCCTAAATTTAAATTAAAAACTGTTTTTCTTTTTTTTTTTTTTTATTACGAACTTAGTTTGTAAAAAAAAAAAAAAAATTAAAAAGCTTACCTATTGCAGATTATTGTTCTTTTAGTGATTTTATTATAATTTAAAAAAATGCTCCAGAGTGTCATCCTTCAAAACTAAAAGTAGTTCTAAAAAGCAATATTTTAAAAGTAAAACTTAATTTTGTTTTTTTTTAAGGCTAAGTTAAGTATTTTCTTATTCATTGGTTTTAAAATGAAGAAAAAAGAATCTGGCTCATTCTACTTAAAAAAAGACGTCTTTGGAAATTATAGAAAGGGAAGGATTATTTCTTCTTTTATATAGAGAATTATCTCAGAAGAGAGATATGAACGTTTTTGGTTTATACCAAAGCAAACGAATAGAAAAGACTTCGTTCTCTTTCTCACTTTAACACATGTGGTTGGTTTTTAAGATGGTACCTGACCATATGTATCTCTATGTATTAAAAAGGTTCTCTAACCTCGTGGTGCCACGTATTATTATTCCCGCCCATCTCTCATATAAAACAAGAGACAAGGGGTAAAATTTAACAAACCTGCTGATTAATCTCTTTTGACATCGGATCGTTGGAGAGAGGCATCTGTCACAAAATTTAAGATTAGTGACAAACTTGCGCCAAATTTGACTTGCGTCTTTTTAAAACGAAGGGAAGGAAAAACGTCGGCAAAGGGAAATTACTCCCTTATTTGACAAAAGAGCGTCAATCAATCAGGGGCATGTAACTAGAATATGGCTCAATGGTAGAGCATACGTCTGGAAGGAATAAACAATTAATTTCTGTAGTGCATGCTTGGATTTGGTTCTCGTTGAATAGACTGATATTGGTGAAGCCTAAAGAGAGTCTCGTTCCATCAAAAAGATCAATTTTTACAAGTGCAAAAAATGTAAAAAATATGCACACTCCTCATGAAATACTGGCTGCACTTGGCAATTTTTTTGTAAATTATTAATAATTAATTTCTACGTACTTTTTAGAAGATGAAAAATTTTTAAAAAAATTATGTTTATTTTAGTTTTGGTTGCATTTTGTTCTAAAATGTTTATACTTTTTCATATTTTCTTTTAATAATTTAAATTTATGAAAGACAGTACATAATACAAGAATAATGGTATTTGGATTCATCTACCCAGGTTTTCGTTTGGCATTCCAAAACAACACATCTTTTTTTAAAATGAAACATAGGTTATTTTCAGAAATATACAATAACAATGTTCAATTTTTCTTCCAGTGAAGTTTGTTTTATAAATTAAGTTTTCTTATTGCGGTATGAAATATGTAGACAGACTCATTTTATGATGGTCAGCCTCATGTGTTTGTGAGTTTGTAGACAAAGGCTTAGTTGGAAGCTGCTGGCTCATCCGTTCTATTGCATGTGTGTGTGGGTGGTTGGGTGTGTATGCACATGTTGATCAAACAGGCCTCCAAAATTGTTTTGAACCTCCAGAAGCAGTAGGCCTCTATATGAGAAATCAAAAATCGGATTTCACATAGAGGGGTGAATTTTTTGAATACAAGGTTTTCATTGGTTAGAAAATAATTTCACACTGGTTTGAGAAAATCTTTTTTTCAAATTTGTGGGAGTGAAGAAAGGAGTTATTGTTATTTTCTAAATAGTCCAAAAATAATATGTGGTAGATCTACAACTAAGTCTGCCAAGTTTACCCTTGTAATGATTGTTCAAACCCTCTGATGGGATTTTATTGTTTGAAAAATAAATATAGGATTTAATTCCTCTAATGAAAAACTGCTAACAAATTCTTGTGTAGTGTTTGTGAAGAAAAACTTAAAAAATCTATGTAAATTAAAATTTGGTGAAATAAATGAATTAGAGTGTTTCAAGTTATACTGGGCACATTATTAGAACATATTCTATTAATTAACTAGTTTCAGACAAAATAAAAATCTCTTTTTAATGAAAATTATTAATAAGATATAATATTCCTATTGAGTGGATAGCAACAAAATAAAATTTAATTAACCTATAATTTATGGAGAAAGATAAAAATTATACAGCATTCAAAACATATCAAATCATTAACCTGTAAAGTTTCAGCTTTTAAGTTTAGTGGAGCAAGATGGAAATAAATGAAAAAAAATGGTTTCTGAGTTGGAAGAGTCATGCATTCTTCCAGATAATAAATTAATCCTTTAAAAAAATATTTAACATTTTTTCAACCAATGGGTCATGTTCATGCTGACAATAAAAAATCATGCTTCGTGATCCCATTGAAGAGTATATAAACAAAGCTTCTAGACTAACAGGCCAGTAAGGAGAAGGAGCAGCAACATACTGCAACAGATTCACAACACCACGGTTTAACACAAATTCCCTTACTCATTTGCCCATCTTCCTCACCAAGCTATGTGACACTTACACTTTTCATCAGCAAGATATGTAGCCCTTACACTCTTCTTTATCAAGCTACCTGACACTTACACTCTTCTTCACCAAGCTGACATTTCTCGCTTGCCTCTTTCATTTCTTTTCATCTTAACAACCAATTACAAACAAGGAACTTTAAAACAAGAACTTTAACATTCATACATGCTGAGAAAAATATAGATATTATTAAAAATTTTATATTCTTCAAGTAACACACTTTCAAATAGAGCTGAACATTTTTCTGTTAAATATTTGTGTGCTTTTTGTGTCTGCTATGACATCTATGCATAGTCCAAGTAATCCACATGACGATACAAGTAGCAGCCAGATGTAACAGTCCGAGGCAAAGTCATCGAGAAATCTTTCTCTGCTCTGACTCATCTATTCCATGTCGGATGAAAACTATTGTCATTAGAAGAAACTAGACTAAAAAAACAATTTTTGCAAATCACCACAATTATTTCCAGAATATAAAGATTTAAGATTTAAACTTTTTCTGTTTTATTCTTTTCCTTTCCTTTTTCATTGTGGATGAGTTGAATATTTTTACAAGGACAAATTTTCACCAGCATAACCTTCAGACTTGTATTTTATTTATATCACACACAGTCATAAAACTGTTCGGTAATTTTTGCTTCATATTCTGACTACACAATTTTTAAAATTTAACAGTTTTGAGATAACATTTGCTTTTTATAAACAGAAATTACAATAAAAATTGTATTTTTATTATCAATGTTTTTCAATGTTTTTTTTCCTTTTTTAAAGTTCAACATAGTGTAGGGGAGTTATAACTCTGAGTAAATAATTATAAAGACCCTAACTTTTATTGATACAAAAATACTTGTAAAAATGAGAAACAGCAAGACGTAGAAATAATAAAATGAGTATTATTTATTGTCTGGTTTTTATGCGATGTTGGAGAAATGTGAAACAGTAATACTCAGTAAAATTATAAGTTTGGAGGCAAGTGTAGACCAAATATGGATCAGAATCTGACAAAAGAATAAAGTAAAGAATAACTAAAGTGTATACAGCCTTTCTCATATGTTTTTTTCATAGATGTGTGTAATGTGTGTCCAGATAATTTAGTTGGAAAAATACAAGAAGAGATTTTCTTATCTCAAATTTTTGTTGAGTGCTAAAAGACAAATGTTACTATTATAGCTTGAAAAGGAAAAGGAGATGAAATTTTTGTTGATGCATGTGTTGACAACCTGTCCGTGTTAACTGCTTGACTAATAGTGAGAAAGTCACGTGTTTGTGTGTGTAGAGGAGAAAAGTGTGGTCAATTCTCATTGGTTTAGAAAGAGTGAATTAATGATAATTATAATTGTTATAATTAGTTTATTATAATTATTTTTGACACTATAATTAATTTCTATTTATCTTTTTATGGACTTGACACTGTGACAGCATAATTAAATTTTTATTTATATATTTCTTTATGGACACAAGAATAGAAATAACAATTTTGTTGAAATATTTTTAAAAAGTACTATTTACAGGTGGACTATTATCCTCATCTTTGTTGTTTTTATCAAGTTTCAGCCACTGTACTCTCCAGCTTTCATCAGGTGCATGCCAAGTCAGGTAACTTACAGGGAATTCCGAACTGAATCCTTTATTTAATCTACAGAGGTAGATTGTTCCCGTTCCACTGTTGCTATCAATAATTGAGCAGTACTAAAAATAAGAACTGGACAAGATTTCCCTTGAAATGGGCAGTGGAATGAGAACAGTCTACCCTTGTAGATCAGATAATGAGTTCAGTTCAGTTCAGAATTCCCTCTAAGTTACCTGGATTGATATATACAAGATGAAAGCTGGAGAACAATGTGGCCGAAATGTTGTAATAATAACAACAAAGATGAGGACAATAGTTTGCATGTAAATAGTGGAAATAATAACTCCATATCCTAAAAATTCAGACAGAAAATATATTTTGTATCTTTAGATTATGAATCATATGAAACAGTTGTTACCAAAAAGTTCCAGTAATTTGAAAAGAGAGACTGAATCAAATATCATTCAAACTTATAGCCTGCAACATTTTGCCTATATACCTGTATCATATTCACTCCCACATATTTTAAAAAACAAGAAAAATCTTAACCAGTGATCATTGTAAAACTGATCCAGAATAAAAAAAAAAATGAATCACTGAGCTGCCCACACCTCGTTGTGTAATCATCTCTCAGTTGCATCTCTGCCTTTGAGCAGAGTGCGACTTGGTTGTGGATCTGTCTGCAGATGGAGATGCAGCTGGGGAAAATAAAATACTGTGAGGTCCCCCAGCTACATCTCCACCCATTACACTAGAGAGGAGGGATTGGTAGTCATACTGATGCCAGCACAACTGATGGTTGCAGGGGCTGGGCAATTTTTGTCTTTGGCCTGTGTATATGTGCTTGGGTTCCCCATATTAAATCCGATGTTGTGTAACATCTCATCTCAGGGTGGGGTAAATAAAATCAATACACAGCCTAGATGACTAGGCTGAAATGGTAGTATCTGTTTCAACCACCAGCAAACAGCTCCATTCATCAACAGCAGTTCCAGCCAGCCACCACCATCTGCAACTCCAGCTCACCATTGGCGGCTGCTCCAGCCATCTCCTGTTCCAGCCATCCTCACCAGCAGCAATGATATGCAATAAGCTGTCCTTTTCAGGACAGCACTTTTCAGCTACCACAAAATTGTCCTTTTTAGGACAATACTTTTCAGCCACCATAAAACTATTCTTTTCTGAACAACACTTTCAGCCACCACAAAACTGTCCTTTTTAAGACAACACTCTTCACTGATTACAAAACTGTCCTGTTCAGGATAATGCTCTCCAGCAATTACAAAGCTGTCCTTTTCAGGACAACACTTTTCAGAACAAGGCTCTTCTCACCCTCTAGATGAACATGAAGAGATATTTTTTTGCCTAGTGCACTATAACCTTATTTTTGTTGATGTATTTTCTTTAACAAAAATAAACTTGGCAATATATTTTTCACTCAAGTTTTGATTTTGTTTGTTGTTGTCTTTGTCATTAATACCTGTTTGCCAGCCAATATACCACCTGCAACATCAGCAAAACATTTATTTCTTTAATCAAATATTGCCGACTTACAGGTATGTATTTAAGAGTTATTGTTTTTATTTTGAAATAATATTCATGGGATGATATAAACAATCTTTGAAATATTAATAAAATTAACTACATATTCCTGTCTGTTTATTAAAAATTGTCACAATATGACAGGACTGTCTGGGCTTTCCAGTAGGTATTGGCAACTATTCATAGAATATGTTTTGATACTTTTTATAAAGCAGTAACTAGTGCACTTGTCTTGAAAACCATTATTAGTAAAAGCAAGTCAAATAAAATTTTGGCACATTCTGGACTACAGTAATTTATACAAGCTACAATAATCAGAAAATAATTTTATATAGAAAAAATTTATAGTTTTCCTCATATTCCACTTCAAAACTTGTTTCTTTTTCAAATATTGCTTACTGACATAAATGGGCTCTAGAGATTTTGTAGTAATATGAATCAGCTGAGGTCTTGTTAAATTGAAAAACAGTGGGACATGTTGCAAAACTTGATATAGAACATCTACCGATGGTTATCAGTAAGCGAAGTCAACTTCAAAGTACAGAGCAAAAGGCTCAGACTGAGTGAAAGTCATGAAAGGAAGATAAATTACTTTTTTAGATAAAGATGAGAAGACAAAGAAAACTGATTATCCTGTGAAAAGGCACACAGAAGGAATTAAGTGGGCCTTGACGAATGGACATTGAAGTCAGTCGTTGAACTATGCACTCCCTCACTTATGCTTCATCTTGACTTTGCTTGCTTATAGCAGTAAGTTACAACCCAAGAATAAAATCTGGTTTATTGCTATAAATTGTTTTGGTCTTCACTCATAGGTAATGATCTGGCCAACGAATAATTTTTAAGCTACAAGAGTTTGACTAGAATAAACTGCACCCTGTTAATGCATCTGGTGTCTGGTCTGAACTGCAATGCAATAACTTACTTTCATTCTTTATAGCTGTAGATAAGGTTTTGATGTTTTTTCTAGAATAAACTTGAAAATGCGAATGAAATCTGCCACAATATTTTATCTTTCATAAATTCCTGTAAGGGTAACTTTTGTCTGTGTGTCCCTGTCTTACTTCAGGAGAACCAAACAGCCATTACACAAATTTTCTAAATTCCCATATTAATCTCTGACCTTGTGTCATGTTCTGTTGCAATGTGTACACACAGATAAATACCTACCATACCATAAAATAGTATTTACCTAGTCTCAACACTAAGGAATGTGATACAAGATCTTTTTCAGTGTGGTTTGCTTATACACATACATAAAGACCATAAACCCTGCCACCAACCCCATCACTTTTAATGCAATGAGGAAGATGCTGTCACAGGTATATTTACCTGGTCTCCCCATTAGGGTAGGATATTACACAAGGTCATTTTTATGTGGGGATCACAAGGACAAAAACTGCCCAGTCACTGTGCCCACTGTCATGCCGGCATCAATATTATACAGAGCCCCACCTCTCTTAGTGCAATGAGGGAGAATGCTGTCACAGGGTTGGAATCCCTGGAACTGTATCTCTTCTCCCATCTAAAATAAAGAGAAAAGTTTACTCCATTCTGGCCAAAAGTGAATTTCTGTGCCAGGAAGTATTGTCCCACGTAAGTATTTACATGGCTGCCGTGTAGAAGAGAATGACACCTTAATTTAAGAAAGACACTGTCTTGGAGCTATGAAAATTCATGAGAGTATGCAAGGGAGGATGACAGCATTTGTTTTTGGAACACTGTGCTGTTTTTTGAGTTGCGAGAGACTTGGACAGTTAGAAAGCGATTATTTGGATCAGTTTTACACATTCCCCACTAAGGCAGGATGTGATAGAAGGTCATTTTAAAATGGGGAGCACCATGTACATATGTATACATACGGGCCAAAGACAAAATTGTCACACTAGCATCAATATTATACTGACCATACCTCTCTTACAGCAATGAGGAAAGTGCTGCCACATGGTTGGAGTACACAGGACTGGACAAGACCCTCCCATCTAAAATGAGGAGAAAAATTTACTTCACTTCTGGTCAAAAGAGAATGATTTTCTTAGCATGGCTTAGATGTGACACAAAGCCAAAAGTGTGGAGCATCCAGTGAAGACCGAATTCACTACTAATTCATAATTGATTTCGCAAGACAAGTTTGCTAAGGATTACACCACATCAAAGTGGCTCTGGCCAAAAGATTTTATTTATTGTATACAAAAATACAATTGTGGCACAAAGACAAATGGTTGGTTGTCATTGACTATTTCATATTACTACAAATTAGTTGAACGTAATCTGTCTATATTTCTGAGATGAGATATTATGTACACTATTTACATTATTCAGACTATTGTCCTCATCTTTGTCGCCATATTTATCACAATGTTTTGGTCGTTGTATGTTCCGGCCTTCTTCAGGTGGTTGAATGTTGAACTGAACCCTTTATTTTGCTCACTGGGGTAGACTGTTCTAGTTTCACGTGCCATGTTTAATGGATGTCAGTTATCAGTTATCTCCTGTTAATTCCCCTCTCAAAGTTCTCCACTGACTTAGCAGGGTATTGAGCTCACACTCTTTGGTTAGTTAGGTCCAGTGACAGGACCCAAAGAGTGTGAGTTAAGGCACAACAGCCGAAACATTGTAATAAATATGGCAACAAAGATGAGGACAATAGTCTGAATAATGTAAATAGTATAGTTGAACGGAGCTGAGAACATTTTATGGAATTATCAAAATAAGTCAAAATAATCTATTTAATTAGATTTTCTTAAGCTGTAAAGAATTATTTCAACAAGTGAAGGCTTACAGCCATATCACATTGAAACATTGGTTCCCAAAAATCCCTGAAATTGAAAAAACTGAGCCTGATCAGTACTTAGATGGGTGACCACTTGGGAATACCTGGTGCTGTAAGCTCAGAATTGCAGGTGATATAATGAATAATGGCTCAGAATTGCTAATTGTAGAGTTGAGTTCCAATTCCAATTGGGTTTCTTATATTTGCTTATGCACAAATACCCTTGGAAAAGGAATGAATCCACCTCTACTCCCTCCAGCTATAGGTTAATTAGTAAGACATACTTCACTAAATCATTAATCATTTCTGTGCCAGGAAGTATAGCCACAGGTAAGTATTTACATAGCTGCCTTGTAGAAGAGAATGACACCTTAATTTAAGAAAGACACTGTCTTGGAGCTATAAGACAGATTTCAACCCTGTATCAGTATCTCCCTCATTGCACTAAGAGAGGTGGAGCTCTGTATAATATTGATGCTGGCATGAGAGTGGTCACAGTGACTGGGCAGTTTTTGTCTTTGACTCATATGCATTTGTATGTGTATGGCTCTCTCCACGTAAAAATGACCTTGTGTCATATCCTATCCTAATGGTGAGGCCAGGTAAATATGCCTGTGTCAGCATGTTCCTTATTGCATTAAAAGTGGTGGAGTTGGTTTCAGTGTCCATAGTCTGTATGCATATGTATAGGCTAACCACACTGAAAAAGACCTTGTGTCACATTCCTTAGTATCAAGGCCAGGTAAATACTATTTTATGGTATGGCAGGTAAATCATTTTCTCTTTAAAAAATTCTTACAATAAAAAATATTTTCTGGCTTTAAATAACTTGCAAAGGATTGACAAGTCATAAAAATGAATGAATGGATTGATCGAAAAAAACAAGTGAAAAAATAGTAAGTTTGCTGAATTTATTTTTATTATTATTAGGAATATAAACATTAGAAAATTAATCCTACATTTCTTTCATGATCAGCTCTCCATAGTTATGTTCAGAGTAGGAAGATCAAAAAGATTTAGTATAACTGCAAAAAGAACATTAGAAAACAGATATCCTGAAAATGTGGTTTATACAGAAATTTTAAAGAGACAAGAGAACTTCTTCTATGACAATGTTTCTTTGTTTGTAGGACAGGTATTTGGCAGGTTCAAGAAAATCACACTCAATTTATATCTGCTTTGTCAAAATTCAGTCATAATTTAACAGTCTGTTTATATTTAAATAAAACATAAAATGAATGTAATACTAGCTTCTAAAAATAACTTTTTTAAGAAGTGGACATAGTGTAAATAATTTTAAAACTATTGGAATTTTTATAGAATTCTGTAATTTTAGACCTGGCAACATTAGTTACGAGATTAATTCCTGCAGCGTTTGTATAACTATTGTTGTCATCTGATATTTCACATTACGTAACATTAGCCGAGTGAAGCCAAACATTTAAACTTATACCCTGTAAAAATTTTACTAAGTCTGTCATACACCCAGTCATGGGACTGAAGATGATATTGCTGTTGCTGATGATGATGATGACTTTGATTCTAAATTCACATAATTTGAAATCAAAACACAGACCAATAAATGTGTTGTAATAATGAACAGAAATACAGGTGAGGAAAGTCATTAGGAAATAGTAACATCTGAAATAATGAAAACCTATTTGATGGCATATTTTATATTTAATATTACAATATTATGGTATTAGGCTAGGTACAAGTACTGGTAGTCTATGACATTTTGATAATGAATAAGGTACTAGACAAGTCAACTTCGATTATAAAACCCTGTAGATATTTTTAAAGTCATTTATCATGATAAAAATGGTAGTCTTTTATATGGTATTGAATATGGTGCTTAACCACAGATCATTCTGTATCATTAAAAAAAGTCATTGCCATTTACGATTACTTCCCTTGCATTATTTTAAATTTTTTTTCTTGTATATTTAAATTTTAAAATATAATCTTGCGAAGAACAAAATAAAGATAACCTTCTTGACATATAAAGTAATTAAAATAGTTTACTTCAGAATATGGAAATTTCTATCGAGTTGCTATTTTCTGGCGGGTTCTTTTCGGTTTTATTTTCTTTTTCTTTATTTTCTTCGATTACACTTACAGTCTTCTGTACATTTTTCTCAATTCTCTCCCCCTACATATTTGTTTGCATTGAATTATTAGACACATCATCATTGTGTTCGATTGTTTTGGAAGGGCTACTAAGGACATTAGTTTTCATTGTTCTGAAAACCAGGTTTAAAGCATCAACTAGTTGGTTAACAAGTGGTTGATGTTGCTTATTCCGTCAAATTCTAAAACCAGCCTAGATTTATAAGAAATGAAAAGAGAAGGAGCGAAAAAAAAACGTGTACTGTACAGTGTACTGTACAGTTTAGTGTAGGTACCTCCACTTTTTCGCGGGAAAACAGCATAGCGTAATAAACAAATGCCACAAACTTACCGAAAATAAATTTTTATCGTCAAAACGCTTATGTTATTATTAAGATGAAAGACCAAAGTGTATTTTAATTATTTTTTGATATTTTTTAATATTTTTTAACGCGTTCGAAATTTTGGTTAAAGTTTTCTTTTTTTTACGTCATCGCGGTGCTGTAAAAATAACATTGTTTTTTTTTGCGCTTTTTTCCCGTTGAAAACCCATTGATTTGGAAATTCTTGTAAAATTAAAGTAATTGTCCGATTTTAAAGTGCCATCTAGTGTACAAAAAATACAATGACCGGTTTGATTAATTTTTTCCCTTTAAATAATTTTCTTTTCGGTATCGTGCTAATTTGGTATCTCACTATTGCATTATTTTTCATATAATTTTCTCTGAGGCCTAATTATTTTTTTACGTTTATTAAACTTAAATTTCAAGCAGACGCGGAAATATTCCGTCATTCCGACCAGCATGTACTCCAGACGGCACTTGTATTTATTTGTTGGTATATAAAAGAAAGAGAAATAAGTTAAAAAAAAAAATGTATAATATACTCGTCGTGTATACCTTTGAATTTTTACCCCTCCAGAAAAAAATTACCTGTGTATATAGTTCAACAGGTCACAGAAAATACATGTTTTTTATGAATTTTTATAAATGAAAAATCTTCTAAGCTTTTATTTTAGTTTTAATTTCAAGCCAATAAATTAAATTTCATTTTTCCAATAAGCAAAATACCTTTCCTGTATTTCAAAAATAATTTAAATCTTCTGGAGGGGGTTTTCATTTTGAATTTGCTAAAATCGCTGATTTTAGCGCCATTTTCACGATGTAATTCACTTTATTAAAAAATCTTTCAAAAATAAAATATACTTTTCTGAAACTTTATTTGAGCGAAAAGTTTAATTAACCCGATTTAAAACAAATTACTGACTCTAAGTTTACTTTAGAATATTACAGAAATGCATTTTATTTTTAAACACGGCGGTAGCTGTTTATTTTTAAGGTGTTGACAAGTTGACAGCTTGAATGACTGATGGAAGTTTATCTAATTTTTTTCTACGGTGTATTTATCTGTAAAAATTACTTGAGGAATATAACGTGAGCGCCTTTTTTATATAATTTTTAACTACTCAGAAATTTTTAAAATCTAGGAAAATATTCTCCGTAATTTAATGTCTTATTGACGAAATTATTGAATTTTTACTATAGTTATCGCTCTTATTTTCTGATAATGTCGTGTATGGACGCCCGTATTTACAAAAATTGACATATTTATACACATACAAAAAAAAAAAAAAAAAATTCAAAATTCTTTTGAAAGTATCGGTGGTCACTAAATTGTAATAAGCTTTTCCATTTCTGTTTAGTAATTGTAGTTTTTACTTAAATATCAATATCACTTAACCAGGACAAATTAAAACAGAATTTTAAAAGATTTAAAACTTTATAAATTATCATTGTAGAGGTCCGTTAGTTGGTGTGAACTCTCAATTTATATTTAACGCAAAATACCACAAAATATGAAACAATAAGAATAAACATTAAAACGGTTTTATAACAACAGCGAGATTTATATTTGTATAATGATGTACAAGCATAGGGGTTACTTCGCTTTTACTGGATTTAAAGTTTGTACTAATGGAATACTTTTTTCATCTGAACTCATAAAAGGTTGAATGAATTTGTCGCTCAAAATGTTCACTGTGAGAGAGCTGAAAGAATTCTTTAAAGCTGAGATATGTTGAGTAAACTTTTAGCTTTAAAAGAGTTGAAGGAGTGAATGTTCCGTAATGTTTGCAATTAAGTTTCCATTGCTTGTAGTTGAATATTCGTAATGTAATGTTCGTAATGAAGTTTGAAAAGTTTCGTAGGTACGTGTATGTGTGCGTGCGTGAATGTTTTTATAGCGTCCGCCAGCAAGGGATCGAGACGCTTTTTTTTTACAACTACATTTTAGTAGCGAGAGAAATCAAGGAAGAGGAAGAACTAACTCGTGTCTGGTATTTATAATCAACTTAATCACGTGACAGGCTCGAAAGGCATTGACAAATTTGGGGCGGAATTATTTTTTAGTCAGGTCAAGAACTAGGTCGATGTTATTCGGACGTAGTTGAGAACAGGATTTAAATATTAAGTGACCAATCAGAAGTTGAGGTTTTGTGAAAATATGTATGAAGCTGAATAGATTCTGTGATTCGCTTTTTGTACAGATTTGCACAAAAATTGAGATTGATAAAAAAGTGGTAGCGTGATGCTATATTATAATTAAAATTTAAAAAAAATGAAATCAATTCTTGTAAATATTCATTATTTATCGAAATCTTTTATCTTAAGCCTTTAGTATCCATAATATATCTTATTCAGAAAATAAATTCTAATTAAATATCTTCGTTTAAAAACTGCTGTTCTAATTAAATAATGTCTTAGTTTTATTGCGTTTTTTATTTTACGATTCAGAGCAGATTTTCGGTAACTGGGTGGCATATTTTACAAAACGAACTCTAAGGAGTTCTGCTTTTAACTAATATAAACATAAGGCTCTACGAAATTCGTAAAATTAAATAAGTGGGGGCAAAAGAAAATTCATAAAATTAAATAAATGGGGGCAACGGATGTAAAAATTTTCTAAAAAAAACATTTCTAAGATAATTTAATTCATTTGTGAATAAGTCATGAAAGTTTAATTAAAATACAACAATTATTTGATTTTTACAAGAATTTCTAAATCAATTTTTTTTTCACCGCAAAAAAGATGCTAAAATTTCCCATACTAATATTTGACCCCACCACTCCCAGATGACGCAAAAAATAAGATTTTTAATCAAAATTTCGAACGTTCTAAACAGATCAACAAATATAATTTAATAATAAAAAAAATCCTTTGATCTTTGCTGTTAATAATAACAAGTATTTTGACGTTAACAATTGAATTGCATGAAAAACGAATTTAAAAATTTAAAATGATACTAACACGGTTTCTTTGAAAAAGAAATTGCCAAAATGAAGCCAAACGGGTTTTAAAAACCCGTTTGGCTTCATTTCCAGATTTCTAAGATCCGCTTAGGTGAAACCTGGGTAGGTCTGGCTGGCTCACTAGGTTTGACTAGGTCTGCTCTACGGTGCTCTTTTTAGTTAGTTGTTTACACGTGTCGGGGTTTTTACTTTGGGCTTTGAACCTGTATCTGTGCGATTTTTTCGACAGACTTTCATGTTCCTGGCTCTTTCTTTTTTTTTCAAACCTTTTTTCCTTCGAGATTGATTTGATTATTGGCAAATCAAAAATTCGAAGGTTTTTCGAGACGAGTATAGTTACCTATATATATATATATATATATATATATATATATATATATATATATATATATATATATATATTAGCGAGAGGGGGAGTAGAGATGGGTTCATATCTTTCCAAGGAGTATCTGCGCGTAATTGTATGTAACGAACCCAACTGGAATTGGAACTCGGTTCTCTGATTAACAATTCCGAGCCATTATCCATTACACCACCCACATATCCAAGCTTATAACATCTGATATTCCTAAGCGGTGACTCATCTAGGTACTCATCGGGCTCGACGTTGCTTAACTTGGGTAATCATATAGGAACCGGTGTTTCAACGTGATATTGTCGTAAACCGTCGGGGAAATAACTTAGATATAAGACAGAAAAAAATACGTGAACATACTTTTCCTTTCACAAACTGGAAACATGTAAAAATAGAAAAAAGATTATTTATATTATTTATAAATGAAAAAGTAGCTGTTACTATAAAACTATTCCGATATCCTGTTGGGTAACCATATATATATATTCTTTGACATTGGTAATATCTGGCCGTCGAAATCAGCTAATTCATTGCCAACATTTTTATAATTAAAAATAAATAAATACGGTTAGGGAGAAGTCGGAAGAATGTAAATGAAAAATTTATTTCTGGAAAGAGAACACGCTAAAAAACTATGGAAATGTGTTAGTTTCCTTCTTCCCGACCATGAAAAAGAAAGCTAGTTTACGTTACAAAACCTGTCTTTACTCACAACTTCGGTACGTATCTTACAAAAGACCTACGCTTCAGGAATGTATCTTCTTAGTGGTACCTACCCAAAGAATGATCTCTGAAAAGATGGGTCATGTGATTCATGCCAAAAATTACCAGAGTTCTAAATAGGATTTTATCCCGATCATAAATTTTGCTCTAAGAAGAGTTGGTCTGTGGTAACTCCAATATATGCTGGGTCCTTCCTAAGAAATGCCAAATTAATTGTACTTAGTCTCGCCTCAGAAAGTAATAAAAGACTTTGGAAACTCGAGGTTTGACCTAGAAGGTATCCGCAAAGCCACCAAGTACATAATCGGGCATCAAAGAATGTCGGCATGTTCACCAACATAAACAGGAAGTGAACCCAACTGAATTTAGGATATATACACACGAGACAAGCTAGATGACAGGAAGTTATATAAACGCACGACATATCTCTCACACACTCGCAAGAAGATCGAACGTTTGAAAAAATACTTGAAACCACATACTCTTGATGCGGCCGACGTTAATTTGACGGAGTCCAGAAGTGAATACACAGTTATTTTATGCATAAAAAATTACCTTGTTATTCTTATCAGATGTTATTGTCATTATAAATTTTGAAAAACAATAACTCTTCGCTCACAGAGCCACTATTTTTTTTTTATTTCAACCTAAGCAAGGTGATAAAGCTATTTAGACGCAAGGGGTTACTGAGGATGAAAGACAATGAGAGTGAAGGAAACCGGGAAAACGTAACTGAGGAGAAAGGACAATAAGAAGAACAGAATTTAAGGAAATACAAGATGACAATCAACGTGGCATTTAGATTTCTATAGTTTTCGGGTCATGTTTTACATTTAAAATAACTGAAAAATCTTGTTTAATCCTCTCCCCACTCTCTGTCTCTCTCGCTCACACACACACGCACACATCGTTATAGTAATATCGATTAGTATTGCCTAAGTTTTAATCAATAAAACATGACTTTAAGCATTTCCACCTATGAAGAATCAGCTATAATTTAATATTTTGAAGGTCGCCGTTTTTTTTTGTTTTTTTTTTTGTGTGTGTGTGAGTGAAAAAAAAACGCAGAGCACGATTAGGCTTCATCAGTAATGACGTGGCTTTGTGGTAACTTAGCTGAAAGTGTGCGGGAGAAATTTTTGGGCGTTGTTTGTTTGTTTTACTCCTCTCCTTAGAGAACCATCTCACAAAAAGGTTAGTTAATAAGTGAAAAACACAACTCATAAGCGTCTGTGAAAAGAACGCCGAGAACAAGAAGTTCTTCTATGCGTTTATTCGAGAATAAAAAACATATACACAAGTTGTTACATTTGTTAAACATTTTTATGTGAACTTCAAAATATTAAATCGTAAAAGAAAAGCAGAGCTTTTTTTCTCTCCTTGGTGTGTTCTCAACATTAACTATTCCTATTTCAGACTTTGTTCAAACAGCGTAAATTCCTTTCTGTGTGTTGATGACGTTTAGGTCGATCAATTCTCCAAACTTCTTCCGGTGTGTAATTTGTTAAGTAAATGAAGGATATACTTTTTTACCACATAAGATTACCTCTGATTCCAATCTACAAACAAGCCGATTCGTTCCAGCAATGATACCATTTAAAGATAACATCCAAAGATACCATTCATATACATCGACGGTACCATTCACGTGCTGTATAAATTATGATCATTTGAGTTTGTTGCGAGCAGTATGTAACGTCGTGTGTTTCTGTTGGGAAAAACACGTGTTTTCTGAAATACCCACAATAAAAATGGCGGACTCGGTATGTGAGTCCACGTGAATAAATGGAAAGAAGTAACAAGAACCAGTATATGTACAAAAAAATGATAATATATTTACAAGAAAGGTATACAAGTGACAAAGACAACAATGTGTGTAACAAAAGAATGTGAAAACCTTTTTGGTCCAAAGGATGCGAAGTTAGTGAATGTGCGTACGTACATGTGTTGTGTGAGTGTGGTATGTTCATGCGTTTCCCAATTTCTCGTGAGAGAGTGACATTTTGACGTGTAATCGGAAAAAGTAAAAAGAGAGCGAGAAAAAATATTGCAGAGTATTTATAGCGCTTACGGCAATACCACGTTGAAACATCGGTTCTCGTTCGATCACTAAAGTTAATCAACGTCGGCCTGTTAACTACCTAGATAGCTGACGGCTTGGGAATATCAGGAGTTAGGGGCAGTTAGTTTGGATGTGCGGGTGGTGTAATGGATAACGGCTTATGTATCTTTGAAGATCTTACAAAAACTATCAAAATAGAAGGATCTTGAAGTAGAAATCTAAAAAATGTTGCACATGAAAGCATCAATAATTCCAGTTGTGGTTGGGGCTCTGGGTTTGACTAAAAAATTTTCTGATAGACTCATTGAAGTAATCTCCCTTCTAGTACATGTCTTAATAAATACGAACAAATGTCCCCACAAGTAGAG
Organism: Acanthosepion lycidas; assembly: GCA_963932145.1. NCBI lineage: Eukaryota > Metazoa > Mollusca > Cephalopoda > Sepiida > Sepiidae > Acanthosepion > Acanthosepion lycidas. Next base: position 37,223,536 of record OZ010613.1, read on the forward strand.
TGCACACCTTACGATGGGCTTTATTAATGCAGAATGTGTGTGCTCTTAGGTTAAAAAATGTTCAGTAAAAATGTCATGATGCTATTTCTGATATGGGGTCTCTGGCTGGGATCCCGGGTGGAAATGAGTATACAACAGAAATCAAAAGAAACAAATAGTAAAACACCAATCCACTCCATCAAACAAGAAGCTGCACTCTTCAAGAAACAGCTTAATATACATAAAGCCCTACCAACAAAAACGAAGCGAATACCATCTATGCCAAACGAGTAAAAAAGAAAACAAAATAATTTGGCCAAATGAAATTACAAAAAAAAAAAAAAAAAAAAAACTGGGAGAAAAAGGCGTTGCCCAGTAAATAACTAAAAAGAACGAAAGAATTAGATGGAGACCAACAGAAAAGACATCAGTGGCTGAGGAGCACTGGGTTGAAAGCTGAGATAGAAGGCCTAATTATTGCAGCTCGGGACCAAAGACTCGCAACCAGATCCTATCACTGTCAAATGATCAAGGATGGAACTAACTTGAAATGCAGGATCTGCGGAAAATATGATGAAACTGTCAGCCATATTATCTCAACATGACCGGAACTAGCAAAATATGAAGATACCCACAGACATAACAAGGTAGCGACAAATGTGCGCTGGAAGATATGCAAGAAGGACAAAATGAAAACCACTGAGAGATGATATGACCACCAACCAGTTAGCCAAAATAACGATGTAACTATCCTCTGGGACATGCCGATTCACACTGACAAGGAAATAACAGCCAAAAGACATGATATTATAAAAGACAAGAAATTCAGGAAGTGGGTGCTTATTGACATAGCATTACCATCTGAGAGAAACACCTCCATGAAAATTATCGAGAAATTGTCTAAATACGAGGACCTGCAGATCGAGATCAACAGGGTCTGGGGAATGAAGACTGCGACTGTACCAATAGTTATCAGAGAAATCGTGAGAAAAGGAATGGACAAATTTACTAACAGTGTCCCAGGTAACATCAATATACAAGTTGACCAGAAGATCGTCCTACTAGGAACATTCCATATAGTAAGAAAAGTGCTATCAGTTAGATGACAAGTCTTCTATAGGGGCTAAGGACTATAGTTTGGACCTGGCTCTACAGGATACAAAGCAGGAAACATACACAAATAATAATAATAATAGCAACTCAACACTCCCCAGTTCCAGGTAGGTCGTTCAGAGGAATATCCACATATTGGATCTTCTGTTATTATGAGTAGATAGATACCTTAAGAAAGGCATGAAACTGTGGGATTACCCAACCTGTCTGCCAGGGAATTTCGCTTAACACTCGCTAGATGGTGTTGCTAAAGAGAAAAGGACACGAACTCGTTTTATCTCCTCCCCATCTCTGTTCAAGAGATGCCGCAGAGATATGACGTGTATCTTTTTCCCCGAAAGACTTCTTAGTCTTCAGTGGTTAGGTGCTTTAGGCTTAGATGTGCGGGTGGTGTAATGGATAATGGCTCGGAATTGTTAATCGGAGAGCCGAATTCCAATTTCAGTTGGGTTCTTTATATTAATTTACACGCAAATACATTTGGGAAAAGTATGAATCCACCTCTTGTCCCCCAGCTATGGGTTAATTAGTAAGACTTGTATTGCTAAATCATTATTATATAAAAAAAATTCTTACAATATAAAAATATTTTCTGGCTTTAAATAACCTAAAAAGGGTTGATAAATCATAGAAAACGAATCAATCAATCAGTGAAGTACTGATTAGCTACACAGATATGTCTTTTAGATTTAAATTCTCTAGAATATGGTCTCAAACATCATTTCTAAATTAGACTTCCATAAGGCAAGCGGAAGTAATGGGATCCCAGTCGTTGTCCTAAAGAAATGTGCTCGCGAGCTGGCTCCAGTTCTTTTCAAAATCTACAACTATTGACACGCTCCTTCCTGCTTTCTAGCTTGTTGGAACTTCGCCACGGTAGTTCCTGTTTTTAAGAACTCGAGAGAACCTTTTTATTCCTCTATCGCCCTGTTAGTTTTCTAGCGCTTTTCGGAAAAGTATTCGAGGCTTTAATTTTTGCTGAAATGGTTAAGAATCTTACCTCTCACGACAAGCAATATGGCTTCCGTTTTGTTAGGTCTACCGTTGATGCACTAACGACCATCACTGAATATGATAAGAACAGCGAAGCTCGAACTGTGACTCTAGACATCTCAAAGGCGCTTGACAGGGTCTGCCACGCTGGTCTTCTACATAAGCTATAGGGCTACGGTATTACAGCACGATTGTTTAATTCAATCCAATCGTTCCTATCAAATCGTGAAATGAAGATCATTTTGAACGGACTCGCCTCTAGATCATTTCACACGGGCGCGGGTGTCCCGAAGTCTCTGTCGTTGGTCCTACGCTGTTTCCAATCTTCATCAATGATCTTCCTGGTGTCCTCAGTTCCCAAGTAGATATTTATGCAAATGACACTACCATTTACTCCTGTCTCAATAGCAAATCCGTCAGAAGTCACAAAGTAAACCTAGCCGCTGCTTTTGAAAAGAACTCCAATCAGTGTTTAACTGGGGGAGGAAATGGCTTATAGATTTTAACGCCTCCAAAACGAAACTGCTCTCATTTAACCACCATAGAGAAACTTTCTTTCCCGCCATCAGCATGGCTGATGCTAGACTGCTGGAGAGCAACACAGTGCGCCTTTTTGGTTTCAAGTTGTCTAGTGAGTTGAAGTGGAACGGCTACAGCGAATCAATAGTTGCATCTACTGCAAGGAAAGTTGTGTCGTTCCAGAAAGTTTTTCTTTCATTTCTTGCACATTTACAAATCTACCATTCATCCGTGCATTGAATATTGTTGCTATATCTTGCCTGGTGCTCCTGCTATTTTATCTCGAGGTTCTTGACAAAATCCAAAGAAGGATCTGCAATGTAATCGATCGTAACTTGGCATATCGACTTAATTTTAAACTGACATCAGTCATCAATTAATAATATACATCGTGTATCTGCATGGCTGGTGATGTACGTACTACACAGGAACCCCCGACAAGGTTTGAGCCCCAAAAGGGCTAGTTCCAGCAGTTTTTTGCTTTTTGTACTTTTTATTTTTTTTCTACCCAAGTTATATTGTCAATCATCAACTATAATAATTTTCTCGAAAACTGATATTCTGTTTTTAAAACAAATGTTTAAGACAATCCCGTTTGTATTGTGTTGGAATCTTTGTAAAATAATTTTGTCAGCGGAGATGTGTCGGTGATTAATCTTTATGGAAATATAAAAATTTAAAACTTAAACATTTTTTTTCGATTAAAATTCAGTCATGAAAAAAAGAATAACATTTTCTCAGATTTTTTAAACACAAAACTTATTCTTTATAAAAGTAAATAATTAATGAATATGTACTGAAATTTTCATTTAAATTGGAAAATTCTCTGATTTTTGGTAATTTAACTGAAATCGACATGGTATAGAGAGGGGGGCCTCGAATCAAAATTTTTTGGGGGCGAGACCCTAGCGCCGGCCCTGATTGCAACCAACAATAATCCTCTTTATCAATTAGTGATCCATCTACAAGTCCTTTATTAGGTTAAATAACAGGACAAACTGGACTCTCTAGCCTGTGTGGCAACACGTCTAGGAGAAAGAAACTCTGAATTCAAAACCGTTTTGGGCATGAGGCTATCAACTCTACCCAGTAAAAACCTACTTTAAAAAAAATAATTAGAATCATCCCAAGCAAGTCAGTAATGTCACTAAAACACAAGGGGTTACAGGGTGTGGAATAATTAAGAATATAAACATTAATGAGCAGAAAGAGAAGAGAGTAATCAGGTGGATAGTAGATAGCGATTGACACTGTATTTAAATTTTTGAAGATTAAAGTTGGATGGAAAGCATGGGGGTGGAAGGGAGTTCCACAAACAAGAAGTGCGAGAGAACAAACTGTTAGCATAGAACTTACGGCTATATCTAGCCAGCTCAACTGGAAGTTGATGAGATCTCAACGCTAGTCTAGTCCTGCGCTTACATTCATAAAGTCTAGGTACCTTAACGAAGAGATCATTCAAACAATTATCATGAAATTATTTATGGAAAAGACATGGAGAAGCAATCTTACGGCGATAGGAAAGTGACTGGGACTGAGCCACCAGATCAGGACCAATAATATTGCAGATTCTTCTTTGGATATTATCAAGGAGCTCCAGGTGAATAGCAGGGGCATTGGACCATATGTGGCAGCAATATTCTAAGCGTGGACGAATAGCAAACTTATAGATATGTAAGATAGATTCTGGAGAGAAAATTATGTCGAAAGACATAGTGAACAGACTTTCTTACCTGCTATTCACCTGGAGCTCCTTGATAAGATCCAAAGAAGAATCTGCAATATTATTGGTCCCGATCTGGTGGCTCAGTCTCAGTCACTGGCTATAAATACTGGCTTCGCCTCGATCTCTTTTTTCCTTAGGCTTCAGCCTTATACCACCTCGCAAATGTGAGCTCTCACAGATACACGCTAAGAACAATACACGTACGTACGAACACTCATCACAACACACACACATAATATTCACCACACGCACTCTGTCAATGTAACTGTCCATGTACTTGTAACTTGTACTTGTTGTTAATACATATATTTGTTTACATATATTTATCGGTCTTGTTTGTTTTCTTTGGACTTAATTAAAATCCAATTTTATCATGTAGTTGGACCGGCTAGCACGAAATTTCTACCCACGTGTGTTTTACATACTCATCACCCAACGGTCCTCTACAACTTTCAGACTGAAGCGTTCGACCCTTTTTTATTATACTTTCTGGTTCATTTGTTTGACCTTGTTATCCAATTAATCAATTTATGAAAACCTTTATTTAATGAATTTATGTTCCTGCTTCTTATGACATGTTTTACGCTCCGCTGTGCATTCAGAAAATGAAGCTTAGTTTTCCAACAAACTGCATCAAAGCGCTCTGCTCAGAAACTCACTTTTTATGCCTATTGCAACAGCTGGAATTATGTTTGTTCGTATTGTGCTTTAAAATCATTTTGTTATTTCCTAAGTTGGAACAACACAGCGTGATTAAAAATGTAACCTCTACAATACACCGTGTGCAAAACATGATACAGCGAGGATCCTGTGACTAACGTCAGCAAACGTAATTTATACCCCAATGATTGGATAACAGTCTCTGTGACAGCTGTAGTAATAGCGGTGGTGGTTGTGTTGGTATGTTTATGTTGCAAAAGAAACCAATTGACATAATAGATTTACTTTATTCCTTTTGATGGAATTTATTTTGATCGTTGGTTATAAATGTTTCTCTTGTCAATTTGTCTCTGTATCTATTCGTTTGACCAAAAGAGTTTCGTCATTAGATGGAATTAGGTGTGTTTAGTATTAAATAACTTAATTAAAAAAGATTGGTTGTACTATTTTGTACCAAATAGAAGTGCCGTGAAGAACAGTTACACCGGTGGGAATTTTTCAAATTACAAAATAAGCATACCAGTTCAGATAACATTCCGCCAAGAATTAAAACAAACAAACCAAAAACAGAGCGTCTACTCAAACATGTGTATCCTCAAAATAATGTTTGAAGTAGTAGGAAATAATATCGGGTCCATTGATTCCTTATAGACTACTTTGTTTCCGTTTCAGGTACAAAAAAGATCACGTATTTTGAGAAGATCTGAACGGCAGGATACTCAGTTTTTCAAAAGGATAATTGAACCTTGCTTCATTCAAATTCAGTAGCCGAGTGAAACCAGGTTCGGATCCTGTCAGAGAATACATTTTCTGCATTGTTTCAGAAACATAAAATAGTGCTGCGGAGAAAATTATTTAAAAAATAATAAGTGTGTCCCAGCAAATTGTATGATATTTTTCTGCTATGGTTCTTAGACTTTATGAATTTAAGCGCAGTACTAGATTGGCGGCAAGGTCTCATCATTTTAAATCTGAAATGGATAGATGTAACCGTAAGTTCTATTCTAATAGTTTCTTCTCCTGCACTTCTCAGTTGTGAAACTCTCTTCTGGTTTCTTGCTTTACAGCTAACTTTGCTGTTAATTACCTTCTGTCGTCTTAATTCCCGTTCTTTTATTGTTCTCTCTCCTTAATAATGTTTTCTTCTCTCTCATATTCTCTCACACATAGTAATCCTTTGCATCTTTATTTCCTTGTTTCAGGTTAAATATTAAAAAAAAAAAACTAGATTTTTTTTTTTTCGAGAATTTTTTACGGACAGCATTGAAGAGTTATACTTATAAGAAAAAATAAAATACAACTAAAATGAAAAAAAAAAAAAAATGAAATTTATATAAAAGTAACTAAAATCATTATTATCTTAAAAGAGTGGAATCTAAAAATATTTTCTGGCTTTAAATAACCTTTGATAAGCCGTAGAAAATGAATCAATTAAAATCACACTCTGTATATCCGGGAATTTTTAGCGTCGCTTTATTGTGGTGTGGGGCTTAAGGGGTTAAAATGAACAGTTGATTTATCCACGCCAAGAAGTTTAATGAAAGATGGTAATGATGAGGAAACACTCGAGTAATTTTAACAAAACTATTTACGAATTTACACACTTGAAGTTGTGTCAGTAGCTCGGAAAATAATTCAAAAAAATTTAAAGTCCGTAGTTTTAACGAATTGTCTTGAAGAGGAAATGTTCATACAACAGATTAAATGATCTGGCACAAAATAATATTAACAAATATTTAAAACAAAGGTAAGAGAGTTCGTTGTTCACAGAAGGGATAAACGGTTGCATACATTCAAAAGTAGACAGAGAAATAGTTTAAAATACTTAGATTTCTTTGATTTGTGAAAAAAATTCTTTGACGAGCCACGTGCATGGTCAAAAGCCGATAGCATAATTGGCGAATATTTTTATACTGGCAAAAACTTCAACGCTGTGTATTGGTGGGATTGTTGAAGGGAGTTATTATTGTTATTTTCTAAATGGCTAAAAAATATCACGTGGTATGTCTACAATTACGTCCGCAATTAATTTGCCGGTATTTTTTTAAAACCCAAATCACTTCAACTAAGGCAGTAATGCCACTAAAACACAAGTGGTTATAGGGTGTGAAAGAATTAGAAACAGAAACATTATTGATGAGCAGAAAGAGAAGAGAGTAATCAGATGGACAGTAGATAGCGATTGACATTGCATTTAAAATTTTGCAGATTAAAGTTAGTTGGAAAGCATGGAGCTGGAAAGGAGTTCCACAAGCAAGAAGTGCGAGAGAAGAAACTGTCAGTATAGAATTTACGGTTACATCTAGCCAGATCAACTATAAATTGATGAGATCTCGATGCTATTTGCCCTAGTAATTATCCAACAAACCTTCTGATGAGATTTTATTGGTTGAAAAATATAAATAGAATTTAATTCCTATAATACTGCCTCTAATAAAATAATGATTGAATAATGTTATGAAGTATTAATAGTAAAACTTGAACCAATATGAATTTATTACTTCCACGAAATATGCTGTACAAAATAAGAAAATGTAATACCACCTAATACCAGATGCAGGCAGTAACGGATTGAGAAATCAGAGAGCCGAGTTCGAATTCTAGTTGAAGCTATTATATTCATTTACGTGCTAATACCCTTAGGAAAGGAATGTATCCTCTTCTTCTTCCCCCCATCCCAGCTATGAGTAAATAGCAGGGCAGACCGGGTTCTATAGCCTTGGATAGAAACTGGTCTATCACAGAAAGAAATGGCAACCTACTGTGGGAAAAAATTTGCCTCGTCAGCAAAGTTTCGAAAGATACATGATCGCCTAAGCGTGTATCACACATGGCACATAACTGACTGAATACCACCTACAGGTTAATATTACATATTAACATACAAAGATACTACTGACGAGTGGCTGTATTTTGACTATGTTATAGTGGAACACAACTATTCTATAGTTAAGACTCTCCAACCTATAATAAGTAGGAGTAGTAAGAGTAATGAGTCAGTGGCTGAGTGGGTCGGTCAGTCTGTCGATGCCGGACGACCGTTAGTAGGATACTAAAGTATCAGCGACCACAACTAGATTTCTCTGGATCAGTAGCTATTATATCAAGTTCCTAACGTTTTGTACGTCGAACCTATTTTAGGACTGACTTAGTACAAATACAAGCCTCCACTGTGAAACCACTACATGACTACTAGACCCGAGACACTTGGGAACGGACAACCTTTTTTCAAGTCTGACAAAGCTGCTGAACGTCCCTTTCCATTTTTATTTATTTTTCTCGGGTAAAAAATTTCGTCTCTTGTTGCTAACTGGGTGCTTCTGACCGGTTATATCAATCACCTGGTCAGCTAATTTTTTTGTTAGGGTTAGTTTTAGTACAGCACAATCAAGATATTTAGAACAATCCGCCTTCTATACCATAGGCTTTAGCTAACATACAATTTACAAATTAATCATTGAAAACCATTTGCACGAATTGAGAGCTCTATATTCTTTTCAATTTATGACGTACAGCCTCAGCAAAGGTTTTTATTACAGCCAACTTTCTTTTCCAGTACTGTGTGTCTAAGAACACGTGTAGTTGTCTACTGTCTTTAATGCTTGGCTCTGAATTAATGTTCCCAGATCCACCCTGACATGAGGTGTTAGAAGCTGTTTGGGTCCCAGCAAAGACATTTTTATAGTTAAAATACCAGCAAGACATTTTTTATAATAAAATTACCAACAATGTATCATTCTGGTGAAATTACCTATTTATAGTAAAATTACCAACAATACCTATTTATAATAAAATTACCAAAAATTTAAAGCAAAATTACGAGCAATACATTTTATCTGTAGTTAAAGACATAAAATTGAATAATATATATATATATATATATATATAGTTGAATCCATAAAATTGTGTTCAAAATATTTAGATTTCGGCACTAAATAACCCATAGAGGTGTTGATATATTGCTAAACAAAATCAACCAACTAATCAATGCCTAGCCACTTTCTTACTTTTTAGTACAAAGTTAGAAGTGCTGTTTGATGGGACGGACTCCTGAAGCTGAACCTACCGTAAGTCAATTTGTTCTTCCCGACCGAGAATCGGTTATTTTATTTACTAAGTTTAGCTTAGTTTAATCACAAGGACACAGATATGAAAATCGAACACAGTATTCAGGAGTATCATTAACCAGACTGTTGGCCATTATCCGAGGTACCCTTGTCAGTCTCATGAGTGTTTTTCTGAAGGATGTCAAGTGATCACAGATTCAAGTTTTTTTTACAATAATGTTCGTTCTGTATAAGGCTCAAGAGACACTCGAGGTAGTGTTACAGAGTAAGAGACATAGTTTATGGTGAAATATGGGGAGGATAACGGTTGACCCTAGACTTGAACAGGTTACGATTATAGTGATCGGGGAAGCATCCCCTTGGGATTTGGTTCCATAAAGCAGTGGTTCGTGGGAAGAAGCTACTCGAGTGGAACTTGTATCTTACCAACGGAATACGAGGGGAATTAGGGTGGTTCGCTACAATGTGCGTGACATGGTGGGTCTTAGCCGTGAAGGTTAGAACTGGTGGAACTAAACAATATAGTTCGTCTGAACTCTTTCCGTGGATAGAATAGCGAAAGGCTTGTGGCGATTCGTCTGTGGAGAAGGCGTTGTAGGGTAGAAAATATTTCGTCACCCACAAGTACATGGAGACGCTTTTTGACTCTATCGAGACTAAGAAGTAAAGAGTGGGTAGTGTTTGACCAGCACAGTTGGAGATGAATCTCCAATTGTAGGATATGTACTAACCGCCCCACGCGGTCAGTTGTGGCACAAGGCTTTAATGCGGGGTATCCAAGACTATAGGCTCAGCCCAAAATTCCTCGTAGAACCTGTATAAAACGGGGTTGGGTAGCTGTTTCCAGAGACGAAACTGTCCTTTGACATAGCCTCGTCTAGGGATCCTCTCTGCTCAGAGGCAAAGAGTTTGACCAGCAGAGTTAGAGACGAATGTTCAACTGCAGACTAACATACAGTATTTACTACTGTATTTATGTGAATGGAGGCATACCCATTATGCTCCATAGGTATGCTACAACAGCCTCTGTAGCAATCAGTCTAAGAGAAGGAAAACTATGAATTCAAAACCATTTGGGTGCAGGGTTAGCACTCTAACTGTAAAAACCTACTTGCTACAGTATCCACAGCTGGGACAATGATCGTGGTGAGATTGTGTCCCTGTATGCCACAGAGTGGACCTACAGACATACATAGGCAATTCGTCCTTGTGAAGTTGCTTAACTATCTCTTTCACTGAACTAGAGACTTTTTGCACTATACACACACAGATTGAACTCATGGAAGACATCTGGAGTGTAGGAATTAACTCTCCACCCAAGCTAGTCTGCTAAGACACTTGCTAGGTTGCACTTCCTTGGAATAAAGAGTGTTCCAATAATTTGGACCGATTTTAAATGTGAATTAAGTTAATGATTTTTTTTCTTTCAGATTTGGTGAGCATTTGGGTGATATTTTTCACACATAATTGCCATGTCTTTAATAACATGATGTAATAGAGAAATAAATAAATTTTCACCAATAACACTGATTTATTTACTGCTGACTTTGATCCATCTTAATGATACTCTTATATATAATCCATCTTAATGAAACATCCTTTATAAAAGGAAGGATGTAAGCTTTCTCTTCTACTTTATGTTTGAGAAAGTACATGCCACCACTGCCACGTCTCATAACCTCCACTCACAATTCTTTCCCTAGTTGGTTGGAAACTTCAGCCACATGGCATATCACACATATTTTCTAACAAAAGTCTGCTTTTTTCTTCCTTTTTCAGCTATCTGCATACATGCAAGTATATTTTATATCTTCTCAAATTATGGTATTCTTTATATAAAAAAAACATGTATGTAAAATTAATCCACATATTTAAATACACCCCTTCTAAAAATGTTGAATTCAATTTCTTCATGGGTTCTCAACCTCAACCATTCAAATCAAGCACCACCATCCTCTACAGAATAAAGCTGGAGGGTACAATGGCTGAAATATTAGGTTGGCCGGAAAGTTCCGACTCGCTTAGGAAGCAGAAAGAAAACAACAAAATTTCATTGAGCAATACTAACATTTATTCTTCAAAGTAAAGTCCATTCTTGGTGATCTTCTGCCAGCATCCAAATCTGTCCCAGATACTAGTCCGGTGGCTTTGAATCAAAAAACTGTAAACAAGCTACCTCCACTTCCTCAAAAGCATTGAATCACTGGTGGAGGAAATGCACCATTGAGCATAACAGGCCATAGTCACTCAAAGCAGCATCACGATCAAATGTGGTGAATATTGAAGAATCTCAATACTGTCCATCTGTTTGAACTTCTCCGTAGTCAACCTGGCAGTGTGTGGTGATGCATTGTCTTGCTGAAACAAAACCCGACCTCAATTGACCAAACTAGGATACTCCTTCTTTAGCTTGTCATACATGCAGTCTATCTGCTGGCAATAGAGTTTACTGTTGATAGTGTGACCATGTGGAACAAGTTCGAAATACAGTACTCCTTTTAAAGATTTGTTGTTATCTTTCTGCTTCCAAACTGTCAGGGCTTTATGGCCTGCCTAATATGTTTATAAGGACTAAGATGATCAGAGCATGGCAGCAAATTGCTTAACATGGCAAGAGCCACCATATACTTTGTTGTAACCTAGGGAAGGTTACTGAATAGAATAATCACATGAAGGTTGGCAATAAACGATAATACTTAGGACAAGGACAACACATAAGATTTGCCAGCAGCATATAGAAGTAGTCTTCTGCTAGCCCTGAATTAAGTGAATGTAACTGTAGACCACATACAGTATTCACTACTGTATTTATGGGATTGGGTGCATAACCATTATTGTCTGTAGGTATGCTACATTTATCTAAGAGACTCCAAAGAAGATGCTTCCCAATTACGTTAAACTTAATCTTTTCAAGTCTAGAGCCAACTGTTACCTATCGTATGTATATTCATGATCGGCACGCACTTCCCTCTCCTCCATCCAAATAAGATCATTTAGTAACCTTCTACCTTAAGACCTGTATTTAGTAAAAGAAACAAAGGTGAGACACTAGTCTGGGTACATTAGTGTTTAATAATGACAATTCATTACGAGAACTACAGATAAAATTAGCAAATGCCAATCTTAGTAAATTAGGTCATATCAATGATTTTTCAGGCGGGATTGTAACTAAAAATCTGTGTTTACATTCTATTGAGTAGTAAAATTCTGTTGCCATTCTTTATTTTAGAGATAATATCAAAATAAGCAATTGTTGAAGACCAGGGACTAGAGATGTAAACTATTGTCCGTAGAAACAATTTGAATTTTCCAGAATTCAAAAAAAAAAAATGATATCATTTATAGCTGTGAATAGTATAGTAAAATACCATTAAAATGTTCAGGAAATAAAATGTTTATTTCAAACCATTTCATTTTTAAACTGTGGTCTCTTGAAGACATTCTGAAATTGTTTTTTTCTGCTTATAAACTGAACTGAAAATACCACACAAATCTTATTTGGTAGTGATTTATTTAAGTTCTGTAACCAAAAATTGACAAAAAAAAAAAAAAAAAAAAAAAAAAAAAAAAAATCTTTCTCTTGTATTGTTTATAAAAACAAAATTAGTTCCTAATGTTTTTTCACCATTACGATATATCTAAATTTAAACCCAATCTTTTTTTTAATTCACTTGTTTAACTGTTAAAGTTGTTTGCATGCACCATTTATTAAAAATCCACTAATGATGAGAAATAAAATTATTGGTAAAGATTAAATGCCTTTATTTGATTGTGGATAGTTGAAATGCACTAATATTCATTTTAGAGAAAATGCATGTTGTACAGACTAATGAAAATTAAAGAACTGAAATAGTTTAAAAAAAAAAAAAAAATATGAACTTAAATTTTACCATTTTTTTTTTTTTTTTTTTTTAAATTAAATATTTTAAATTTTCATATTTAGACTTTCTTCATACTCTAAGAATTGTTCTAGTCATTCATTTTCTTGAAAAAATATTACTGCATTCCAGCTAGCCATAATTTGTCTAACAAAAAAAAAAAAAAAAAATTTTCATTTAGTTATGTCTCACAATTTTCTGCTTATAAACTAAATTGAAAATACAACACAGATCTTATTTGTTACCAGCTCATTCAGGTTCTGTAAGCAAAAATTGACAAAAAAAAAAAAAAAAAAAAATGTTTATAAAAGCAAAATTAGTTCTTACAATTAGATCCTATCTTTCAAAATTAAGAGAGATATCTAAATTAAGTTCAACTTCTATTCCTCCTTCACCTTTTCAAAAGTGAAGTTTTGTTTGTTCATGTGCAGGTATAGACCATTTGTGAAAAATCTGCTAGTATTGGTGAGAAATAGAATTTTAATTTAAAATCTTGTATTATCCTGGCATCATCTCAGAAAACCTAACCAGTTGTTCAAATTTATGTTCTATTGTCCCCAGAACAAGGGTAAACTTGAATCCTGGAAGGAACCCTTGTATGATCTGGGAGATCAATTGCATAGTGAATTTAGTGCTCTGGTAACAAGCGTACGGCTTGTTTAGTTTTATTCTTTGATGTGCCACATTGCTGAATTTGTCATATCAATCACTTCAGGGATTCAAGTGATGCTGAAATGGAAAGGCTTTTGGCAGGATTTAAAGACTTGTCCACTCAAAAGTATAGGATGTTTTTTTGGGGTTTACCATTTGTTACACCTTATTCATGGTGACACATTTGTCAGTATAAAAAAAAAAAAAAAAAAAAAAAATATATATGAAATTGAGGCCAGATATTTTACAGCTGTCTCTTTTGCATACAAACTTTTTTTTTTTTTTTTTTTTTTAGAAAAAAAAAATTTTGAATTAAAAATAAACATTTCAAACTAACAAAATTTACATAAATTAATAAAAGTAAATATGCATTTATTTCTCATTTAAGATAAATAACCAACTATTTAATGTGTTTCTGAACAAAAAAAAAAAATTTATCAATTGATAGACCCAGGTACTAAAGTTTGGTAGAAAGGAAAAGAAAGGTAGAATTTTTAGCTGTAAGAAATGCAGATTTCAGGAGTAATGAATGCTAGTCTGCAAAAATTATTTTCCCACTTTTAAAAAAAAAAAAAAAAAAAAAAAATCTTTGAAGCTTAATTTTAATCTTAATTTCAAGATGAGAGATTAAATTTAATTTTTTCAATAAATATGTATTTTGAAAATTGAAAGAATTATTTTTTAAATTTCTAAAACTAATTTAACACAATTTTTAGCAAAGTGTTAATTTAAACCTAAAAAAAGGTTTGTGCAAAAATATTGTCGCTTTCTCACATGTTACTATGTGAGAAAACGACAATATTTTTGCACAAACCTAATCTGAAGCTTTGAGAAATAAAGTTGATTTAATGTATAATTAATCCGATTTGAAAACAACTATTTTCTTTTTTTTTCAAGGTAATATGACAAATGCATTTTCCAACATGACAGTAGCTTGTTTATTTATGTTGACAGCTTTTTAACTTTCTATTTTGCATTTAACCTGATTAAAAAAAAAAAAAAAAAAAAAAATGGAATATAATACATCTTAAGTAGTTACTCTCTAATCTTAACTGAAGGAAGTATCCTCTGTAATCTAATATTTTATTGAATCTTTGTTCTAAATTTACTATAGCTGTTGCTCTTTATAGGCGACTGCATCTATAAAATTGCCATGTTTTTATACATATAAAAACAATTCAAAAACTATTGAAAAATACCGGGGGGGGGGGGGAGGAGGAGATTGTAATAAGTTTTACAATATTTAGCAAAACTATTTACTTTTATAACAATCTTTCCAAAAAGTTATGCTATTGCAACTTACTTTTAAGAGATTAAAAATATTAAATTCAATTTATTTTAATTAGAATATAAAAAATCTTGAAAAAAATTCATTTAAGTCAATTTCCCTTAATACGTTTTGTGTTTATATATATATATATATATATATATATATATATATATATATATATATATATATATGTATATGTGTGTGTGTGTGTGTGTGAGAGAGTGAGAAAAAAGAAAAATCAAGTGAATTAAATTCCCCAAGGACTTCTGCTTTTAACTAATAGTCACTGAAAGTTATGCTGGATTTCTCAAGTTTTGCTAAAATTAAAAAAGGAAATGAAAAAAAATTTTTTTTTTTTTTAACCGAGATCTTCAAATAAAAACATTACAAAAATGATTTTATTTGTAAGTCATGAGAATTTTTAAGTTGCAAGAGATCCCAAAGTTGTCTAGAGGTAGTGGTTGAAGCCAATCGCGATTTTATTGAATAAAGTTACTCTTTAGTACTTCACGATAATTGTGTAATTTTGCCAAATACATGTTAAAATGAGATAGTATTTTCATTTTTGCGTAATTTAGACAATTTATACATTGCACCCTCTATACACACACACTAAAGAGCCAAGAGAATGAGGCCACTTAGCAGAACATGAAACTGTTACCAGGTTAATCAGTTGGGAAATAGAGTCCCAGGATTGTATTGTGTTTATTAGTCCATGCCTCCTCAGTGTGCTAATAAATAGTTTTCCTGTTTCTTTGTTCTGTCCAACTTAATTTCTTTCATTCAATAAGATATGATTCAATTTGGATATCCTTGTGAAATAGCCAAGAACTTGTGAACTCCTGATATCAAGTTACTATATTTATAACTTATTTTTAAGGAAGAATAAGCCTTGAACTTTCTGCTGTGCAGCTGATGGGAGCTTAACGAATGTAAAACAAAAGAAAGCATATGAAAAAAAAAAAAAATCAGCATAGCATAATGGTTAAGAACTTAGTCTGACAGGCCTTTACCTTAACACGGAAATCTTTGTTGTATTCTCTATCCTTATTGGCTGTGCCCTGGGTTAAACTACCCCCCAAATATTGTTTACCCAATACAAGGTCCAAGAACCATTAAAAAAAAAAAAAAAAAAAAAAAGTAGAAATTAAATAAGGTTGTTATAAGGGCATACGGTGGGGGAGGGAGAAAATTGCATATTAAGAGGACATGTAGCAATTGAACCGAGATTTGAAGATGTTAAGAGTTCAGTGACCAGGAAAGCATCCTCTCTGGAGTTTGTTCCACAGAGCAGCAGTACAGGGTAGGAAGTTGAATTTCCCCTATAACCAATGGAAGATGAACGGAATGAGGAGGAGTAAATTCTTTGTATGTGACATGTCAAGTTGAAGCCGATAGTATAGACTGGTGAAACCAAGGAATGTGATTTAACAGAATATATCTGCCATTAAAAAAACAAGGGTGAGCAACTTTGACCACAGTTATTGCTTTGATAAAGAATAATGTTGCACAAATAAGATGAAATTCAGTAAAATGATCCTAAGTTTAATCCACAATATTGGATAGAGTAATGATGGTAAGCCCTTTTGTCTCCCATGGCACACACAAAATAGCGGGGAACTACAGTTTATTTACTTGACCCCCCCCCCCCCACTGAGTCAGGTTGTGACAAGGTCAGTTCTTAACATAGGGACCCGAGTGTTTTCACTCAGGCCAATGGTCTTAGCTAAGAGCAGCCGTGATACCACCAGCAAGGTTCAGGATGTGCATGCCTCTCAAGTGAGAGGCCAACACCCTGAATACTCATCAGCTAAAAGGTACCACACACCTGTGCAAAGCTGAGGAAAAAAAAAAAAAAAAAAAAAAAAAAATAGCAGGGACTCTACAGACCAACACTTACTGTCCGGTTTTGTTGGGTTTATTTCATGCCAACAAGATATTTTCCCCCAAAAATGTATGCTACAAAGTATTTCTGGGATTAAAACCCCTTTTTACACTTTCATAGTGTTTTGACCCCAGTTTAGGGGTTAGCTATTCACAAAAATCAGTGCCCATCTTCAGAGCAGTATTATCATTTTATCCCCACATTCAAACTTGAATGTTTGAGTCAGGATTTCTTAAATTAGAAAAACAGTATAGAAACAAAGCTGACAGGCCTCAACATCACATTTTATTAAACATGAATAAAAATTGTTAGTTAAATTTGTTCGGCTTTCTCCAAAATCAAGGTGAAAATGAGAAATTACTTAGAAGGGCTGGGGTGATTAATAAACAGTTGTCATCAAAAATTAAGTAGAATTTAACCCTTTGTAAACTTACTTTAAAAAAAAAAAAAAAAAAAAAAAAAAAAAAAAGTGGTAATATAAATAAATAGCATTTAAATTAAATTTTAACAAAGAATGGTTAAGTTAGCTTAAGTCATTATTGGATTATTTTGATAATTGTAATTTACTGGGACAACAGAAAAAAAAAAAAAAAAAAAAAAAAAAAAAAAAAATCTACACAGTTGTCAAAATTGATTTGATTTTTAGTGTTATGTGTGATAGATAAACTTGACCAAAATGTCAAGTCTTTGGAGTAAGAGTTCTTTTCTACCAAACAAAATCAAGAGGGAAAAAAAAAAAAAAAAAAAAAAAAAATTTTCATTTATGTATTGAAGCGTTTCAAGATTACATTAACAGTCCTTACCCAGCCTTGATGACATTAGCAAAAAAATCGTCACTGGTACATAGTTTCTAACACTCGGAAGGCTTGACTGTTTTTAATATCTTTTGCCTTCCACCATGTCAATTTGTTGTTTAAAAGATTTTGTTGCAGTTTTCAGCATTGTCAACTTCTGGGATAAGCTTTATCATGATGTGGTAAATCTCTACAAGGGTTATTTTTAAGTATCTGGAATTTCAGAAAAAAAAAAAAAAAAGAAAAAAAAAAAAAAAAAAGAAAAAGTTATCCTGCACTAGTAACCTACTCATACCAACATTTTTTGCTGTAGCTCATTGTCCATTAATATTAGGATTGTAAGTGGTATCTTGAAAGCCCAAGACTGCATCCCCACCCCTTTTTTGTTTAGGTAGATCCTATACCATTGTCCATGTTAGATGATATGGTGTATCAGTTGTCTTTAAGCTGCTGTGCTCCTCTTAACAAGAGCACATTTTGCTGTGAATAATGATCAATTCAAACAACACAATGAGGTGATTGAAGAAAGCTAAAATATAAGTATAACAATGGACAGGAAGAGAAAGTTTCTGAGGGTAAGATTTCCTACCAAAGTCTTGTTGGCAACTATCAAGTCAGAAAACCATACTAGCTGGATTAGCTCATATTAACCGATATGAGTTTTTATTAAGCTACTTTGTTCATGTAGATAGCCTTTAAATCCACAAACCAATTGAAAATCCAAGTTTTGCAGAAACCATTAGAAATTTAACTATTCACCATATAAGAAAAGACATGCAATAAGCAGCAATAATTATTCTTTATGTTCTATTTAAAGATTATCACCCAATGCCTCAATAAAAATTGTCTTTCAAACACCTCATAGACAATCTGATTTTGAAAAATCTTGTCAAATCATTCCAGATAAAGTCTCAGGCAGGACCCATCTTGCTTTTGAGAGTTTAATCCGAGCAGCAACAAAGATTTATATAGGTAGGTGTTATAATTTTGCATTTCTAGTTTCCAAGAAAAAAATTGTATAGGGTTAAATAAAGGCAATATTTAAGGACTCATTCAGAAAGGAACCATGATCCATTTACCATAGAGCCAGAGAGAAATTAACAGACTTACTTTAGCAGTGTTTTGACATTGAAAACAGGACAGATTACAATACACTTAGCTGGTACCAGATCAAAATTTTAGAAAATAATGAAACTTTGCAGATGAGGATTAAAGTTACTGATATTATCTGATTTAACCAAATATGAATCAGTTGAGATTCTTATAATTTATGCAAGAAGTATAAATTGCCATAACCCTTTCAAGTCCCTAGGACATAATTGCCCCAAAAACATTGACATGGGATAAAGTAGACAAAATATCTCATCGCTATAGTTATAATAGCTTCAATAAAACTATTTTTCTAAGTCAAAGTCATTTAAATGTCGACCAAAAAAACTTGCTGTATACATCAATTATGTGAATGTTGGCTTGAAAGGGTTAAAGTCTAAAGTTGATTTTCAAAATTAAGTAAATATCTACAATTTACTGACCATGAGAATAGTAAAATGACAAGTGTTGGAATACTTATAAAACCAGAAAGAGAAAGGCTTTATTCTTAAAACTACAAATTCATGACCATTTGGCCACATCATCATAGTACTTTGCAAAGAATTAAGAAAAACAAATGACTATTTAAGAGGATCTGTTGTAGCAAATGTGATTGTTTTACACTATCTACATCCCTCTTATCTGCTATTAAAAAACAAAAAAAAACAAAAAAAACTTTCAAACTAGAGGTAAAAATTAAATTGTTTTGATATACAAATATTTAACATTAAGCATGATTTCAATGCATTTTATCCCATGTTGGGTTTTCTGTTAGTTTACCAATTGATGCCCACCTCAGATTTATCAATAGGGACATTAATCTGCTTAAAGTTTATATATATATATATATATATATATATATATAGTGTGTTTTGCACACAATGCCATTTATCTTGCCATGCTATTTATGGGGAACACATCAATTCAACAATATGCCTAGAGGAAGAATTTATATTGTAAAAGAAAATATTGTGAGAATGGAGAAAGATCGAGTGAAGTGATTTAAAAAAAAAAAAAAAAAAAAAAAAAAAAAATTTTTTTTACTAAAAATATCTTTAGAGGCAAATTTTAACATCGCATTGGTGCTAGTGACAATTTACCCAGACATTTGTGATTCACCTCAGACTTATATTGCCAAGAGTAAGAATCATTAAGCATCAAATCCAGAATAGGGCAATTTACAATTTGCTTGATTTTTTTTTAACCTTAAATGTATTCCTAGTACAGAACATAACTTGTATTGTTAATTTGTCAAGTGAAGAGTTTATGATTAGGTAAAAAAATTCCCCAAAGGATAAAATATGGAAAGCTAAATTTTATACAAGTTTTGCATTTATGCAGGGTGAGATAGAAATACTTCACACATAATAGCAAGACCTGAGTGACAATAGTCTTCATTTAGCTAATGTCTTACCATTATGTGGAAGGTAAGACAGAATATTGAAGGTTAACTTGCCATTGTTCAGTTCAACTGACCAATATTTCAAATTATGAATTTTCATATGCTAGAATAAAGTTTTAAGCTGAATTTCATAAGACCTCCAGTGGTTAGTCAAAGTACCAATTTGAATTATTAGAAGTGCATTTACCCAGCAGTAAGCTATTGTAGTACCCATATTGCTAACTCTTTAATTCAATGAGAGGTAGGAAATGAACAAGTTTTTCTATCAGGCTGTAGCACTAAGAAAAAAAAAAAAAAAAAAAAAAATCTTTTAATTTAACAAGCTTTACTGGGCCAACTGAACTATTTTACCAGACGTGTTCCTTTTGACATTGAAAAGGTCATTTCCACTCCATCTCATCTTAGTGACAGTAAATTTCTAAGTTATTTTATATTTGAACTATCGACTTCTGAACAGTATTCTGCAAAAGCTAATATAGTGAAAGTCCAGTAGTTTTAGGACCTAAAATTGTTCATTTACGATGGACAACCATTACCCTTCAATACATTTTTGGTGAAACAAAGCTTTCTGCATTTAAATTAAAAGTGGTACAATACAAAGTATATTTAAGATATTAAATAGAAATGGCTTTACTTAGGATACTGAAATAATTTGAAAGACTTCCAAGATTGTAATGTTAAATAATTCAGTAACTATGCCAAATAACACTAACAATTTTTTTTAAAAATCTCAAAAAAGTCTTTTCATCCACTTTTGCTAACCAAAGAAAGTAAAGCAAATTTTAACCACCACTCCCTGCTCATGAAAAGTGATTAGGAAGCATAGATACATAAACAGTGTAGAATAATAAAAAAAAAAAAAAACAAAAAAACTGCAAAGCAACATCCAAAATAATTCCATATGCTACAAGAATAATCAAACCACTTAAGCAAAATTTAAGATTTTACCACCTCAACATCTGGGTGGATTCAATACTAGGTATTTCATGGGGAGGAAAAAAAAATTTTCAAAAAAGTTAATCTGAAATATTGATTAGCATGTGAGGTTTTAAAAATTTTTTTTGAAAATTGAACAAAGATACCATGCATCATCCTTACTTGATTTTAGATTAAAACAAGACCTGTGAGACAAAGTATTCAGAAACATCAAAGCAATTAAATATAAGGAATGTGGTGAATGGGTTGCAGTGCAAAGTAAGCCCAAACAAAGAGTATAGTTAGAAATAAGCAAATAATTGAGAGGAATTAGCAATGAAAAGGAGGGCTTTTCAAATATTTATTAAATCTGTATGCAGTATACATTTGAATATTCCATGCATATGAAATGCGAGAACCACTATGTATAAGTTAGAGTCAGTCACCTCTCATTCCATAAATTGCATGAGCAGATTTGCATTGAACCCACTGGGAAAAAAAAAAAGAAAGAAAGAATGGTTGCCCTTAAAATAATTCCTGACAATATGGTAGGTGACAGTGGTCCATCAGTGCATGGACTCCAGTAGTTGCAGGTTGCGCTCACTAGGAAACAAGAAAGGGGAATGGAGAGCAGCAGCAGCAGCAGCAGGAGGTGGAGGAGGACCCAAACCAAGCAGTCAATCTTTAGCTACCCCTCTCCTTACCACCACTACAAACAAGCAAACATTAGGATTGAGAATAGGGGAGCAGGAGCAGAAAAAGCATGTAACATTGGTTGTTGAAACAAAAATCTGAGGTGTCATAGTAACTAAGTGGCTAGGTATATATGAAAGCCAATTACCTAGGTACTAACAAAACCTGATAGCTAGCTGCAGGTGTCAACTATCCCAAGTGGTTTCCTACTCATATTTTTTTTTTTTTTTTTTTTTTTAAAGAGATCCCAACCCAAAGGAAAGAAAAGATTTCATCCCAAGTAAACTCATTTACAAATAATATATTCAGTAGTGATTTTCAATTCAAGATGACCAGGTAATAATGAGGAGTGAAGTGTCAAAAGCCAGGGGGTATGGTGGAAAGCAGCAGCATTGAAATATTAGAGGTATTAGAGGCTGTGCCAGGTGGTTTAGTTAAGGCAGAAGGAGTCATTTACCTACCCACTCAATCAACTTCCATAAATGAGGCAAGGGAGATTGTTGGAATGTTGTCCTAAAGCCAGCCTCAAAGGAAAGGGGTGAGGGGAAAAGAAAAAGGCAACTACAGAAACTGGAACAGATGAGACATTTGGATGTCTAAATTTGCTGTTGAATTGCATGCTGACTATAGAACAGGCACACAGGTAGTAGTAACAGTCAACTAGAGTAGGCATATAGTACTTTTATTCACGTTTGTACTTACAAAGCCAACAGTTTTTTTAAAATTAAAGTTGGTGCCAAATAATGGAGGCATATTGACCAATGTCAAGCTGGAATTTTTTTTTTTTTTTTTTGCTTGTTATGAAATATCCTTCTGCTCAACAGCTCTGCATGATTTTTGGTTAGAGAGAAAATTTAATGATTCCTTACCCACTGGTTACTAAAATCCATGTGGTTTATCAAGGCAAGAAGAGAGAAAAAAAAAAAATCTTGAATTAATGAATCCAGAAGGCTGCTGCTAGCAGGCATATCCACAGTGGTGATAGAAGCAGTCAAAGTATAGAATCTTATATATGCTTGAATGAAGCAGTCCTCTAACACCACTATGACTGCTGCCAAAAACTGCTGCTGCCAAAAGAAAAAAAATCCCCTAGTAATTGTCCATAGCTATATAATTTTTTTTGCTTTTTTTTTTTTTTTTTTTTTACCATAAGAGCTATTAATTTATTTTACACAGTGAAGAGGTCATCCTTTCAATAAAGAGAGCATGCTTCATCACTGAAGTTGAATAACAAATGGACATGGACTGTACAGACAATGTAAAACTGAAGGAATGGACAAAAGTGATTGCAATCTGACAGGTACCAGTCAACCTCCAGGCTGAGACACTTTTGGAATTCTTACAAACTTATATTTTCTCCAATTTATTTTGAATTTTTCAGTTGGTTTGACAACCAATCAAGCCCTTCATATAATCCATCTCCACTTGTGGCACATGTTGCTTGTATATACCAGGTTCTATTGCGCAGAGAATGCAACCCGAGTTTGTCAGTAACTTCTGCTGCGTTCATTGCATTTGGTAAATCCTAGTAGGAAGAGGAAAAATTCCATTAAATATATAAAGGAGGTTCATAACATTTAAATTTAATTCAGCACAATTAGGAAAATAAAATGGATTTTATCCTTTACATGTGTATTCTAGAACAGAATTTCAACTTTTTTTACCCTTGAAAGTCTGCCATTGAATACCCATGTAAAAATCATTAATATGTATATTTTAATATAAATAGAAGGTTTACAAATATGCTGTGCCTGTAGTAAAATTATGAAATATATATATATATATATATATATATAAAAAAGCAGTAGTCTATTCGTCACCATTTCTCATGAAAGCCTTAGCAACAACCTTTCTAAGATGCTATAGTTAAATTTATAAAAAGTCTAGTTATTCTTAAGATAAGAAAAAGTTTGTAAAGTTTACAGAATATTAGTCATACAAGACTGGAGAAAAAGCAACATCTTACCTGTTTATTAGCAAATACTAGTAACACTGCTTCTCTCAGTTCATCTTCACTGAGCATCCGCGTCAGTTCATCTCTAGCCTCACCAATTCGTTCTCTGTCATTACTATCCACAACAAAAATTAAACCTGAAAAATGTAAAAATTATATTCTGAAGTTTGGCATGTCGAGACAGTATACTTAAAATTGCTTTTAATATGATTGATCAGAACAAACTTTACATCTACTTCAATATTTTATTAATCCAATTCTTTTGGAGTGCCAAGAATTCCTTAATCTCAAATGAATGAAGTTAACAGCTAAAAGTCATCAGCAAAATTTTCTGAAGAGGTTTATACAGTGTAGGGAAGAACAGAAAGTAACAATATAAAATTGCCAGCTAATAAATAGTAATAATAATAATAATAACATAATTAAAAAAAAAAGTACTCACCTTGGGTATTCTGGAAATAATGGCGCCATAACGGTCGGATTTTGTCCTGCCCTCCAACATCCCAAACTGTGAAACTGATATTTTTATATTCTACAGTTTCTACATTGAATCCTACAATTCAAACAAATGAATAAAACAGGTTTTACACTGTCAATCACAAACCAAAATTGTATAAAAATCTTACAAATCCATCACTACTTTTACATTTGACAATACTGTTCATAAATTACTCACCAATAGTTGGTATAGTGGTCACAATTTCTCCTAGTTTCAGTTTATACAATATTGTTGTCTTTCCAGCTGCATCAAGTCCAACCATCAAGATTCTCATTTCTTTCTTTCCAAATAGACCCCTAAAAAGCTTCTCAAATATGTTCCCCATGTTGAATTTTTTTTGTAAGCGTCTAGAAGAAAAAAAAACATTTGAAAACAAATTAACTCACTTGAACAATTAGAATGTGAAAATTGCCACTTGATAAACGAAATATAGTTAGGTGAAGCAGTTAATGTTTAATAGAATACCAAGCAAGGGGGAAGTGAATAGAAAATTCATCACGAGTAAGAAAAATTAGTTATTAATAGCCATGGATTAAATTTAAAAAAAAAAAAAAAAAAAAAAAAAAAAAAAAACTGCAAATATTCAATAGATAGTAGAATTAAGTCAGTTGTAACACGCTGACAATTTAAACGCATTTTAAACTTTAATAGTAATACTTTTCAATTTTTTTCATTCAATAGTGTTGTGTATATATTGGTGCACTTGACTACTGTCCAGTTTCATTGCACAGCGACCGATATTGTCATCGTGCAATGAAACTGGACACATAACCGGAATCAGTACTATGTTGGCAGGTGTTTTTTTTTTTTTTTTTTTTTTAAATACACCGAAGTGGTAACACCTGGTGAGAACTTTTCAGTCTCGAATTAAGAGGCATTAATCTGCAATACATCAGAACAATTCATCACTGCTTTAATTACCTTGCGGGCAAATTTTTTTTCTTCATATTAAAGTGTTGATGCAATATCAAATAAAGATTAAAATATACTTAGACAATTACTTGTAGAAGCGATTCTAAAAAAGCTTACAAATCGGTTTCATAAATTCTGTACAAAGTGACTCGGTAAGGACACTCCCTGCCTCAATGATGAGGGATGTTTGAGGAACAAGTTTCACAGGAAAATAAAATAAACGATAAAAATGAGGTCAAATCAATTAAGAGGGAAAAAAATGCTGAACTTTAACCTGTTTGATCACGCAGTTCAATTGATATGCGACAAAGAATTTTTTTCAAGAAATTACTTTTCGGAAGCCGATAGTCAAAATTACAAAACCCATATTGTTAAAAAAATCGTAATCGAAGTAGTAGATTCGAAAACACGAATTGGAGATACTATGCAATTGTCAATAAATTTATACATTAACGGGGGGGAAAGAAGTACATGAAACAATTTTTGTTGAGAATGGGCGGAAGTTTCGTTGTATAGGTAGTAGAAAGTTGTCAAAGACAATGAGAATATTTCAATTAGAATTTTTAAAAAAAGTTAAGCCTATATATTTGTGTCACCCTAGAAATAAAATTCAAGGTCTTCCTCCCCTATTGGAGCAGAAGAGTTCAAAAAAAGCTACAGCTGTTAATGGAAGACAAAAACTATGAATTACTATGAAGGTAATGAAGGATTTAGCATTTTAAAATAAAAAAATAAAATAAAGATGTACAAGGAAGTGGTTGGTGTTTACACATCCAGAGAAAATGACACTAATATACAATTTTTTAAAATGAATTGTTTTTGAGATTCTCAGCATATATTCAGAAAATGCAATTTAGCTTTCTACATCAAGTTTCACTTAGATATAAAAGTGAATTTCTCTTCCTTTAAATAAAAATAATTTATATAAGATAAAGTTTACCTCTCCAAAATGGAAACGTTAAATTATTCAATGAGAATTTTCAGGAACATTTACTGACGTGTCTCGAAAAAGACAAAAAAAAAAAAATAACTATGAAGCATTTTTGTTCCGAAAGTGTTTCATTACAATCCTCAAAACTTTATTAAATGCATTTTGGAAAACTTTAATTTAAAACAAGTTAACGATAAACAATTTAAATATAGTATCAATTTGATATTCACTACAAGCGCATCAGCAGCCAACACTACAGGTTAGTTACACTCAACTAGTCCATTTTAACTTAGAACACCGGTAAGTTATTAACATATACAGAGAAAAGTAACGTAGGATATAAACAAAGACTTAATTGCCGACATTTAATAACCAATTTGGATTATTAAAAAAGAAAAAAAAAAAAGAAAAAATAATACACGCAGGACACACCGCCATCATAGAGATTCTACACAGTAAACGCATCGGTATACATATATAAATACACATATTGGCAATATGCCGCGAACGTTTAGAAAAGAAAAAGAGTAATTTGGGCTGGAATTAATATACATGATCATGTTTTTGTAATTTTAACATTACAGCTAAGGCAAAGTCATACAGAAAACACAAAATTACGGTTTCCATGGTGTTGAGCGGTTGTGAACGATAGTGCCGCCATAGTGTTGTATCACCAGTCGCTTTTAGTATTATGGAGTCATTTAAGATATACTGTGTTAATATTACTTATACGGAAATCTCTGTAAATGCTATTCGTTCCTAAGAGAAAGAAGGTAAAAGAGACATAATGACAAAATAATTTCGAAGAGAAAAAGCTCATCCTATAATATTTTACTACAAGGAACGCCCCTCCATTTTAGGTGGTAATATAAACGAACATTACCGTGGAGGCGGTCGAGGCAAACATACGGGGTAGGGAAAAAAAAGCAAGCAAAATCATTTCGATAACGAAGGTTGTATAAAAGACAATACTTCGAAAACAATAGTTGGCTTTACTTAACTTGTTATGGCGTGGTCAGGTGTATGCGTGCAGCAACAACGTAAACGTCCGAATGTTAACGCACGGACTTATTTCTTCAGTCTAACCGACCAAGATGGCGAACCAAGCAAAGAAGATGGCGTTGCATATGCCACGTCAAGGCCTCGGCGACGCGTCTTCTGATTGGTTGATTTTGACCCCACCCGGGTCAACCATTCGATATTCATTACGTGCCGGAAGTGACAAAAATCGACCCATTTCAGCTACGGAACATCATTCGCGTAGTAAATAGCAATCGGCCTGAAGAAACAAAAGTGCAAACGTTTTCACGTTTCAAGATTCGAAACTCAAGCACAGTTTTTTAAAATATTTTTTTTAAAAATTCTTATCTTATATAGCCAAAGGTAATTAATTTAATCCAGTACTACAATAGAAAATACTGCTGATTTAACAGTGAGTATAAATAATTGAGATTATAACCAATATAAATGTAAAAAAGTCTCTAGAGGAAGGAAAGAAAGGAGGAAGGAAGAAAGAGAAAGAATAGAAATTGATTTTTTTTTCTTTATAAAAATAGGAAAATAATTCAGTCTTTAAGTTCGTATTCAATGAATTTTGTAGACGTTGGCAAATATTAAACTAAAGTATTTATGTATTTATTTATGCATTTATTTTTTTAAAAGATAATTTCTGTGAAATTTTTATACAATACTTATTTCCGTATTTATGATTTTTTTTAAATAATCGTGACAAGTGATAATTAAAGTTTACGTTGTTAATTTATATATTTTTTAACCCTATGTCATTACCTTACCCTTAAATAAAGCACGAGTCGCCAGTATTGTCTTTGAAGTATATATCTAACACGAAAATGGCTTTTAATTTAGGCATGGGGGTGTCATAAGAACTAAGAAGTGATGTGGAATCTAATGACGTGTCGTGGTACATGTCATTTTATTGTGAGTTAGTAACTTAGTTAACTTATCTATATACAACCTAAATTTAGAATGAATATTTCTGAAATACTTACATGATGCATAGCATAGTTTATCTTTGTTTCACTTAACTAAGTGCTTGCCTTTGAAGACTTCGTGCAATATTTCATCATTGTTAATGTTGTTTAAACGCACTTAAAAAATTTAGGAGGTCTATCTCTTTTTTTAATCACCACCTGTTAAGTTTTTTGTACCAATATCCAGACGTTTTACTTTAATTTTTAAACTCTGTTAAAAATAACTGGATCTTTTTTCACAGGTGATAGCGATTTGGGATGAAGAAAAAAAAAATAATCCTTACTTTTGGGGAGAAAAATGATTTAAAAATTCAGGTAGTAAACAATTCATATCACAGCACTTAAATCCTTTTTCTTTTATCAAGAATCGACTTTTATTTTCTTTTTGTACTTTTACATTGAAAAATAAGGGCTTCTTGCTAAATATTTTTAGAAAAAGAAAAACAGACTATATTCAAAACAAAATCAATAATAATTTAAAAATTGTTTACTAATATTAATTGTTATTGTTACCTAGTGTATTTAGGAATGCTCTCAGAGTGTAACTTGACTTGATCATTTGTGGGATTTATTTATTTATTTGTTTCATTCATCAATCTTTTTTTTTTTTTAAAGAGATTTATTTACAAACTTTTGGAATTTAATTAAATTATCTAATTTTGGAGTTGTATTAAGCCGGTTTAAATAATAGTATTACATTGCTTTGAAGAAAAAAGTATGTTTTTATTTAGAAATTCAAATTATTTGAAAATTTGTTTTTCCCCACTCTTCTCTCTATCTCACTGTTTTATCAGAATTGGTATCTGTCTATC
Organism: Acanthosepion lycidas; assembly: GCA_963932145.1. NCBI lineage: Eukaryota > Metazoa > Mollusca > Cephalopoda > Sepiida > Sepiidae > Acanthosepion > Acanthosepion lycidas. The sequence goes on from OZ010613.1 coordinate 37,252,269, forward strand.
TATCTCTCTATCTTTCTTAGTATCTGTCCAAGTGTATTCAGCTTTAAAAGCTGCTTTTTATCTTGTCTGTTTACTTTAGTCTTTCTCAATCTGTGTTTGTTCTATGTCCAATCATGCAGTTAAAACAAAAAACAAGCTTATCTCATGCAGTAAAAATAAAATGTTGAATCATTTGTATCACCCTGTTTTATCATCCCTTCTCATGCAGTAAACCTGAAACCAGGATTATTATACGTTTGTTTACAGAATGCATTCTGTATAAATTTGAAAAATGTAGAACTTAAACTTTTTAAAGCTTGTTGCCTTTCTTATTTTTTTTTAATCTTTTAAAAACCTGGGATTACAAAATCTTACATTGTTGATTACAACACAGACATCATGACAAATCTTTAAACAGGGTTTAAGTACTACAATCTGCAATGGTTTTTTTTTATCATAAGTACTGCAATTATTTATCATAAATACAACAACAATGGTTTTAAGGATTATAATCTGAAATGATTGTATCATAAAGTTAAAGTACTACACTGGTTTATCATAAGTACTGTAGGCTTACGGCCATATCACTTTAATTGGTTCTTGTTTTTTACTTTTTTTTGTATGATCACCAAAGTTAAATAGCATTGAGCTTAGTAATTAGATGAGTGACCTCTTGGGAATACCAAGTGCTCTAAGCTTGGATGTGTGGGTAGTGTAATGGATAACAACTCAGGTATCAGATCCGGGTTCTAATTCCAGTGAGGTTCTTTATATTCACTTACGTGCAAATGCCCTTGGAAAAAGCCTGAATCTACTCCTTTCCCAAGCTATGGGTTCAAATTATGTATCGGTAGATCATTATTATCTCCAAAAAATTCTTACAATCTGTAAGAAATAAATCAATCATAAGTACTATAATGGTTTTAAGTACTACAATCTACCAAGAAGACCAGCCTGATTGGGGTCCCGGGCAGTACTTAGTAACCCTCATTATCGTATCAACATTTGCTTTTTCTACCTACATTTATATAAGTTATATACATATATTATTAAAGGATGAAAATTTTTTACAGATTTTGACATAATTCTAAATTATTATTATTATTTTTTTTTGTCCAAGTCCATGAATTTGTTTTGCTCATGTTATTGTTAAGTCTCAAAAAAAAAAAAAAAAACACTATAAAAAATTCAGTATTTTTTATTCATAATGTTGGGTGTGTTAAATTAGTTAACTTTTTAACAAGAAAAATCTCAAGTTGATGTTAAAAATTACCACAAAACATTATTGATTCATTTAAGATGGAATGATCTGTTATGACATGTCTCTAATTTGTATTTAGATGCATTGTATTTATTTTCAATTGAATTGTTTACCTATGTTGCATATGATCCATTATTGTAAGTAATTAGATTACAGTAATATTTGTATTCTATATGAATACTCATGAAATTTGAGATGTAGAGTGGGGGCCCCAATATCATAGATTGGCAGGGGCAAAGTCCTTGCACCAGCCCGGCCATTTACAATGGTTTGTCATAATTCGGATTGTTGTCGTCATGTTTATCGCAATGTTTCGGCCGTTGTATGCTCCGACCTTCTTCAGGTGGTTGGAATGTTCAACTGAACCCTTTATTTCGCTTACTGGGGTAGACTGTTCTATTTCCATGTGCCATGTCTAATCAATGTCAGTTACCTCCTGTTAATTCCCCTCTGAAAGTTCTCCACTGCCTTAACCAGGTATTGAACTCACACTCTTTAGGTCCTGTCACTGGATCTAACTAACGCCTTTATCCACTGTGACATGTGTCCTCAGTCTACCCCTGTGAGCGAAATAAAGGGTTCAGTTTGACATTCCAACCACCTGAAGAAGGCCAGAGCATACAATGGGTGAAACATTGTGATAAACATGGCGACAAAGATGAGGACAATAGTTCAAATAATGTAAATAGTGTACATAATACCTCATCTCAGAAATATAGACAGGTTTGTCATAAGTACTACAGTCTGTAATGGTTTTAAAAATATGGCCATAAAATACAGATATTCATTCTTTAATTGCAATGATACCTGTTCTATTCCTTTTCTCTGCTGTGCTACACAGTACTTTCTTTGGGAAATCTGCATTTGTTATGAAATTATAAGCAAAATTGTTATAATTAGTGTGCTTCAAAAGATTTAACCATTTTGGTAGTGATTTATTTCATTGTAATCAACATCATCATTTCACAAGGCACCAGAAGTGTTGAAACAAAATGGCTATTTTTGTAGGAATGTTATAACATGCTTATGTTATAATTTTTGAATATATCATGTATTATAATTTAGCTGTTTCTACAGAATATGTACCTCTCTAAGAAATAATCATTTTGTTTTTTCAAATTCTTATCGATTCAGCTCTGCATATTGTGAATATCTCCAAAAAATATATTTTTTTAATTTTCTAAATTTAAAGAGGAAGTCTAGTTTACTATTTAAATTTATAGTAAATTGAGCCAATGGCACAAGCAAAAAAAAAAACAAAAACAATGTAAGGGGAAATAATTATTAATAATAAAGGGAAAATGTAAGCAAGAATATGCTTTAAATAATTTAAATATTTACTTTTTTATTTTAACATGAATTTATTGGAAATTTTGTAATGTAAGTAAGCCTAAGCTTTATCATGTGATATTATTATATATATATATATATATATATATAGGCTTATGTTTCCAATGAAGTTACATA
>OZ010613.1:37264975-37334975 GCA_963932145.1 Acanthosepion lycidas
AAAATAACAGAAATAAGAAAATTGGCAGTCAGTTGCTGGCACCTTCTGACAAGAGGAGCTAATAGTTACAAATAGGTTTCTCTACAAAACTGTAGTCTGGATGCTGAATATAACATCAATAACTAAGTAACAAATTTTATATTTGTACTAATCCTACACAGATGCACACAAATCCCTAAATACTGATGTCCCGGAAAGGGATATATTTGAACGAAGTAGCTAAGTGGTTTTGGCTACTATAACCAAGTAGAATACGGTAGCAGTAATCGACTGGTACGTGTCGTAGTCACAGGTAAGAAGTGTAGATCAATGGCGTAGTCCAATGGGCGTCGTTATAGACTTAGACTCTGACTTAGCCTTTGACTATCGTACCTATACGTCTGTCGGTATTTGTAACGGACACCAGCCAATCATATTCCAGTGAGGGGCGACACAGGTGTATGCATATTCCATTATATCACATACACACACACACACACACACACACATATATATATATGGGCATGTGGCCAACTGGTTAGAACATTCACTTTCTGACCATGAAACCTGGGTTCAAATTTCGCCATGGCGATTTGTTAGGAAGGTGACTTCCTGGTGTTATCGGACTGTATCAAGGCCAATCCTAGGGTGCGGCACCTTTGGAAAGTGCTTGAAAACCATAACACGGGTTGACCCTTGTGAGGGAAATTGAGTAGACAGAACTCTTGTGAGCCGTTGATAGTCATGCTAGCATGAAGTCATGTCATCGTGCACTGGGCTTGAATGTGATGGCCTTGTTCAAGTTGTTGATAACACGCTCTCACCCAGCTAAGGTTTGCAGTATAGACCACAGGTGGGCTCTGTGTGTATTGAGCAAACACAAATGTGCCTGAGTGAGCATTTGCAATAGGGATTGGCTAGCTCCCCTAGTAGACAGGTATCCTCAAAAACAACTATTATTAGGTTGGTGCAAAAATAATGTCGTTTTCTCACATAGTAACATATGTGAGAAAACGACATTATTTTTGCACCAACCTAATATATATATATATATGTATATATATTTGCGTGTGTGTATTTAGGCAGCATATCTTCATTCAAACATGTTTCATTGAATTAAATAGACATGTCTACTTATTTTTATACTAATCCTTTCCAATTGTCTAATCGATTTCTTGATGTAATGTTGAAATTCATCAAGGAAGGCACCATAGTTTTAGAAAAAGTCAAAAGTACTTGGATTAAAAGAAAACTATGGTACCTCCCATGATGAATTTCATCTTAACATCAAGAAACTGATTAGATAACTGGAAAGGATCAGTAAAGGTAAGTAGACACAATATGTCTATATTATTCAATGAAACATATATATAAAAATATATATGTATCGGACTAATTAAATGTAATTTATTCATGTGAAAATATATTGAGAATTTTTGACTCCTGATAAATTTATGTCCAAAATCATATTCCTGGAAATAAATCTCCTTTCTTCACAAAATTATTATGAATACAATGTGACATGCTTAAAAACAACAAAGATAACTGCAATAGAAAGCAAACTAGGATAGGCTAAGTTAACATCTAGATACAATGAATGACATAATTTAAATTCAAAGGCTGACTATATCTGTATCTGTAACATTTCAATGTACACTATAACTGGTTATTGTTTTATTTCTCTGACATTTAAGACTATTTCCATGAATAAGACCAATTATTTTGAAGAAATTTTTTTCTCTGGATGAAAAGTGTCACTAATAAGCTTTACTTATCAATCATTTACTCAAAATATACATACATACATATGAAAAGAATTCTATTTTGATCTAAAATTTATATGTACGCTTGTTGAGCATTAATCTCGCTAGAAAAGGGGAAATACTAAAGAAGCCAGGTCTAGTATTCATGCGTGAGATGGATATTATGCTTGCTTCATAAATCCGCCTAAGATTTTTATTATGAAAATATTTGAAATCTTCACAGAATCAATTTTGATTCCATGAAGATTTTAAAATATTTATGTTTAAACGGAACGCTGATCTTATAAAACTTTCAGTTATCTGTTTGGATAAGTCTTGTTCTTATGTCCATTGTCTTTGTCATGTTGAATTGATAATGTTAATTATATTTTATGAATATGTCCTGAAGATGGTTTATTGACCTTGATATTATATTAACATTAAAACAGCATAATTGCATATAAGGATTTTTGTTTGTTTTTTCCGTATATTTTTCTTCATATATATATATATATATATATATATATATATATATATATATATATAGTGTGTGTTTCCCCTCTAAAAATTGATTTGATTATATAAAAATAATGAAAATGAGAAAATTGGCAGTCAGTTGCTGAGAAGTGGACCGAATAATTACAAAAAAGCTTTGTCTCTGGACTCTGAAGTGAGGGTGCTGAATATAACATCAATCACGCCCAGTGACAAATATTTTATTTGTAATATATATATATATATATATATATATATATATATATATATATATATATATATATATATATAATGTCATCCACAGACAGACTGTTTCGCTGTATCACAGCTCATCAGTGCGGCTAGACATACGGTTGCCTATAGCTAGGATCGAAACCCGACTGAATTGGTATCAGGCGGATATTCTACCACTAAGCTGTCGGCGCACGGTCGGGATGAAGGTGGATTTTTAGCGTATTTATTTTTGGAAACACGCCCAGTGACCGACAGTGACTCAATTCGGCTTGCAAAGAGTCTCGCTATATAGCTATAATAGTCACTGTTTACAAACCCATACCTCAGCCCTAGAGTGCTCAACTGGAATTAAATTTAATTCAGGAGCTAATATAATGTCATCCACAGACAGACTGTTTCACTGTATCACAGCTCATCAGTGCGGGTATATATATATATATATATATATATATATATATATATATAGTTTGACATCATCTAATATATAAACCTCAAATTTTGTGTGTCCCCCTCAAAACCCTAGTAACTGATTTAAGATATATATAAAGCCTAAAACTTATGTATATATATATATATATATATATATATATATATATATATATATATATATATATATATATCATAGAGTGATTGAAAAGTAAATAGCTAATAGATTTAATAAAACACTAGATTACTTATAATATTTTCATAAATTTTTAAGATAACTAGGTAATTAAAAAAATTACATAAAATGGTGCTCGGGTTATATTCATCCAGTAATTTTTATGGGTAATAGAAATTATCAGTTCAATTTCCCAAACATCAGACTATCACTAAAGCTGTCAATACCTCATAAAATCACCCGCCTCTGTATTAAAAAAAATGTTTTCTGTGATATTTTAAACTAAAAGTAATATTTGCTTCAAATCAGAGTGATTAAACTTTAAATCAGCTAATCTTCCTCAAATAATGTTTCAGAAATGTATATTTTATTTTTGAAAGATTTTTTAATATAGAGAATTATGTTGTGCTGAGAGAATTGTAAATATGACTGAAATCAGTGATTTTTAGCAATTAAAAAAGCTACTCCTTCCAATCGGTTTAATTCATTTTGAAATACACCAAATATTAAATTTAATGTTTGGAAAATAAGACCAACTTGCTTAGTGTTGTAGCATACCTACAGACAATAATGGGTATGTCCCCATTCACATAAACACAGTAGTAAATACTGTATGTTGGTCTGCAGTTGGAGATTCATTGTAGAATTCACTTGACTCACTTCTAGCAATTGACTACTTCTTCTATGTGCCACTGGCGAATCTTATATGTGTTGTTCTTGTCCTAAGTATTATCATTCATTACCAACCTTTGTGTGATTATTTTATTCAGTAAACTTCCGTAGCATTTTATCGACAAGGATTAGCTTAAATTACAATACTTAGACTGTTGAATAAAATGAGCTAAACCAGTAACAGTCATTAAATTTTATCACTTTTTAAAAGACCTGTTTATGTTTAATTGGTGCTGATATTCCTGCAAAAGGCTCAAATTAATTTCTTCCTGCCTCCTGTCCTGCTGTTAGATATAATAAGAAAAATGTTTCATTGTTTGTATTACAAGGTATTTGACAGATAAGAGTGGGTGAGTGAGCATTTATGAAAAGCATTCTCCCATAAACAACACAAGCAGGAATAACAATAAAAAGCTGTTATACCCATTGTTAACCATGACAGGTGCTGGTTATCATTCATCTTCTCTGCTAAGAAGATAAAAGGATTAACATTATCTACTAATTTTATATTTTGTTAAATGTTGTTTAGTCATAACAAAACCTACTCCCCTACTGCCTCACAACCTCTTCCCATCTCAATCTGGACTTTTTGTTGTTGCTTAACTGCTTCTCCATTCAAGTTTTTTTTATCCCTCACTATCATTTCTCTCTGTCTTTTTTATTTCTCTCTCTTTCAAGTTTCTCTTTTTTGTATTTCTTTCTGTCTTTATATTTTGTCATTTAAATTCCATTGAAAACAATAACGAATAACAATTTATTATTTATGTTTCTTGTATTTTGCCTATTCACACCAAATGTTTGGTAGCTATCACTGGAGATAAAGTGACAGCAAGTCTCATCAAATTTTTCCAGAGCCTCTCTCACTATTCTTGCAGACTCTAGAACTGCCGTGGTCTAGACTGTCTCCTATTTTCAAATTTTTAGAAAGTGCTTTAATGGAGGACAGAAAGTGTAACACTAAAAGTGCATTGGGATAGCAAAAGATGCTTTCCAAAGCTAAGCAAAGTATTAAGAAACAGGAAAATATTGTTAGAAATAAAAGAGTACTTAACTGTTATGTAATATTGGACCTCCTATATACCAGTGAATGCTGGATAATCTCCTTGCAGATGAAGAAGAAACTTGTAGGTAAAAGAAATGTGGTTCTACAGAAAGATGCTGAGAATACCATGGACTGAACATGTGAGCAATAAGAAAATGGAAACAAAAAAATAAATCAGAAAGAGAGTTGAAATTTTTAGGGCACATAATGAGGAAAGAGGGCTTAGAAAATTTGACACTGACAAGACATATTGAAGGCAAGAGGGACAGAGGAAAACAATGCATAACCTACCTAACAAGCTTGTATAAATAGTTGGTAGAACAAGTGTTAAGAGAGATAGTGTAAAGGCAAAAATTACTAAGACCTATAAAAAACAGGAAATTGGGGGTGAGCCATGATCACCTATGACCTGAAGGGTCACAGCACATAGAAAATGAAGAACCTAGCCTTGAAGTACAGGATTTCTCAAAATTTTTCCTCTCACATATCTTTTCATCCTGCCTGATTATGTTGGCGTATTCTTTGAAAAGAATATTGTATAACATTTATGGATACCATAGAATAGATAACAGACAAGTGGTATTTGTTTAGAATTTTATTTAATGAGTTGTTTTTCCATTTAATGAAATGGAAGAGCTTGACTCTTAAATGTATCAATAAATCAATTAATATAAATCAATAAGGAAATCAATTTTGGGAATTTTAATTTAATCTAATTTAAATTTGATAAGGGTAGATAGGTTTGTCTATTGCCCAGTTCACACTCCTACCCTGTCTTTTGAACAGAAGTAGAAGTTTTTTCCTTGTTTCCTGTTTAGGATTGGGTTTCCTGTTCCTTCTAAAGTCTACTCATTCTCCTTCTACCCCAGTAACCCCTTGCATCATATTGGCATTATCGCCTTGCTTGACACGAAATAATTAAAAAAAAACTGTTTTAGAGAGACACACATGTTTATTTTCATTTTGATGTTGTGTGTCCTGTTTTTCTAGGCTTTATCTGTTTTTACTTTGCAAATCCCCTTTTAGCAGTAAACTTGTATTGTTGGTTGATCAAATCACATGGATTCTCTTGTCAATTTTGACATCTGACGGTCCAACAGTTATATCTAAATTTGAACTATTAGCCTTGTTTTGGGGTAATGTTTTCCACTGATTTGAAGTGTAAAGTTTATATTGAATCAATTGCTAGTCTGCTGCTCAGAAAGTCGGTTCACTGTGCTAGACAATTTTTCTCATCAGAATCTATCTTACACATTTATAAGTTTACCATTTGTACATGCATTGAATATTGCTGCCACATCTGGTCTGGTGCTTCTGTTATATATTTAAATATTCTTCATAAAATCCAAAGAAGAATCTGCAATGTTATCAGTCCTAACCTGGCATCTTGGTTTCAGTCATTTTTCCATTGCCATAGCTTCTCTGTGCCTTTTCTACAAATATTTTCATAATAATTTTTCTGATGAGCTTTCCTCTTTGGTACCTTGACTTTACAAATTTAAATGCAGTACTAGATTGGCAGCCAGGTCTCATCATTTTACAGTTGAAATGGCTAGATTTAACTATAAGTTCTATGCTCATACTTCTCGCTTGTGGAACTTTATTCCAGCCTCTTGCTTTCCAGTCAACTTTGATCTTTAGAAATCATTAACTTCTGTCTTAATTCCTGTTCTTTTATTATATATCTGTAATATAATGTTTTTTTCTTGTATTCTTTTACACTCAGTAACCCTGTCTTAGAGGCTCTATTACCTTGGTTGGGGTGGATGGAGGTGAAATAATAAAAAAAACAACAAAAGACTTTCCATACAGATGATTTGCTCATAATTGTGAACACTTATGTAGTGCCAATCACACTTTTTGGAAGAACCAAACAGGTATGAAAATTTAATCATCTGGAAAGTGTTTTGACAAAGGACAGAAAGTGTGACACTAAAATCCGAAAGCTAATTAGGATAGCCAAAGATGCCTTACAAAAGCTAAGCAGAGTATCAAGAGACAGAAATACTTCATTAGAAACAAAGAAAAGAGTACTGAACTATTACATGATATTTGTCCTCCTATATGCCAGTGAAGGTTGGACAGTCTCTCCAAACATGAGACCTGAAGCAACAGAAATGTTGAGGATACCATGGACCAAATATGTGAGCAAATACAAAGTTTTATAAAAAATGGAAACAAAGAGGAAATTTATGCTTAACATCAGGAAGAGACAGTTGAAATTTATAGGGCACAGATTGAGTACCAGTACCTTCAATTAGCCCAATTTTATTGCATTGTAATATTAAATGTAAACAGGGGTGGTGTTATATGTCATCAGATATCAGTATTAAATGGACTAAAAATGAGGGAACAATTTTGCATTGTTTCAAACTGATTACCCATTTCTTAACCACATTAGGTTTTATACATTTCTAAAGAATCAATGGTTTTTTTTTTTAATTCAACATTTTATTATTAGTTCTTGAAGGTGCAAGCTGATAGACGTAATGCACATTGTTTAATAAATAATGGTGTCCATTTCAAATGGGAAGTGTCCACTATAATGACGTTTAAAGTAATAAAAATATTTTATATACAAGAGAGGATGAAAATAACTCTAGAAAAATATTCTTGTTGATAATCAATGTTTAATGCATGAATACCATATTTAATAAAGTTTAACCCAGAGATCATTGAGTACTAGCATTTTTATCTAACATAATATATATACATACTATTGTAACGTAAAATGGTAGTGTTTTGTATACCATTAAATATTGTAAACAAGTGCAAGATGGATTTAAAATGAAAGATCAGTTTTTCATTGTTCTTTTGTCTTATAATCAACCATTTCTTGGCCATGCTAGTTAGTAAAAGTTAATCAGTGAGTTATGTGCCATGCGTGATACACACTTAGGTTATCATGTATCTTTTGATACATGACTGACAAGGCAGATTTTTTTCTGCAATAGGTTGCATTTTCTTTCTGCGGTAGACCAGTTGCCGTCCAAGGCTATAGAACCCGGTCTGTCCTGCTATCTACCCGTAGCTGGGGGGAAAAGAAAAGGATTCATATTTTTCCTAAGAGTATTAGTACATACGTAAGTGAATGTAATTGATTCAACTGGAATTTGAACTCGGCTCTCAGAGTCTTCAATCTAAGTCGCTATCTCTTACTCTACCATATGTATATTGTTTTTTTTAAATTTTTTTTAATCAGTATTACCCCATGCAAGGCAATAAAGCTACTAAAATACAAGTGGTTACAGGGATGCGGAAGAATTAGGAACAGAAACATTAATAATGAGTGGAAAGAGTAATCAGGAGGATAGTAAATAGCAATTGACATTGTATTTAAATTTTTGCAGTATTGCACTTAAATTCAAAAAGTATGGTACCACAGTGAAGAGTTCATCCAAACAATTTATTTAAAGCATATTCTGACTTACTTTTTTCCTATGTTTCATAAAAAAAATGCTTATATACAAAATTTTAATTAATTTTAAAACAGCTGTAAAATATATTGATTTGTTGATAACTGCTTATCAACCTTTTGCAGGTTATTACTTTGCAGCCAGTAAATATTTTTGGATTGTAAGAACTTTTTTGAAATAATGATTTTTACTGATACTACTATTTAACTCGTAGCTGGAGGGAAGAAGTAGATTCATACCTTTCCCAAGTCAATATAATGAACCTGACTGGAATTGGAACTCAGCTCTCTGTTTTCCAATTCCAAGCCATTACCTGCACATCCAAACTTACAGCACCTGGTATTCCTAAGAGGTCACCCCTCTAATTACTAATCAGGCTTGATGTTGCTTAACTTTGGTGATTGTAGGGGAACTGGCATTTCAATGTGATATGACTGTAAGCCTGTAAAAATATGAATTCAAAGGAATTCTTACATTTTCCTTTTATTAATTATTTCCTTTGCTTATGTTCTTTTTCTTTTTGCACCTACATTGGGGATCACTTTTATTTTTATTATTTCTCAAAGAGGTGCATTTCTGTGGAAAAGCCAGAATAAATGTAAAATTAAGTTGACATCGAAAATTAATTTTTTAAAAAATTAACATGTTTTCAGTGAGTATCAAAATTACTTTAGTAGTTACTGTTTGCAAGATTATTTTGCTAGCCATTGCTCTATGGCAGTTGTTTTCAAATGGTACAGTGTGCCTCATAGGTGTGGCAGAAAAAGATAGCAGCTGAGGTGAAATGATTAAAAGACAAAGATTTAGAATCAGTTTCAAAAAATTCTTATGTAAAAAATAAATATGATTTCAAAATTTCAAATATTATTATGGATTACTTAGAATTGCATGCATAAGTCACAGTATAAATAATTATAAATAATTATAGTTCAATTTTATCATTGTGATATTTTTGCATTATATCAAGCATTAAGAATATAGTAACTAGGCTCCACAAATTGGAGAAGAGAGTTATCAATAATAATGTCCTGACTTTGAATCTGCAGTTATTTTCCTTTAACCGTATTTTTTTTTTTTTTTAAATTTACTTTATATCATATAAAGTTTGGTGAGGTGTGAGCAAATTTTCATTCCAAAAATGTGACCAAGAGAAAAAAATAGTTTGGGAACCACTGCTCTATGGTGAGGTATCAAATTATCTGAAAATTTAGTTGATATACAAATATTAATTCAAACATGTGCTGGAAAAATATTTGCATGATAGATAAAAACAATAGTAATTCACTTATGCACAAATACCCTTGGAAAAGGTATGAATCCATTCTTATTCACCCAGATATTGGTTGAATCACAGGACAGGTGAGTCCTTATAGCCTTGGTTGGTAACCAGTCTACCGCAGAAAGAAACAGCTGCCTACTTGTGGGAAATTTTCTATCTAGTCACTCATGAATCAAAAGAGACATGATCACCAAAGCATGTATTATGAATAACACTTAACTGTGTGGTGAAGATAACCATAGTTGTCTCCCCTAAAAACTATCTGACTATAAAAGAAATGGCCAAACCACACATATGGGCAGTAAAAGAAACTGAATTAAATTGGCTAGACTATATACCCAAACACATATTGTAAAAAAAAAAACATATTTAAAAGTTTAAAATTCCGGCACCCCCATTCTTCATGCCACACGTGTAGTTAGATCAACATAAACATCATCTTAAATCTAAAAGGCAAAATGTGTCACCTGAAAATTTTTTTTTTTCATTTTGTCATAAATTTTCCTAAGTTGTCAACTTGTATTGAATAAAGATTAATTACAAGTAGGAGTAGGCTTGAAAATGAGTGATTTAGAGATTTGTAAAATTTCAGTTTGGAGTTTTGTGATACTGACCTTAATTCACTAGACTAATTTATGGAAAAATAAAACAGAAAAAAACTAATAGCTGAATGTATTTTTCTCTTATTTACATTATTCAGACTGTTGTCATCTTTCTTGCCATATTCACCACATTTCAGTCATTGTACATTCTGGCCTTCTTCAAGTGATTGGAATTTCAAGCTGAACCCTTTATTTCATCCACTGGGGTCGATTGTTCTAGTTTCACATGCCATGCCTCTTCCAGATGTCTCATTTATCTCATTTTAACTCAACTCTCTCATAAAGATGAAGACAACAGTCTGAACAATGTAAATAATTACAATACCTCATTTCAGAAATATAGACAGGTATTTTTCTCTTGTACGAAAAGTTATGTCACCCAAACTAATTTCCTCATCTTATTTTTCAGATGGGTCCCAAAAAGAGGAAAAAGTCTGAAAGGAGTTTAAGAATAAAGAAACGTCTGGACATAGCCATGGCTAGGGCAATGGAGACCCCAGAGCAACAGGAAAGAAGACGAATGATGAATCGACTTGCCATGGCTGCAGCCCGAGCAAATGAAAGGCATGAAAAGAAAAAAAGAAATACAGCCAGCCGAAAAATGTCAGCTGCAGCCAAAGCAGCTCACGCAGAAATACAGCGTGTAACAAAACAGGCAGCTGACAGAACTGCTCGAGCTGCAGCCCGGGCTGCAGTTAAATCAGCTGAGGCTGCTGTCAGAGCAGCAGAAGAAGCAGAGAGAGCAGCAATGGGTGCAAGTAAGAAGTATATTCATCGAGATTACTTATATGGGCATGGGTCACTGTCAAAGTAGGAAGAAAATGCAGATAAGCTGACAACAGGCTGTAGTCACTGGAGTTGCAGTTGACATTGCAGCAGAAGCTAGAATGAAAGATGGAAGGGCAGCAGTCCAAACATAAGAATGTCTAAGCATTTTAAGAAGAAACAAAAATGAAGAATTTAATGTTAAGTCTTGTCTATATAGAAGGGTCAGATTTCACTATTGTTTGATTGGTATCTATGGTTGGTTGATAATTTAAAGCCGTCTTATCATATAACAATGGTATTCTAAAACAAAAAATAACATAAAACAATGATTTTACTGAATCTGTCTCATGATTCATTAAGTAGATTTCATTTTGTTTTGTGGTCCTCAGCACCATAATATATATCTGTTATCAGACCCTAGAATGATAGAGCCAGGGAATTCGTTGAGCTCCAAGAAATGAAGGTGTATGTGAAAAATTGATCTACCATTTGAAAGCAATAAGTTCTAAAAATGATTGTTGTGCTATTTAATAATGAGAAACTGAGAATCCTTAATCAAAAATTCCCAAATCTGAAAACCTTCCATTTTGGGATTATTTATTAAGAGTTTGAGCTGTTGCTATATTACTGATATTTTGACAGAACATTAACTGTTGAAATCTTCCTTATTATTAACTTTTACTTAAATTAATAACTAGAGGCAAAAGAATTTTTAGAAACATAAATTGATAGATATTTAGAAATGTACAGGGTGCAATAGAAAAACCTTCCACATAATGGTAAGATATTAGCTCGATGAAGGCATAATTGCCACGAATATCTTACCATTATGTGGTAGATATTTCTACCACATCTTGTATATAATTTTTGTTCAAGCAATAAAAACGAAAATTTAATCCACACCTTAACAGTAAAGAAAGCTAAAAAAATTTTGCTAAACTCTTTCTTATCAGATTATGTAGTGACTCCATACTTTGAGATATTATGTTTTAAAGTTCATGTTTTGTCCAGATTAACGATTCTCTGTCAATATTTACTAATGCTATGAAATCCAATAGGATTGAACTTAAAGGTATTGGCTTGGGAAACAAACCATCTTACTGTTTTTCTAGAGCCAGCATCTTAATCAAGGATTCTGAGGTTGTAGTTTTGGGTTTGTCTTAGAAAGTTTAACAGTATTAAAAGAAACTGTATTTGCAGCGGATTATTTATTTTTCCAAGAAGGCAGTTGTGCAAAACCATGACAAATGAGGGCATGTTTATATTTTATCCAAAATATGACAATTTTCCATTCATTAATCAATTTCATTGCATTTTTGTACAAATCATCCTTTTTCATTGAGTAAATTACATTTTTTACACATTAAACCTATTCAAAACAAAAGCCATGTCCATACAGTAAACCCTTTAATTTCCTTTGTTTAACCCTCTGTTAGTACTGTGGAATGTTTGAATGCTCTAAATGTTTTTCTTTAATATTTAGCAAGTGTCAAGTCAAATTTTCATCATTAGTCAAGTAGCTTTCTGAATGCCTTTGTCAAGTTACTACAAGCAGTTTCTGGTTTTAGCCAGAATATTTGTATAAATTACAAGCAAGTGACCATAAAGTAAAGATTAATAATATTTTAAAAATCATTTTACCCCAAGCAAGGTAATAAAGCCACTAAGATGTAAGGGGTTGCTTAGTACTAGAGAATATAAGAAAAGTACTTATTAAGGAGAGAGGACAATAAAAGAACAAGAATTAAGAAGACAAGTCATTGCATTTTAATTTTGAAGAACAAAGTTGTCTGGGAAGTAAGAAGCCAGAAGAAAAAAAAATTGTAGTAGAAACATGTAAAGACCACAGTAACCATGTTCATGGCTCAAAATGTGGAAAAACAGTTGTAGAAGAGTCAGCTTGATCATAAATTGTTTTAAAAGATCATATTGAAAATAAAATGAAACCTATTTTTGCATATTAAAATTTTAGAAAATTTATTTATTAATCTTAGCTTTTTAATTTGATTTTTCAAAATAAAACCCATTGTATTTTTCATTTTTATTCATTATATAACAACTAGAAGGAACAGTCAAGACAATATATGACAAGAAAATTATGAACAAAAATGATATATCTAATATTTTAAATGGGGTGTTTGAAAATCCCACAGTACTAATACTGTGACAATGCCCCACAGTACTAACAAAGAGTTAATACTATGGTTAGTGTACTTGGATCTGCAAGCCATTTATAGTGAATTTGATCTTTACTGAGTGCTCTGAAAATGTGATTTTGTTTGAAATTTGATTCTCCAATAAAAATTTGAAAGAGAACTCAGAAGGTAAAGATGCAAATCATGTAAATTTGTTATTTGTTGTAAGTCTGAATTATAAATTTTGTGTTGCAAACCATTTCAAAATGCAGATGATAAAACCAAGTCAGAAAATTAATTTTTGGAATGATGTAATTTTTAAAATCTTAGCATTTCAGAAATTAATTTTAGTTTATTCATTTTTTTTTTTTTAATATTCAATTTTTTAAAAATAAATTTATTAAAATTTACTTTAAAAAAATGAATATTTTGATCATTTTAACAAAAATAGTCTTTGTTGGCTTTTGTAAAATTGATTCAAAATTATAAGACATTTCATACATTTATATTTTAAATGAAAATTCCATGGTACTATTGCTCTGAAAATGCCTGACAATACTAACAAAGGATTAAATACAGTTTATGATTTAGTATAAGTATTTGCTCTGTTTGACTTCATGTATCCTAAAGCCATAAGAAGCAATCAGTTAAAATCAAGCACCTTTCATTAGTAATGATTTGCAAAATAAACTTACTGAGCATTACTTTAGAATGAGACATACAAATTGTTACTAAATATTAGTTATGTATAAAACAAAAAGTACAGAGCACTCTTTTGTGACTAGACTAACTAATGATACTAATAATAATCATGCACTGAACTATAGACAGAGCTGGGGTGGCCACAGACTTCAGTCCCCTCTCTTTATTTATTTATCTTTAGGTAGAAAAATACTAAAGAGAATATACTATTTATATTCTGACTATTGTCTTCATCTTTGTCGTTGTTATCACAAGTTTCGATTGTTCTTCCCTCCGGTCTTTCTCAGGTGTATATTGTTTCAGGTAACCTACAGGGAATTCTGAACTGAACAGGGATATTGTCTAGTTCTTATTTATAGTACTTCCTAATTATTGCTTGCCCATTTGTATTGCTGAGCAGTACTAAAAATAAGTACTGGACGGTATCCTTAGACATAGACTGTTATTCTACTGCCTACTTCTGTAGATTAAATAAAGGGTTCATTTCAGAATTCCCTGTAGGTTACCTAGATCAATATACACCTAAGAATGGGCAGAGAGCAGAACGGTCAAAACGTGATAACAACAACAAAGATGATGACAATAGTCTGAATATAGTGTAAATGATGAAAACTCCTCATTGCAGAAATTAAACAGAATACATTTTGTCTTCTTAGCCTCAATTTATGACAATGCTATTGAGCTTCATCATTTGCCTAAAATCATTACTGACATTAATTTTCAATATCATTTGCCTAAAATCATTACTGACATTAATTTTCAATATCATTTGCCTAAAATCATTACTGACATTAATTTTCATTATCATTTGCCTAAAATCATTACTGACATTAATTTTCAATATCATTTGGCTAAAATCATTACTGACATTAATTTTCAATATCATTTGGCTAAAATCATTACTGACATTAATTTTCAATATCATTTGTCTAAAATCGTTACTGACATTAATTTTCAATATCATTTGCTTAAAATCATTGCTGCTATTAATTTTAAAAATAAATAAACTTTATCTTTTATTTTTTCTGAAACATTATCTCCTAAAACTTCTATATATGGCATATATATGGATAAAGTCTATAGATCTCATTACAGAAATTAAGTAGAATTGCAAAGCAGAAAAAAAGTCTATTTAAAATCAAAACAACAAAATAAATAGTTCTTAAAATGTTCATTTTGTGAGGGGATGAAATAAAAAAAATATTAGAATTAAGTATCATTCAAATTTAATATCTAACTGAGCACACACCACAATTTTAACATTTGGCTTAGTCCCCTCCTAATTTTAATATGTTAGTCCCCTCCTAATTTTAACATGTGGCTTAGTCCCTTCCCAATTTTAACATCTTAGTCCCCTCCTAATTTTAACATGTGGCTTAGTCCCCTCCTAATTTTAACATGTGGCTTAGTCCCCTCCTAATTTTAACATGTGGCTTAGTCCCCTCCCAATTTTAACATCTTAGTCCCCTCCTAATTTTAACATGTGGCTTAGTCCCCTCCTAATTTTAATATGTTAGTCCCCTCCTAATTTTAACATGTGGCTTAGTCCCTTCCCAATTTTAACATCTTAGTCCCCTCCTAATTTTAACATGTGGCTTAGTCCCCTCCTAATTTTAACATGTGGCTTAGTCCCCTCCTAATTTTAACATGTGGCTTAGTCCCCTCCCAATTTTAACATCTTAGTCCCCTCCTAATTTTAACATGTGGCTTAGTCCCCTCCTAATTTTAACATGTGGCTTAGTCCCCTCCTAATTTTAACATGTGGCTTAGTCCCCTCCTAATTTTAACATGTGGCTTAGTCCTCTCTTAATGTTACCATGTGGCTTCATCTCCTCCCAATTTTAACATCAGACTTAGATTCTCCCTAACAATTTTAACATCTGCTTTAGTACCTGACTTATTTTATAATGTCATGACTGATAAGGATCTTATCTAAGTTGGTAACCATAGCTTTATGGTATTCTTGATTTCATAGAGTTTATAATTTTTATCCATATTTAACAAACATTTAAGATATAGTTTAAATGGTGCTTGGTTATCACTTTTACTAGTTATTTTCATGAATAAACTGACCAATTAATGGAAGCTATTAGCAAGATTTATTTTTGATATTCTCAAGGATCACACAAATTTGCACTTGCAATAAAACAAAGATAATATATAATTCATCTTTATATAGGATTTTTTAGGTTTTTTTCTGTGTTGACATTCAGTTACCCACCATTTGCCTGATATATATATATATATATATATATGAAGAAAAATATACAGAAAAAACAAACAAAAATCCTTATATGCAATTATGCTGTTTTAATGTTAATATAATGTCAATGTCAGACGTTTCAGTCTAATAAACCATCTTCAGGACATATTCATAAAATATAATTAACATTATCAATTCAACATGACAAAGACGATGGACATAAGAACAAGACTTATCCAAACAGATAACTGAAAGTTTTATATGATCAGCGTTCCATTTTAAACATGGTCACGTTGTCGTCACGTGGGCGACGCTGTGAAAATGTATTCCTAAAATTCGAGTATTTTGAATGAAAAATGAAAAGAATTCTATTTTGATCTAAAATTTATATGTACGCTTGTCGAGCATTAATCTCGCTAGAAAAGGGGAAATACTAAAGAAGCCAGGTCTAGTATTCACCGTGCGTGAGATGGATATTATGCCTGCTTCATAAATCCCCCTAAGATTTTTATTATGAAAATATTTTAAAATCTTCACGGAATCAAAATCGAAATTATGATCTGCTTTAGTTGTGTGTACAACTAAAGCATTGTTTAAATTTCCAAGGCGAATATCTCGTTTATGTTCAAAAACACGAGATTTTACGGACCTACATGTTTCACATTTTATTGAATATGTCCTGAAGATGGTTTATTAGACCGAAACGTCTGATGTTGATATTATATTAACATTAAAACAGCATAATTGCATATAAGGATTTTTGTTTGTTTTTTCCGTATATTTTTCTTCATACTGTCAGATCTATATCCATATATTTGCTTACATATATATATATATATATATATATATAATTTTCTCATATACACACACACACATGTATATATTTGTATACAAACATAAAATTTCAGTTATAACTAAAAATATATCTGAAAGGACATTATGAACAAAGACAAAAGGAAAACATATCTTAGCCACAGCATTTTTTATCCTCTGATGGACTTTATCAAGGCAAATGCATTACATTTGTCTTGATAAAGTCTATCAGAGGACAAAATACGTCAGCTAAGTTTTCTTCTCTCTGTGTTTATTTATTCAATCATTAATTCATTTATATATACATGTGTGTATGATAAAAATATAATTTTAAGGTATACTATATTTATGGGTTAAAGTGCTCACTATGAGATAGTGTGTATGTAAATATATGTATATACACATACACATACACACACACACACATATAGTTTTAATCAAAGAGGATACCATATTCCATTGTTATTTTAATAAAAAAAAAACACTGACCGAAAATTTTAAAAACCTTAAAATTAGGCAGCTAATAATAATTTTAATTTATAAAGCAAAAATATTTGAATGTTTTTTTACTTATTTATTTATTTTTTCTCATCATTTTTTAAAGTTTACTTTATACCATTTCGCTTTTGTAAAGGAACAACATTAATGCAGATTTTCAGCTGCTATTTGAAATGGTATAAAGTAATCATTCATTTATATAGGAAAACAATTTATTGATAATTCCCAGACCCCAAAAAATAACTGCCTCTCTTGATGTTAAATGGTTGAGGTCTATCATCTACTGTGGTTAATATCAAAGATTTGAAATATAATAGTATATTTGACTATTAGGTTGGTGCAAAAATAATGACGTAATAATGTCGTTTTTTGACGTTAAAAAAGACGTCAAAAAAATGACATTATTACGTCATTATTTTTGCACCAACCTAATACTTAGCCTCATACATTTTCTTATTGTACAATTCTTTATAGGTAATCAAATCATCTTGCAAACTTGCTTGCTCTTAAGTTATCGTATATACTTATGTAACATGCTGTACTTTTTTACTACAGTCAACAGTGTAGCCAGGGCCAGCAGTACATTACTTTTTGACTGCAGCTGTACATTTTTACTGCCGTCAATGGTATTGCCAGGGCAAGCAGTACATATATTAATTTTATATCTAGTGTATGATGTGAGCCCCTTAAAATTAGATTCAAAATTAGGTCTTCAAGAGTCGCATGATATGCGAGTATATACAGTATATTTTTCTACAATCATTACCATACTTAATCAGAGTGAAAATGCAGTGTTTTTTGGTCTGGGAATACTCAAAAAAATTTTGCATATAAATTATTGGTAATTGTTTCTTCATTTTTATGCAAATTTCAACTTACAAAAGGTTTCACATGGACATAATGCTTTTTGGTAACTGAAAAAAACCCAGAAGACAATTATGATTTCTAAACATATTTCTTTTTTTTTTTAAGGTTCAAATGCCTTCATAAAGGATTCACTCCACCTTTATTATTATAATATTAAAATATGCAAAATTTCCTAGAACCCACCTTTTTGAAAGCTTGAGACGACACACAAGAAAACAGGTTCATGTAATTACAAATACTGGAAACTTTTGCATGCACCTAAGAAAAGTTTAGTCATTGAAATTTCATTTAACAAAGAATTCTTTGAATGTATACACTACAGTTTAAAAGTTTGAAGCCACTCCCAGAATTAGCATGGAATGAACTTGACAAAAGAGTGAAAAAAAAAAAAATGAAAAGAGCTCTTGGAATCATTGAAAAAAAGAATAGAATCAATTATCAAACTTATACTTTGAGAAACTTTTGCAATAAATGCTAAAAATTGTGTTATAGTAACCGAGGCTAAAGGGGGATATTTTGATGGAAGCAAAATTTAATCATAAAATGCATTTTTTCTTTTTGTCTTAAAATTTATAATAAAAATTCATGTCTCACTTTTTTTTTTTTGACCATGTATAATAATTTTCTCTTATTTAAAGTACAAAACAACTATTAGGTTTGTGCAAAAATAATGTCATTTTCACACATATGTTACTATGTGAGAAAACGACATTATTTTTGCACCAACCTAATACTTTTTAGGGCCAATTTAAAAATTACCAAGAGTGGCCTCAAACTTTTGAACTGTAGTGTAAGTGACCAAGTAAAGTATTTTTTCCATGTTCCTTAATTCCTTAAATATAATATGTTGATTGTGAATGCAACTTGATTCTGTTTGTAATGGTTGTTCATTATCCTGATAAGGTGAGTCCAAAGTAGCACTTGATTTATGGCCACAGTGTGTTGATTCATTGAAATTTAATTCAGGGTTCAATTTGATCAAATTCAATAACTTTATAAACTTTCAGTGTCGTATAAAAAAAATAGACAGTTGGATCTGGAAAGGGACAATTTTATAATGCAAATAAACAACAATATGTCCATTATAGCAAAAATAGGAACATTATCATTGGCCATGAAGATCTCGGAAGATTATCAAGAAAGAAGGATGGAGATCTTTTCATAGGCACTCTCAATGTTGATCTTGCAGACTAAGAACAAAGCATAGCTTTATAAAGGAAAATGGTTATGAATGATCAGTAGAGCCAAGAAGATTCTGAAATGTCTGACAAAGACTTAACAATGGAAGAAGAATACCCTCAAGATCTAGAGAAAAAAAACATCAAAATTTCAGGAAAAGGTGAGAGGAGGATATTATAGGAGGATCTAAAAGAGATATAAAACCGCTAAATTTTCAGGAGATATCAGAATATGTTTGCATTCCTTGAGTTACATATCTAATGAAAGAGAATACAAAAATAGTAGTTAACAATGTCATGTTAGAAGACTTATTTAAAGACTTGTAACTATAACTGATACAATTTAATTCATCACAGTAGTATATATGTCTGAGACTAGCATGGTATACCATTATATACTCAAATCTCCAATTTTCTGCCACTTGATTTCAGAATGCTTCCTCTAGGAATAATTCACTTCTGATTCATTAATTATGCATATCTCATATCTTTAAAACATTAGGATTGTTATTAGGTTGGTGCAAAAATGACGTAATAATGTCGTTTTTTGACGTATTTTTTAACGTCAAAAAACGACATTATTACGTCATTATTTTTGCACCAACCTAATACAAACATCAGCAAATATTTCTCATCCTGATCCTGAGAGAACTAGAAGTCCTATCATGATTTATTATTGGTGGACTCAAGCATAACAATGTAAGATATACAGCTGACACTGTTGATAGTAGACATAGAAAAAAAATCAAACTGCAGAAACTTCCTAGAGAAGATAGTAAAAGAAAGTAAGAAGAAAGGACTGGACATCAATTGTCGAAATGCAATGTATGGTTGTCAGCAGGGAGAACATTCAAAGATGCCAAAATCAGGCAATTATAAAAATTGAAATATCTGGGAAGTATTTTAACAGAAGATGGAAAATGTGATACTGAAATTCAAAGTTGCATTGGAATAATGAAAGATGGCTTCCAAAAGCTAAACAAAGTATTAAGAAGCAGGAAATTTTCATTAGAAACCAAAGAAAAGAGTGCTAAATTATTAAATAATATAATGGTAGTAAATCCTGGACAATGTCATCATAGATGAAGAGGAAACTTTAGATAATGGAAATGCAATTCTACAGGATGCTGAGAATACTATAGACTGAACATGTGAGTAATTAGGAAGTTTTAAGGAGAATGGAAACAAAAAGGACACTTATATTTAGAATCAGAAACAGAGAGTTTTAATTTCTAGAGCACATAATGAGGAAAGAGGGATTGGAGAATTTGATACACACAGGACATTGAAAGCAAGAATGAAGAAACAGTAAGTAACCTACTTAACACGCCTGTGTAAATGGATGGCAGAATGGAGTGATAGTGAAAAGACAAACTTACTAAGAGCTACAAAAGATAAGAAGTTGTGGAGAATCATGATTACCTTACACCCTGAAGAGACATGGTGCATGCAAGTTAACAACATCATGTTAATATATGTACAAAGAGACTTGTGAATACACTTTAAAAAAAATAGCAGAACATTCAGTCAGAGTCTGTGAAACAAAGGCTAATTTATTTATTCGGTCAAGCTATAGCTTGGACATTGATGTGTCTATGACTCCAACCGTCATTGTCCTGAATCAAGATCTGAAGAAGAAATCTACAAAAAGTAAGATGACCGGCCTGTAGATTCTTTGCCCTCAATAATCCACCAAACAGTTCAGATTTGTCAAACGGTTGATCTATTTTATCGAGAACCATTTTGGATTTTTGGGTGCACCTTTTCTACTTATTGCTGTATGTATTCTGTTAAGAAACATTGAGTTGTAAATTTTTGCTGCAATGGAAGTGAGAGTGTCTCCTCTATAATTTTATGCTCATCCTAGATCTCCTTTCTTTGGGAAAGGAAGTATGCCACCTATCCATCTTTCTATGACTTCTCCATTATATGTGGCATTAAGGGTGGCATTCTGTGTCATACCATAGTTGGTTAATGTAGATGGTTACTGGATAACCAACCCGTATTCCTCCATGGTTAAGTGTCCAGAGCAGTAGATCACTTTTGAGTTCTTGTTTTGCATGTTAGCAGTGTCCTGCAAAGTGCATTCTGTGTTCATGTAAGATTGTAGAAATCTCAGGGATGGGTCCAAAGAGTTGTGATTTAGTTGGTAGGTGCTACCTTTGACTTACCTTGTATATGAAGCCTATTTGGAAAGGATGTAGCCATTTAATATTAATTTAAAAAATAACCTATCTTGAGCAATGACAACTTTGTCTCTTTCAAATTACACATATGAGTTTGATGTAATGGAATAACCTATCACCCCCATGAGTGACTACACTATAGGTAGTAACTGCCTATAAGTATCCATAAGGCAATGGACTATGGGAGTCCAGCTGGGATCTGTTAAGTGCGACTCAGACTTATGCAAGAACTACTAACCTTTCAATAGCAGCATCTCACTACTGGATTGACTTGCAATGATCGTGCACATAACTGTTACCTTATTTCTTATTGTACTCGTTATTACAATAAACCTTTACTTATTTATCCACAGTGTTTGTCAAGTATATATTCCTATTAGCACGGAATATAACAGAGTTTCAAATAGATGGGGAGATTGGAAGTTATTTTAAAATTTTTAATCATTTTCAGTAATGAAAGATTTTGTTCAAAAATGCTTGTAGTCTAAATTAGGTGATAAGAGGAAATTTTCTTGATATTTAAAAAAAGGGGTAGTTGGAATAAGGATGTCCTGGGAGGATTTTTAAACTCAAAGTTATGCCCTTTGTGACCTCACACACATTTCCCAGCATCCCTTTTTTCTTTTCAAAACAATCTGTAAATTTTTCTTCTGGTATTACTATCAGTTTCCTCATTGCATTTTCTATAATCTCGTCCATAATCTTTCAGTGGCAATTTTTAACTCTGGGGAAAAAGCAGAAATTGCAGAGTCAAATCTGAGGAGTTATTTTTTACACTATTTATATTCGAACTGTTCTCATCTTTGTTGTTATCACATTGTTTCCACCGTTGTGCTCTTTGGCCTTCCTCAGGTGTATATTGATCTGGGTAAGCTACAGTGAATTCCAAACAGAACCCTTTATTTAATCTATGGAGTTAGACTGTTCTCACTGCTCATGTCTAGGGAATGTATATTTGCTGAACAGCACTCCCAGTTATTACAAAAGAGACAGAATACACAAGCTTACTCAATGACAATGAATTGCTAACTGAGTAACCCCAGAAGTGAGTATTTATGCATGCATTGCGAGGTTCCCTTTGATTGGTTACCTAGTAACATTAGAACCACATATCTACTTCTTGATATTTTCAAAATGGCTGGATACTTTCTGGACAAATCTTGTATACCATTTTAAATAAAAATCAGAAAAATAGTTTATTTGAATAATATATTTTTTAAACCAAAAGAAAAAAAAAATAGTATTGAACCCAACATTTGTCAATAATATCTGACTGCCTTTGTCAATTATTGTTCAAGCCTAATAAAAAGTCAAGACTTTGGATGTTGATTTTCAAGGCATATATGTTTTCCCCATTTGGAAAATTGGCATAACAACATCTTCCTACTTCTATTTCTCTTCTCTCTGGCCTTCAGCCATACTGGTAAATTTAGCAAATATAAATTGTCAAAAAATGATGGCTTGCCTTGGAGTTAAAATTGTATGTTTCCTATGCAAAATACATGTTTGAGCTCAGTATAAAAAAAAAAAAAAAAAAGGTTTCAAATGATGCTATTCTTTTTCTTTGGCAGGTAGCTGCAATATTTGCTTTTACAAATAATATTTAACTCTCGAAGAGATTCTATGATTAGGAACTATATAAAAGACAAGTTCAGAAAAATATGCATATTATCTTTAAGGAATTATGGTAGTTTTAAATCCAAATAATATTTTGGAGAAAATAGTTATGAATGTTTGAATGGTTATATAATTAGTTTATATAAATGTTTGTTAATCATTTTTTATATATGTCAATCATGTTTGCATGAATTCACTTTATTTTATTTCATTCTTTCAAATATTTTTTCCAGATTTACCATATTATATATTGTTCACTGTACTATTATGTTCTTCAAAAATATTTTTGCTTTTTTTTCTGTTTTTATTTCTTTTAATAATAACCTATGGAAAAATGTCTACCTGTCTTGAAGTTTTTCAATAAATCATTTTCATTCTCATTGTCAAAATTATTTCACTGTACTATTATGTTCTTCAAAAATATGTTTGCTTTTTTTTTTCTGTTTTTATTTCTTTTAATAATAACCTATAGGAAAATATCTGCCTGTTTTGAATTTTTCAATAAATCATTTTCATTCTCATTGTCAAAATTATTTCACTGTACTATTATGTTCTTCAAAAATATGTTTGCTTTTTTTTTCTGTTTTTATTTCTTTTAATAATAACCTATAGGAAAATATCTGCCTGTTTTGAATTTTTCAATAAATCATTTTCATTCTCATTGTCAAAATTATTTCACTGTACTATTATGTTCTTCAAAAATATGTTTGCTTTTTTTTTTCTGTTTTTATTTCTTTTAATAATAACCTATAGGAAAATATCTGCCTGTTTTGAATTTTTCAATAAATCATTTTCATTCTCATTGTCAAAATTATTTCACTGTACTATTATGTTCTTCAAAAATATGTTTGCTTTTTTTTTTCTGTTTTTATTTCTTTTAATAATAACCTATAGGAAAATATCTGCCTGTTTTGAATTTTTCAATAAATCATTTTCATTCTCATTGTCAAAATTATTTCACTGTACTATTATGTTCTTCAAAAATATGTTTGCTTTTTTTTTTCTGTTTTTATTTCTTTTAATAATAACCTATAGGAAAATATCTGCCTGTTTTGAATTTTTCAATAAATCATTTTCATTCTCATTGTCAAAATTATTTCACTGTACTTTTATGTCCTGAGAAAATATCTTTGCATTTTTTTATAACAACCAATAGAAAATGTTTGCATGTCTTGAATTGAATTTTTCAATAAATCATTTTCATTCTCATCATCAAAATTTTTTTGCGTTGTTTTCTTATTCAACAAAATTCTTGGAGACATACCTACTTTCCACTTAGCCGAGTTCCACAAAAAATATAGATACTCAACAAAGTTAACAGTTTGATTTTAATTAACTTGTATTTTGAGGTCAGTGGAGAAAACCCCCACAGCAGCACTTTTTAGAAGGCACAATGAAGAAGTTTGTCAGAAGGTTCATTCCTAAAATCTTAATCATTCCTCCCTACTCGTCAGTGTGTTCGACCATAGTAACACATTTTCTCCCAATCATTCTAACTTATTTGATGCTTTCGTTAGTAATCTCGGCTCGAAAGAAAAATCAGAAAAAATGGAAAATTGAATGTCTTTGGCTAGATGCGAAAGTGTCTCATCAGTATTCTCATGATGTAGTGGCCGCTTCTTCTTGCTTGATATATTGTCTGAACTTGAAATTGTTTTCGCCGTTTCTTTCTCCTGTTGTTCTCAACTGTATTGAAAGCATGCCTCCCAAGCCCACTATTTGGTGAGGGCGGAGGGTTAGCTGTTGCATTCCCCCCACCCCCTCCACCAGGTCGATGTTTGGACTTAAGGTAAGCCGAACATTCACTTGCCATCATGAGGAAGAAAGCGGACAACCACTTGCTGCCCTGTGTGAGCATAATTTCACTCTACCGAAAACTCATTTACATTTTCTAATTTTTCAATTCTTTATTTTTTTTTCTCTCCCCTTACTTGTCAGTGTGTTCGACAATAGTAACACCTCACATTGACTGCTGACCTGAGATGGAACAAATACATTGAGTCAATTGCCTCGTCCACCGCAAGGAAAGTTGGCTCCCTGTGCCACGCCAGGAAATTTTTCTCCCCGGAATCGATCCTCCAGATCTACAAATCAACAATTCGCCCTTGCATGGAGTATTGCTGCCATATATGGTCTGGTGCCCCTTCTGTTTGCCTCGGGGTTCTTGATAGGCTCCAGAGGCGGATATGCAATGTAGTTGGCCCTGCTCTGGCGTCTCGTCTACAGTCACTTTCTCACAGACGCGCCGTCGCCTCTTTCTGTCTGTTTTACAAATACTTTCATGGCAATTGCTCTGAGGAGCTGCATTCGCTGGTTCCCAGACTTCCCGAGTTCAAGTGCCCTATGAGGCTGGCATCCCGCTCTCACCCCTTCACTGTCGAAACTCCTAAATGTAGCCGTCTCTTCTACTCTAATAGCTTCATGTCTCGCACCTCTCACCTGTGGAACTCCCTTCCCTATTCCAGTTTCCCTGAGAGCTATAATCTCCAGCTATTCAAGTGTAATGTCAATCAACATCTTCAGTTGCCTTGATCTATCCACTGCCCTTCTCCTCATACTCTCTTCTACCACTCCTATCTGATCTCGCTCTATATTTTCTGTAACCCCTTGCATCCTAGTGGCTTCCCACCTTGCTTGGGGTGAAATGCTTAAAAAAAAAAAAAAAAAAAAATCAGATAAGTCCAGTAAAATTTTTCCTTCTGTAACAAATATTAATCATATTTTTAAGAAGACATTGTAAATAATTAACATTACATGCTTATATAATCTATATCATAAGTAGGGTTCATTAACACTTATGCTACTGTGGATATACGCCTTTATGAAACTTACAGAGCCTGCTGTTGATATGTACATACATTATCAAAATGCACTTATATCTTTATGAAACTTACATAGACTGCTGTTGACATGTACACAAAATTTCAAAATGCACTTATATGTCTTTATAAAATTGACATTGCTTGCTGTTGATGCATATATATATTTTTAAGATGTAGAAACAGTCTTCTCATGTGGGTCAAGCAGTTGGACATTAGAAAAGCACTGGGAAAAAGTAGATGGTACGTGCACTAGGAACAGTTCTAAATGTCAGCTGGAACTAACATATTTACATTGATGAACTAGATACTATTAATATTTATCTTATTTTAATAGTCCTAGTTTTTCTTTGATGTAATCATTTAAATATACACAAAATGTACTAAATATTGATAAGTGACAAGTTAAGCTAAGAGAAAGTGGAATGCTTGTGTAACCAATGTAAGAATTTAATTTTTTTTTTTTTACTGATATTGTATATGCAATCTCCTAAAGGACGTGAATTCAGAAACAATATTGTTAAATGAGAAATCTAAGATAAATTGCTAGATCTGTTGCCAGGAAAGTTTGTTCAGTGTGTTGTACCAGATAATTCTTCTTGCCAGAATCAATCTTGTACATTTATGCATCTACCATTCATCTGCATTCAATATTGCTGCCATGTTCAGCCTGGTACACCTGCTATATAACTTAAGATACTCAACACAGTCTAAAGTAGGGTCTGTAGGGTTATCCATCCTGACTTGGGATCTCAACTTCAGTTACTTTCCCACCACCATGACATCGCTTCCCCACGTCTTTCTATGATTATTTTCATGGCTTTTTCTCTAACGATCTTTCACCTCTGGTACCTCCACCACAGGTATTTAAGTGTACTACTAGATTGGCAACTCGGTTTTACTGTTGAAATATCTAGATGTAACCATAAGTTCTATTCTAATAGTTTCTTTTCTTGTACCTCTTGCCTGTGGAACTCCCTTCTGGTTTCTTGTTACCCTGCCAACTACAGTCTTCAAAAGTTTAAATGCAACATCAATCACTATTTTTATGTCTTCATGAACTCTGTTCTTCTACTGCCCTTTTCATTACTAGCCTCTTCTATTTTTCTATTACTCTCAGTAACTACCCCACTGCACCTTAATGGCATTTTGCCTTGCTTGGGGTGAAATGATATATATATATATGTGGGAAAATGATATATTAATCTTTTTTATACATCAACAACAATTTTATTAAAACTTTATAAATAACTTTTTAAAACAATAAAAAATGGTGAAAGAGTATATAGAAATACTGGTTTCAAATAAAAGCTATACTTTTGATACGCCATTTTTTATGGATACATTTGTTAAACTTTGTTTATCATTACTGGCAAATACTTGGAAAACAGCAAAATTCAAGTATCATTTTTTTGATATATTGTATTATATATAGAGAGAGAGAAAGATTTGTGTGATAATGTTCACTCTGATGAGTTAGAACCAAAATATTGGTTCTAATGAAATAAAACATCACCATGACCTTTTAAAGTCTTCGTTTTCATAATATATATATATATATATATATATATATATGGTAATATTAGCCATTTCTCTACAAGGAAACATCTAGAATTCATTGACTGAGCAGACAGTACTCCTTTGGTTGAAATTTATAAAATCATTCTCTTTAAACAGTTTTTTTTAGGAAAACCTGTTTCTCAAATCCAGTAACTGTTATTGCTCTTTCCAATATAGATGGGAGGTTTCCTTCCTAACCTTTGAAGTTGTATGGAATGTTAACATTGTAATTATATCATTATTTTCTTTTCAAGTTACGTGTGCTATTCATTT
Source organism: Acanthosepion lycidas (assembly GCA_963932145.1). Classification (NCBI taxonomy): domain Eukaryota; kingdom Metazoa; phylum Mollusca; class Cephalopoda; order Sepiida; family Sepiidae; genus Acanthosepion; species Acanthosepion lycidas. Next base: position 37,292,657 of record OZ010613.1, read on the forward strand.
TAGTTGTTAGCAATGACTGGAGCATTGCAGTAGAATTGAAACATTGTCTTAACTTTCCAGCTGACTCATCCTAACTCCTGATCTTGTTACATGTTAATTAAAAAAGAAAAAGTTTATATTCATTCATTCATTCATTCTTCTTGTCACTGCACAATTTAATATTTATTTATTTTTTTCTCAATAGGAGGAGAAATGCTTGACTATTGTCCAGTTCACGTTCCTTCCTGGTCTTTTGAAAAGGAATAGAGATTTATCCCTTGTTTCCTGTTTCGGATTGGGTTTCCACTTCCTTTTAAAGTCTACTTCAACTCTATACTTCTAATATCTCTGTCTAAACTCTGAAATTTTATTTACTATTTATATTTTTCTCAATAAGAGGTGATAGGTTTACCTATCATCCAATTCACACTGCTCCTCAGTCTTTAGAACAGGTGTAGTGGCTTATTCCTTGTTTCCTCTTTGGGATTGGGTTTCTGGTTCCTTCTAAAGTCTTTTCATTCTTTTTCACTACTATTAACTCCTTATGTCTTAGTGGCATTGTTGTCTTGTTTAGAAGGAACTGATTAAAAAAAAAATTAACAATGAAATCGGACAGAAGTTCCCAGGTGCACTAACACACACACAGACACACACACAAAAAAAAACTATTGAATGAAGAAAAGTATTAATGTTAAAAATACATTAAAAATTGTCAGTGTGCAGTAGTGTTCATTTTATCTAGGGCTTAAGGATAAAAGCTGTCCCTCAGGTACTTTTTCATAGAACTAAAACTTTGTTTTGAGAGTAACAATTCAAACAAGTGGTACCTAGGTTGCATGATTGAATTAATGGTTTCTCTTGAGGAAAATATTGACTGGGTGCATTAACATAAGTTGGTAATGCACAAAGATCTGCAAGAGCAATATACAAGATCTGGCTGGACAATCAATATATTTCTTATTGAATTCAGATGCCATGGTTTTATTGCCAACCCAACATTGAATACTTGAATAAACTTGGATTGTCCCCAAGAATAAAGAGGAAATATATAAAGAAGCTCCAAGTTCAGACAAAGGAGTAATCTGTATGGATCTGGCATTTTGACATTGTAATTGGAAAACAGCAAATTCTGGTAGTATGGTGATGTACTGTTGAGGTGGTCTGGATTGGGGGAAATGATATTGTAGCATACCTACAGACGATAATGGATATGTCCCCATTCATATAAATACTGTATGTTGGTCTGCAGTTGGAGATTAGTCTCCAGCTGTGCTGGTCAAACTCTCTGCCTCCAGAGGGCAGAGTCTCATCTCGAGGAAACAGCTACCCACCGCCATTTTAAACGGGGTCTACAGGGAATTTTTGGTTGAGCCTATGGGCCCAGATACCCCACATTAAATTCAGCCTTGTGCCACATCTGAATGCATGGGGTGGTTGGTAGATATCCTGCAGTTGGAGCTTCATTGTGGATTCACTTGACTCACTTCTAACAGTTGATTACTTCTTCTATATGCCGCAGGCGAATTTTATATGTGTTGTTCTTGTCGTAAGTATTATCATTCATTACCGTTTAATTATTCTATTCAGCAACCTTCCCGAGATTACAACAGATATTTTGTCCCTCAAAACATGCCTGACCACAGTGTCATTATCTGGTGAAGGTTCTACTGGAGGCACTTCTGCTGTTTCTAAAGAGCTGGTTGTATATATATATATATATATATATATATATATATATTATACAGGGTATCCCTAAAGTCTGGACATATAGGAAATCTTATTAATTATATTTTTTTTACATTCACAGATTAAGCATGGTTTGTCAAGAGAAGGAAGAATTGACTTCTTTTTCTTGGGTTGCTAAAGGATGTGTATGCAATGAAAATCACAGATGCAACACATTTGATTGAATGCATAAAGAGCAAATGTGCCAAAATTTGTACCATTATTGCATTGAGTTCATGTGAATCTTGCAAAGTGCATCAACCTTTGCATCACATAAGGAAAATCATAGTGAAGATGTTATTTGTTAATATTCCAATTCAATAAAATGTTGAAAATTTAATTTCTTGAAAATATGCATTTTAGCCTATGTGTCCAGACTTTAGGGATACCCTGTGTGTGTGTGTGTGTGTGTGTGTGTATATATATATATATATATATATATATATATATATATATATATATCATTATTTTCTTAAGGGTACAGAATTTTAGTATTCTAACATCACTCAATCTTTGCAAGATTGCCTGTTTGTCACCAATATACAAGTATTGTTCTGATTGGCAAACATGCGCTTGGTAATTAGAAAACAGCAAAATTCAAGTATCATTTTATGATATATCATGTTTCATATTATATATATATATATATATATATATATATATATATATATATATGATAATATTAATCATTTCCCTACAAGGAAATATTTGGCATTCATTAACCGAGCAGCCAGTCCTACTATATATATATATATATATATATATATATATATATATATATATATATATATATATATATGATCTGGTAGAAAGGTTTATTCTCCCATTGGTATTTCCACTATTATGGGTTATATATCTATGATATAATAACACCGTATTTCTCGGGCAGAACAAAATAGCTAAAAAGAATGACAAAAATACTTTGTTCTAAGAGAGACTTTTATACCACTAAGACATACACACAAAATATATATATATATATATATATATATATATATATATATATATATTTACACATGTTCCAACCAAAGAATAATATATCATATATCTACACAGCAGGGCAGAGGGCAAGGAGAATGAAAAGATATGGTCTTATGTATAATATAGAGATTATTCTGTGTTTCCGGAGAAGCAGTGTTTAAGACTCCAGATTCAAATGAACCAGATTCATCTACTATGCCCCCATATTCCACAAAGGGTAAACAGTGAGCCAGAGTTTCTTTCTATATCTTGGGAAAATATATTCCCAAAAGCAAACGGCACCATGGACTTGTAAGCTGCAGGGTGAGGCAGATCTAGCCTCAGCCCAGGCTGTTTGGGCCATGCTAAAAGAAGCAACCTCTTGGTTCAGCTTCTGTAAACTGACTGAACAACTGACCACTCTTGTCACTGTATGAAGTGATGTCACTAAGCAGACATCATATAACCCATTTTACTTATCTCTACCTAAAGAAGATAATTGCCTTCTGTATCCCTACACCAACATAAAAATTCATGTATACATACACACGCATATATATATATATATATATATATGTATATATATATATATATATATATATATATATATATATATATATATATATATATATATATATTTCAGGCATGTCTGATTGAATAGGTTACAAACATTATGTCTGCTTATTTTGATCATAATACTTTTATATTCACTCACAAATATTTTTCCATATATTACAATTAAATGAGCCAAGAAATACACTGTAACAGTGAGAATCACTTTTATTACCCACGTACTTTCCATCTCTTTCTGGGATCATTAGGGGTGAAAAAAGGCAAAAACTATGTGTAGCTATCCATTACTGAATTTTTCTTTTGCATTTAAATGCTATGGCTGACAGTTATGATATAGTGTTCCTTAAAATGTGGATATTTATTCATTATGTCATTTTTCTTTTACATTTGAATGTTATGGTCGAGCATGCATTAAAGTGTGTAAAGTGTTTTCTGTTTTTTTATAGGCATTTTAGAACATTATTACAGTATTTGTAGCTGATTCTATTCAGTGACAGCTTCAATTTTTTAATGAAGATTATTTTGAAGATCTATAATTTTAAATTGTTATTTTCTTGGTGTAAGGTAGTTGTGTTATCAATCGGGATGTTCCTATACTGTGAATGTAGACAGGAATGCTGCCGCAAATGTTTCATAATGGACGAATGGTCAGACATGTGTAGATTGGTTGGTTGGTTGGGTTTTATGGCATATCAACCACTGTGGATCATTTAATGCCAAATTAAGGTATATATATATATATACATACACACACACACACACACACACACATATATATATATATATATATATATATATATATATATATACATACATACACATATACCTATACATATATTAAATATACAGTACTATTAAACATATAGCTGCCAACATTATTTTTTCAAAAACGCATAGCTGGCAATATTATTGTTTCAAAAATGTATAGCTGACAACATTGTTTCAAAAACGCATAGCTGGCAACATTATTGTTTCAAAAACGTATAACTGGCAACATTATTTTTTCCAAAAAACGTATAGCTGGCAACATTATTTTTCTGAAAACATTATCTGAATCCTTGTTGTTGGACGTAGTTTATCGTCATACCCAGGACGCGGATGTAGTTTATCATCATACCCAGGACGCGACATGTGTAGAGTAAAGTGTCTTGATAATGTAGTTTTGTATGTCCAACATATATATTTTCTTGTCAGAGATAATCCTTTGGGAGATATATTATTACCAATGAGGTTTTTTTTATGATTTTTTTCATTTTGTTTATAGTTAGCATGCATCTGGTTGCAATATAAGAGTTCGATATGTTTCGGGTCCTTTAAGGAATAACTATGTTCTATTTGATGCATGTTGAGGGTTTTGATAAATTGTCTTATTTGTTCATCTACAATGTGGTTTGCGAAGTCATTATTAATGAGAGTTTGCTTAATATTTTTTAGTTCAGTGTAGAAAATCTTTTTTGTGGAGGAATTAATTTGTGCTCAGTTAATTAAATTCTGCATAAGTGCTATTTTGTAGTAATTAGGATATTCACTCTTATAGTTGAGAGTGCAAGAGTTTTTGCTGGTTGTGTTTTTTATATGGGGAGGTAGTAAATGTGTTATTATATCCATGCTTTATAAGTAAATTACCCACTATAGGGTAGAAAAAAGACATTGAAGATAAAACAAGAGCTCAATTTTTCATGACAGAGCAAATATATTATGTTCCCAGTATTCTTTGGCTGCCTGATGTTTGTGTATGACAATAGGCATGAAACTTAGTGGTGGCTGGTTGAAAGAGACACCTTATTGGGAATATTATATAATTTATGAATATATATATATAGATATAAATTTTTAAAAAAGTATTTCACCAGATAATTAAGTGTGTTGTGTTGCAGTAGAACACATTTATTTGCATCCCATAATGAGAGTTTTTATGGCTTGCCACTGATATGCAAAGCAATATCTGATCAGTATTGATTGGGTCACTGTGGAGAAGGGTTATGATGTTGCAAGTGCCCAAACCCCTTATGACCTGTGGCTTACAACCTCATTGACGATGTGCACTAGTGCATCCAAACAGTGTATTTATATTGATATATATTAAAAAGAAAGAATAAGAGATGGAGGATGATTTCAAATGTCTTATTCTTCCTTTTCCAAGTAATTTTAGGGGTACTAATGAAAAAATTTTAGGGGTACTAATGAAAAAATTTTAGGGGTACTAATGAAAAAATTTTAGGGGTACTAATGAAAAAATTTTGGGGGTACTAATGAAAAAATTTTAGGGGTACTAATGAAAAAATTTTAGGGGTACTAATGAAAAAATTTTAGGGGTACTAATGAAAAAATTAAGACTCTTACTCAAAGTGAAACTTGTAAAGAAACAAACATTTATTCAAATAAAAAAAATATATTTTTACAATATACAAATTGTTCAAAATAGACTATAGGCTTTGCACAAAATTTCCCTTGGTAACCTCAAGCCTTCAGTTTTCCAATAATGAAAGAATGCAGGAATTTAATACAGGTTAAGAATACTTTATCTAATACTAGCAGCATGACCCGGCATTGCCCATGCTTGATTAAAAAATCGTATGACTCATACAGCAATTGCTATCACTTGACTTAAAATATTTTTGCCCTTCCTTGCCTTTAAAGAAGTTCCCTTTGCCGTGCTGATGTTGCTACATGCCTTACTTCTTGCCTATCTCACACTGCAAATTTTTTCTAAGCTCTATACCAAACATTAAATCTGTTACGAAAAAGAACTAAACAAAATGAACACAAAACGATCAGCTTTAAAAAAGGACTCGTAACTGGAAAACTGAATGAAAAAAAAAATGTTAACAACAAATACTTTTTCACACCCAACCCAGTTCTGTGGAATCAGAATCAACGTTGAGTTTAAGCAAGTGAATGAGCCAATTGAAGTAAAGTGCCATGCAGATTTAAATTTTTCCCACTTGTGACAAATGTAGCTATTGATTTTTTTTGCATGCTAGCATGCTAGTTAACATTCGTGTCAGTCAGCTGTTGGCTCTCATGCTGGGCAATAGAATCTTCCTGCCTATTCATGGTAGCCAGCTATAGGCTCTCACTCTGGCCAGTAGAAAATGGCTGCAATCTACATGAAAACTGCCGTAGAAGCATGAAAAAATTGATTATTTCCACTAATGATGGGAGTTGGGAAATGCAAAGTTGATCTTGGCCTTCCTGCTAACTTGGAGCAGGTGCATGTAAATTTTGGTGCAACAAATACATCGGAAATTGCGGCCGTGCATTCGTTACACACACACACACACACACACACATCCTGCCTTTTATAGATTGAGATTCTTGGGACCGGAAGTGCTTCAGTTTCCAGATTTTTTCAGATTTTGGAATACAGGCTATTTAATTTGTATATAGCATCTATAAAATGGGGCAGCTTGGAAATGGAACCCAAGCATAAATACAATATTACATTTCCCTTTACATTTCATAACACAGATTACCCTGAAAGTAGTTTTATATAAAATTTAATAAATTTTGTGAACAAACAGATAATGATACTAGTCATGTAATACTCACATAGACTTTTATTTCATGTAAAAATAATGTTTTTCTATTTTCTCTACGTGTACAAAAAACATGATCACTACTTACCAAAAATATATAAATGCAACACGAAAAACTATTTCTTATAGAGGGAGGCGGTACATCATTGATGACATCACTGTGAGTGTGAGAAGGAAAATTTCGAAAATGATCAGTCTCTACCAATGATGTCGTATTTTGATTAAAATGTTACACTACATACAGGTACAGTATTTGTATCAAAATAAAACATGGATTCTGATTACAATTAAATTGTAATGAAAACTGAAAAAAGTCAGCATTTATTTCTAACACTGCAATGCAAAAATCATGCTATGGGAAGCCATTTGTGGCAAGTCATGTCAGCACCTGAAAAATTTTCAGATTTTGGAGGTTTTCAGATTTGGGAGTTTCAGATAAAGGATACTCAACCTGTATAAGAATTTACACTATATGTTTGAAAAAAACCCATCTTGTTCCAAAGAAATATTTTCCTTTTAGTGGTGGAAGTGAAAAGAGAAAACAAACAAGGTCATGTGGCTGAAAAATTATACATGGCTATTTTGTGGTGCCATTTTGAATCTTCTCTACTCATTCAAAATTCTTCCTAAAATATATGTAAATTAGGTGCGAACATAATTCTAATATAGCCAAAGTCCCATCTGTAGACAGCACAAGAAAAAACATTGCTCAGTACTGTACATACATCATGCACACACACAATATATATATATAAAATATACACAGTTATGTTGCAGGGTTTTATATAAAACACTCCACCTAGCAAGTAGATAAGTGAAGTGAGTTAATACTCTTGGCATAGTCAGGACAACCAAAATGAATTAAGGCTCTTACTACAGATACCAATCTGGTTCAGAGAACAGGTTAGAGCTGAAACCAATGCCCAGAATCACATGATGAGGAACAATGATATTCATAGATGGTAGATGACCACCTCACCACACCTTATCTCAAAAGGTAGTAGTTTTGTAGAATGTCAACCTCATTGACTGTAGATACTATGTTTATGTCATGTTATTGTTGATTTCGCATTGTTGCATTTAATAAAAATGGTAAACATATTTTGGCACCCTTCTTTTCACTTCCTTTAATACCTTGTATTTATTCTTGTTTGGGAGCCATTATAAAATAACAACCTAACAATGTAATGTAAAAGTATATGTTAAATTTCTATAGCGAAGAAAACGGCGACTTACCTCGTCAAACCAAACGACAGCGTGTCGCGTGTATTCTACGACGGAAAAAGTGGCGAAAAAGAAAACTACTTACCAAACAGAAGGGCACGTATTCCGCATAACATGCTGAAAATGGAATAATTGAATTAAAGAAAAAACAAGTCAGTCGCAGGAGTCGCTATAAAAGTATTTTGATATGCAAATTACGGAAAATCCTATCCCAGCTGTCGACGAATGGAAAAAATAGGTTCTGCCGATAAAAGCAGTTGGTGTTCTTAATTCGGGAGGAAAAAATCGGGCATTTTTGGTTTCGGCGTTTGTTAGCGAGTTATTTTTCTGACTGGTTACACGCATTGTGATTTGAAATAGTACCGGCGAATCGAGTTTTCAGCATTTCTTTCTGCCCACGATATTCGAGTCTGGACTTACAGTGATTCTTCTTTGTCTTATGGAAGTAATCTGCGACAAATACTTCCTTTGCTTTCAGAATGCTTACAATTTCTCAGAATATTTCTGATGATGAGACAATTTGGATAAAAAGAAGACAATTGGAAAATATATTTCTTAGTCATTGCCAACGCATTTCGTCAATCTGACTTTATCAAGGCAAGTTTGAAAGCAAAAGCTTTTTAGTTGCATTAAATTAAAAATTATTAATTATATAATAAAGTATATAAAAATATATAAACAAATTTTATTACTATATAAAACTCTGTGAACTTTGTATTTTGTGTGTTTGCCTGAAGTCACATATAGAGAGTCAGGAAAAGAAAGATATCAACAAGTCATATATAGAGAGGTAGGAAAAGAAAGATGTAAATTTATTATCGTGTAGGAAGTGTGGAATGAAGCCGATTTTCTTACATGAATGTGTATAAAACACACAAAATCTAGCTACAAACAGGATACACAGAGCTCTTACCAAGGTCCATGCCACTCTCGCTTGTGAACTTCATGACCTCATGCTAAAAGTGACAATGCTGACAAACTTCAAAGAGACTACTTCAGACTACGGCAACAGTGTTCACAGTAAGAAACAAATTCTATTTCTTGTATCCTCTTTACTATGAACCACACAAACATGTGTTGACTTTTTCACACAAACACACATGTGACATTTCATTATTTCTCACATACATACACAAAGAGAATTTATATTTTATTTCAGAACTTTATTGACCCAAACAAAAAGACATTACTTTCCAATCTATGACCAATTGCTTGTATTCTTGTTGTTATATTAAATTTTATGTTTATTTGTTGAAACTACGTTGTCTTTTCTACTGAATTTTAGTCTTTAAATGAAAATCGTTTGATTACTCACAGCCCGGCAACAATATTTTGTTATTGTATCGAATCCCAACACTCCGAATTTTGACATTCCAAGCTTTTATTATTTAACTTTCTTCAAACAGACAATTTTTTTTAACGTTGAAAGCAACTTTAATAACTGCAAATAAATTTATTTTTGAAATATCTCTACTTTCACAAACTCTTCATGAAACTTAATATAAACAGTAAAATGCAACAAAGTTGACCCAATTAGTCACAGGTAGTCTAGTTAAATAATAAAAATAAAATAATATATATATATATATATATATATATATATATATATATATATATATATATATATATATCCATACATATATATGCACAATATATATAATATACACAATTATGCATATATGCATACACAGACTGGCCTATGTCATATTGACAAGGGATTTAAATTCAAACTTATCTTTTTCCTTGAATGTTGACCCTACCAAATCTAGAGAGCCTAGTCTGCCCTATTATTGTACTCACAGCTGATAACCTTGTCTCATTATATTGCCAAGGTTTCCATGTTGCAACATCCAGGCTTCATGCCAGTTGGTATCAAAAATCTAGTTTTTTACCTGAGCTCAAACAAAAACAGGCACAACCTGACAACAATTGGACAACATTAAATTCAGATTAAAGAAGAATAGATTTAGAATTATATAACTTACTAAAGACTACAATTAATGCCAATAATTATTTATATTAACTAAATAAAAGTTGTGCATTTAAGCTTCCATATCTGTAAAATGTTAACATGTAAATGTGTTATATAACATCTGAGAAAGTGAGTGAGGTTAGTGAGAAAGAAGAAAGACATTAAGAATAAAAGACAGAAAATGGGTTGAATGAATAAGAAAAATAGAAAAAGAAAGAAAGATTAAGGTAAAAGTATAAAGAAAGCAAAAAGAAATAATGAAAGAAAGGGAAGAGAGGATGGAATGAGAATGATTAAAAAAGCATGAAAAAAGAGAAAGAAAGGAAGAGAAAAGAAATTTGGGAGAAGGAAAGTGAAACTAAAATGAGAAAGAGCCTCAAAGAGAAGAGAAATGAGAGATGCAGATAGCAGGTGGTAAAATTAAAGAAAACAGAAAAACAAAGAAAAGAGGAAGAGAGAAAAATAGATACTAAATGAAGACAAAAGAAAGAAGAAGGATTTTTTTTCTTTCTTAAGTATTAATTTCAGAACAAAATCAAACAGTGACCTTGATAGTTGTGACAAGAAAAGCTCCTTTGTAAGTGCCTGACAATCTTTAAAAGATTGTATCTTCAACATACAAACAATCAAGAAGATAGCATTTAGGGCTTGTTTCATTGAAAAATAGAAAATGATTTATTGAGCTGGAGAATAAAACAAATATTTCAAAGAAACATCCTTGAAATCTTGAAAGAACAAAAAATAACTCTACACAATAATGTCCAGTTGATTAGGTTTTCAAGATAATTATTTTGACCAAGTTTTAATAGTTTTCAGAGGTTAAAAATAACAAACATTCAAAAGTCCGTATAACATAATCACCTTACTTTGGTGTATGAATATATGCAGGGCTGGTGCAAGGGTTTGTGGATCCCCACTATGATAGGGCCACCACTTTACTACATTTCAGTTTTCATAAGGTAGTATGCATATAAAATACAAATATTACTGTAATCTAATTATGTACAATAATGGATCATATGCAATACAGGTGAACAATTCAACTCGAAAATTTTTAAATAAATACAATTTATCTAAATACAAATTACAGACATGCCATAATAGATCATTCCATCTTAAATAAATCAACATTTTGCAGAAATTTTTAACATCAACTCAAGATTTTTCTTGTTAAAAAGTCGAATAATTTTAACATGTTCAACATTATGGATAAATAATAGTGAATTTTATATAGTGTTTTTTCAATGAGCTAAACAAATTCATTGGCCGAAAAAAATTTGCAAAAATTTTTAATCCTTTAATAGTTGTGCTAATTTAATTTGTAATGTAAATAAATGTAGGTAGAAAAAAGCAAATGTTAATAACATAGTCAGAGTCACAAAGCACTACTCGAGACTCCCAATCACGCTTGAGCCCACCTCTCCTGATAGGGGTGATTCAATCCTGAATATATGCCTAGATCTCTCAGCTGGTTTCTGATTGCTCAGCTTCTGTCTCACACTGCCTTTCACTTTCAATTAGCATTGGTGTGTACATAACTGGAAAAATCTGTGTCCATTTAACAAACAAACTGACATTGAGGTTGCACAGGGGAAAAGTCTCAAATATAGCCATCTTGTGATATCACCTTCGTAAGATGAGGGTTTTGCTGGTTCTGATAAACAGGGTACTTTATTCATGGTTCACCTGGCACTGTCTAGGATTATCCAAGTGATAATGTGGGCATCTTTACTATGCGAGAAAACGGGGAGAAAAAAAAAAAACACAAAAAAACGAGACAAAAACGAACGCCTACTTGCGAACGAACACTTTACGACAGCGAACGAACACTTTACGACAGCAAACAAGTAAAACGGCCCCCAAGACTGCTGCCGACGGACGACCGATCGCAACGGCTTTTGTCGCCCGAGAAAAGACGCCAAACGACTCGCGCGTCTTCTTTTTGTAGTCCTCGGTCGAGTCCATTATGGTACTCCAAGGTGTGCCCGGCGACAACACACACACGAAGTTCGAGGACGCTTCCGCACATGCTCGTTACACTCCTCCCTGATCTCTAGATCACACAAATGGCAATGTGAGGCAGGCCGTTTCTGTCTGGTGCTCCGTCTCAGTGGTATGGCCTCAAGCGCTTCCTCAGTGGTGCTCTCTTCAGACGTCTCGCTGAGCTCATCCTGCATAGGTTCATCAGGCGCGCTGCTCTCTGAGGTGTGCTCTTCCTGTGATTTTATATAAACCATCGGGGCCTCATCATCATCAGAAGAAGAACTGACGTGGTTGCTGACGGAATAATCCTTCCCACACGCTGGATGCTCATCTTTTATGTGGCGCGGTATTCCATCAACAGAGACGGAGTGTAGGCTATTAATTTGTGTCACCGTACCCTTGCTGAACTGTGTCGTACACCTTCCGTGCGGATTTTTCACCCAGACAGTCTCTCCTACCGTATAAGGATTGGCAACCGTGTTGTCACGCACCAAAGCTGCGTCGATACCCTTAATGCGGACCCTGTAAGTGTAGGTTGCATTCGCCGGTGCAGTTGAAGCTGTTTTATTGTCCTTTGGGGTAACATTGTGCCAATATACAGCTTCCAAAACTGAACACCGTGTTCTCGTCGCGATGCGCTTTATTGTACGATGGGATCTCTCAACTATCCCATTCCCGGATGGTACGTGGGCACAGCGAAATCGTACTTGTACATTCCACATCTTTGCAAACGCGGCAAACCTCTCTCCACAAAACGCTGCGCCATTATCCGTAAGCAGCTCAACCGACAGCTCTCTTTCACAAAACACTACTTCCAACTCCTTGATGATGCTAGCAGAGTGTTGGCGGTGCAAGGGCTTCCAAATGGCAAAACGACTGGGGCCGCATTCTATCAGCGTCAGGTATAGTTGATGTCCGAAATAGGTTACATCCATTGCAACCCTGTGCCAATTTTCCGCGACATCAAGCCTGCCCGGTTTCCAACGGACAGATGTGCTTGTCTTCGTGCACCGGTCGGAGCCAGATTGCGTCTTCTGCCACGGTGCCATTGCTCTCCACAACCACACCGGTAGCTAAGGACCTTGCATCTACCCACACGGTTACATTTTGCTCACTGAGCACCAGTCACCTTTCACTGGATCGTCCTGGGCTAGTCTCTTAAAAATGTCGTCGATCATCTGGGCTAGAAAAGGGTCCTGCACTTCATCGTCCCATCCAGTGGTAACAGTGTTTGCCCTCCGCTTCACAAATGCCGTGGCGACACGTAACCAACCGCACACAGGAAAATGACCAGTCAACTTCCCGCACAGTGAGAAGACAATTCGGCGGGTAAGTTTATCAGGGACTACCAGAAGTTCACATCCACGATGCCATCGCAGTTTTCCTTGCTCCTCCCAGACATGCAATCCCAATACGCGTGTGCCAATTCTTAGCCGCTCCGGGGTCTTACTTGACAGACTAAACTGCTCCAAATGTTCCTTGACGCGGACCACAGAACACACACTCTCATTAACAAAAACGTTGTCAATATAAGAGGAGGAGGCTGCGTTGATGTTCTCATCCTGGCTCAAGACAGTATTAATAATGGCCACACGCAGTTCGAGGACGTTTCAGCGCATGCTCGTTACATTTACTGCTATTTCTGTCTTCTCTTATGGCACATTAATGGACCAGATCTTCCCTTCAGCCAGCAAGAACTGTCTCTTACTCTGTCTCCATCTGAATCTATATTTCTTCTTACTCTAACTATGACTCTGCCCATCATCTAGAATGCAGCTGGACTATATAAGCCCATGACTGGAATTACCTACTTTCCAGCCAAGTGGCACTTGATCCCAAAAGTTTTTATTTATTTATTTATACATTTTATTTCTGTTTCCCTGCTCCTGGACAGTGGGTGGTTGCTTTGAAATTATCACATCTTGATTTTATTGTTGGTTGTCATAAAACTGCTTGTCATTCTAGGCCCAAATAAAATCATTTACAATCTACTTGATAATGTGGGTGTTGTAACCAATCAGGCATGAACCCATTGTTTCCCAGGTGAACTGATGAGTTAGCTTGTCAATCAAACCATTGTCAACATGGAAGTGGTACACATGTAGCCTTGTGCCAGACTAAGCTCATCTTAGTCAATATTAGTGGTTCCAAGAACTCTTGTAAGGACAATGAATGAATGAAACATAATAGAATGATTTAAGCCACAACAGTGTTGAAGTGTGTGGGCTTGATTGATTTGTTTTTCTATGGCTTATCAACGTTTTGCAGGTTATTTTATGAAAGATAGGTTGTTATCAGTTATGGATGTGTTGTTTATCTTACGACAACATACGTTCCCACCCTATATTGGTATAATTCGTTTGGGTGCATATTTGCCTTGAGTAATGATTAAAAGAAAATATACAGTGTGTTGAAAAATACAAAATAAATCTTTATATGCACAATATAATAATATAGATGGATAATGTGAAAGTTGAAGTTTTCAAGAGTTTAAGTGTAAAAGTCCTGGTGCATAGGTGAGAGAGCTTGATTTGTTTCATACAAATTATCAACCCCTTGGAGGTTATTTAATGCCAGAAAATATTTTTAGATTGCAAGAATTTAAAAAAAAATTATTTTTTTATTTTGGTGATAATGGTTTAGTGATATGAGTTTTATTAATTAACCCATAGCTGGGAGGAGAAGAGGAGGATTCATACCTAATCAGATTTTGATAAACAAACAAGAAATTATGTAGAAAGATATTTTATTATACTCTTTTCAATGGCTGTATAGTATCTGCTTTGTCAGGCCTTCATATGATTTGAATTCAGTCTTCCTTCTTCTAGACTAGTGAGAACCAACCATTGTTAACAAGAACTCTCTGTCTCACCATTTAACCCATGTGCACTTCTAAGATTCTTGATGACCAGAGCCTGGAAACTGATCTCTCGTCTGATCTAGTTGTAACAGCTCTGGGGGAAAACTTGGTTGGTCATATTCAATGTCCTGAAAACCAAACTTGTGACATTTCATCATTACTGAGCTGGCCCTGAATTTTCACCTGTCGCTATAAATGTGCGTTCACTCAGGGAGGTCACATATCTTGAGTGCCTATTGAAACTTAAACTCAGGCCAGACCTCAAGTGGAGCTTGAATATATATGATCAGCTGCTAAAGATGCTGAAGAAATGGTTGGTTCCCAGTACCACTCCAGTACATACCAGATTTCTCCTGCTATATTCTACCTTTACAAGAGCCATATCAGACTGAGAATGGACTATATGGAGTTCCTGCTCAGTTTTCACTTTCCAATTTTGATAAGTTCCTAAAAGTGTCTACATTGCCTTGTGGGTGATGAATTATTTTCCACTCTACAACCCCTTTTCTATTGATGAATCATCACAAATCTCTTACTATTCTATCACTATTTCTAAGGAAAGTGATGTAATGGAATAGCCTGTCACCCCCATGAGTGACTACACTATAGGTAGCAACTTCCTATAAGTATCTGTAAGTCAATAGACTACAGAGTCTTGCTGGGATCTGTTGAAGATTTAGATTTACATGAGAACTACTGACCTTCCAATAGTAGCACTCATTACTGGATTGACTTGTGACGACCTTGTGAATAACTGTTATCCTTATTGTACTGTTTTTTTTTACAATAAACCTTTACTTATTTTATCCACCTTGTTCTTCAATTATATATTCCTATTAGCACGGAATATAACAGAAAGTATTAAGACAAGCTACATTTCTTAGTTTCTTCAGTTCTAACCTTCATGGCTAAGACTGGTCAAATCACTCACATTGTAGCAAACCACTTTCGTTCTCTTCATATTCCATTGGTGAGATATAACTCTCACTCAAATAGCTTCTTACCATGGAACCAACTCCCAAGAGGATGCTTCCCCAGTCATTGTAATCTTAACTTTTTCAAGTCTCAGGTTAACTGTTATCTTCCCCATAAATTGTACCCCTTACTTCTTAATCTGTAAACCTTTGCTTCAAGTGGCTCTTGGGCTTTGCAAAGGATGAACATTATTGTGAAAAATAAAGAATAGATGAATTCATAAGTTTCAGAAGGATATTTGTGAAAAAAGTGAACACAAAAAACTCAGCTGGAATTTGAACATGGCTTGATGATCTAACTCTCTGACTGACTGTTATACCATCCACACTTGTCTGTTTTATAGCCATATATTATGCTGGACTTTGTCTAGCACAAGGTCCTGGTATTGGAGATTCCATGTAGCATCTGATATCAAGAAAATGAGAGAATTGTGATCAGTATTTAAGTGGGTGATCATTTATGAAGACCAGGCATTGTAAGAAGTTTGTGTGCTATATATAGCTTTACACCTCTAACTTTAAAACATGATATACAGTGGAACCTTGGTTAACAGATTTATTTAATTCCTGAAGGCCATTCATGACCCAAAACACTCATAAACCAAAATTATTTTCCCCTATAGGAATCTATATAAAATGGATTAACCCATTCCTGGATTCCAGATGATTGCTTTTCAAAAGTACCTACATTTAAGAACATGGCATGTTTACTTGATAGAATATGACCAAATGTAAAGGAAATATGGTTAGAATATTCTACTCAATGCTTCAAAGATGAAGAAGAGACTTGAAGCAACAGAAATATGATTCTTCAGAAAGATGATGAAGATACCATGGATTGAACCTGTGAACATCAATGAGGTTTTGGAGAAAATGGAAAGAAAAAGGAAAATTATACAGTTGAAACTTCTGGGGCACATTATAAGGAAGCAGGGCTTGGAAAACCTGATACTCACAGGACAGATTGAGGGAAAGTGATACAGATGAAAGTAGTGTGTAACATACTTCGAGGGCTTGAGCAAATGAATCATAGAACAGACAAGATTTTCCTGATTCGAAGGAAAACAATCCAAGCTGACATAGATAATAATTATTAGCATTGTAGGAAAGAAAAAGGAAACTTATACTTAACATCAAGAAGAGGCAGTTGAAATTTCTGGGCCACTTAATAAAGAAGGAGGGCTTGAAAAATTTGATACTCACAGGACAGGCTGAGAGAAAGAGAGTCAGAGGAAAGCAGTGTGTAACATACTTGAAGGGCTTGAGCAAATGTGCCATAGAACAGGCTTTGGGAAAAATAACAAAAAAAAAAACTTATTAAGAGCTACAAGGGCCAGGATGATGTGGAGGGCTGTGATCGCCTACATCCTGAAAGGAGACAGCACATAAAAGAAGAAAACTCTGTGCCCAAGTGCATACACAAAACCAATGAAAATCATTGAAACTGACACTTAAAATGATAAACCTAATACTAAGCATTAACTTATTAAGAGCTACATGGGTCAGGAAGAAGTAGAGGGCCGTGATCAAATACATCATGAAATGACATGGTACATAAAAGAAGAAGACTTTGTGTAAAGTTCATTCATGATATTAATAAAAATCATTGAATCTGATACTAAAAAAGATAAACCCAAGCAGATAAAATATAGATGAAAACTTAATTTTTCTGTTTCATGTACAGAGGAGAGTTGATGGCTTAAGTGGAATGTTAAGGGGAATAGTCTTCTTCCTTAAAAACATCAGGCAACTGTCTTTCTGGCATTTCTTTTTCTTTTTTGCTGCCTCTTAGCACCACTTGACTCTGCTTTAGACTCACTAGGCCTCTGTCTCACTAAAAATTTATCCAGTGAAATTTGTTTTTGTCTACGTTTTAAAATGTTTTTAAAGTGATACATAACATTATTCTTGAAAATGTTTATGCTGTAGCTTCCTACTACTTTGGGGGTGGCCAACCTTTTGATTCCATGCGCCAATATTTTGTACGATTACTTTAAATGCGCCACACAAACATTCACTTCCTTTCAGTACATGTTGTAATATGGACATATTTTAAAGTTATAATAAAATCTATTTATTTGAAAAATATATGCTTATGACCAAGGGTGTATCCAGGAGTTTTGAAAGGGGAGCCATCAATCAATACTTTGACTTTTTTTTTCTCTTCAGATTTTGCAGAGGGGGTGCATGGCAGAGTTTATAATGTTTACATAGGCAAAATAAACATAAATAACTTTAATATGTCTTTTGATTCTGCTTTGTTTTCACTAAACCAGCAATATTAGGAGTTAAATTTGTAACTGAAAGCAACAAACAATTCTTCAAGTTGGAGTTGGACATTTGCGACCTCAGTTTGCTTTTGATCATTTTCCTTTTCAAAAGGATGCAATGCGCCACTTGTAAGCATCCAATGCGTCACTTATGGTGCATGGGCCACAGGTTGGCCATCCTTGTACTACTTTATCATAGTGATACCATTCCATGAACTTTGCACTTGACCCTTTTTTCTCCAAAATGTGTTTGTCACCCGAGACTGTATTTTTCTTTTGTGGGGAAATTTGTTTGTGAATTGATTTGTTTATGATAAAAGGTTTTCATGACCTGAGGTTCTACTGTATTTACTTCCAATGAATTAAAATATTTATTATGACATTTAAAATGAATATCTAGAAACTTGTGTTTTCAATTAAAAAAATCAACATCAATACAAGTGTTGTAGCATACCTATGGATGATAATGGATATGTCTCCATTCACATAAATACAGTAGTAACTACTGTATGTTGGTCTGCAGTTGAAGATTTGCCTCCAGCTGTGCTGGTCAAACTCTCTGGCAGAGAGGATCCCCAGATGAAGCTATATTGAAGGGCAGAATCTCATCTACCTGACCCCATTTTATACGGGTCTACGAGGAATTTTTGTCTGAGCCTATGGGCTCAGATACCCCACATTAAATTCAGCCTTGTGCCACATCTAACCATGTGGGGCAGTTGGTAGATATCCTGCAGTTGGAGATTCATTGTAGAATTCACTTGACTCACTTCTAGCAGTTGATTACTTCTTCTACACGCTGCTGGCAAATCTTATATCTGTTGTTCGCATCCTAAGTATTATCATTCATTACCATCTTTCATGTGACTATTCTATTCAGTAACCTTACTAGGTTACAACAACAAGTGTTTTCAATTTAATACAAATTCAAGAACCAATAATATTAAACAATATAAAAAGCTGTGGCAATTTGATGCCAAAATTGAGAAAATTTTGAGTCTTTGAATCTTCATTTCCACATAAACTCTGTAAAGCAATCATCCATTTCATCATATATTAGTTTTTCATTGTGCAAACAAAGATTTGTTGATTTCCACTTTGCACCCAGGTGCACCCAGTTTCTCATGGTGATTATTGAAGTATGCAATTGAGAGTGGTTGCAAAAGTATAATAGTGCCAAAGTTTGTAGCCTTGTTCTAGACTAAGTATATTTTATTAAGGAAGGGCAAATGACAGCAAATCTTCAACAGCAGCAGTCAAACATGACAGGCAGCAGTACCAGCACTAATCAGCAGGCAGGTTAGGTTTAAGCTCTGTTTTACCAGAGAAAATTGTCCTATGGTACAATAGTGTAGTGGATTAAAGCATTGGTTCATACATTTGGTGACATAGTAATTGTGAGTTCAATTCTTGGGCTGGGCAACATGTACTTGAACTTGGAAATGGGTGAACAGTTATTAAAAAAAGAACTAGACAAGATATCACTAGATATGGGTAGTGGAATTAAATAAAGGGTTCAGTTCAGAATTCCCTGTAGGTTACCCAGATGAAGGCTGGAGAGTATAATTGCTGAAATGTGATAATAACAACAAAGATGAGAACAATAGTCTGAATGTAAATAGTACAAGTAAGGAAAGCAAGTAAAATTAAATTTAAATAATTTTCCATTATTTTATAATAGTGAAAAAATGTAGAGGTTTTCAGAATTTGAACTGTGATCTCATAAAAAGAGTGAAAAAAAAAAAGAAGTCCCACAGTGGATTAAAGTGTTGGTTTGTTAATTTTAGGGAAAAGTAATTGTGATTTCAGGCTGAGTATTAAAGGCTCAAGGCCATTGGAAACCTGGCTGGCAATTATTGAGCAGCATTATAGGAAGAACAAACGGGATATACCAAGACATGGACAGTGGAACAAGAACAATCTACATGTGTACATGAAGAAATATATTTGGTTTAATATTCCCTCAAGATTTTAGCATTTTGCTTCCATTTGATTGTATTATATTATTATTATTTTCAATTCAGCAAATACTATTGGTTGAAAAAGATTTCAATGTATTTCCTATATAATAGTTTCTTTCAATGGCAAATTTTGTGTAAATTAAATGCCAAGTGGATCATAGAAACTTCAACTAAAATTCCAACTTCTGATTGGCTAATATATGTGAAAGATGTTCCAATGCCTACACAGTTGTGGTTAAAGTTAATTTACCACCAAAATCTGGTTATGCCTATCATGTGGTTCACATTAATTATAAATACTTGGACATATTTTCACTCTTTATCTCTTGCCTTCTCTCACATACAAGATGTAGCTCAGCGGAGAGGTCACGTTTGTCCCTTAGGGGAAAATGCTATGAAATGTCATGACACACACACATGTACGTACAAACATCTATGAATATTCACTCCTTCAACCACAAGGACAGAAACATAACATTGTGAATAACAAACTGTTTAATTCTCGTACAAGTAGAAATATATCTTACTAAAGTTCTCATACACTTTTTAATACACATCACAGTTTATTGACAAGAACATTCTAAGGACAAGCAAATTTCAGCATTTCAAACATAACTGAATTATTGTTTTGTATGTTTGTTGTTATGCATATATAAATTCCATTTACTTGTGCAACTTGTTGAATGTTTCTTCTTATTGTTTCATATTTTGTGGTATTTTGTGTAAATATAAATTAGTAGGGCCTTGCGCTAATAAGGTTATCTGGATCAAAAGTGTTATGGTCCAAGTTCCTTGTACCATGGTGATGGTCCAAGGTTAGAACCAATGAAAGAATAACACGAACACAGGTATGGAATACAAAGATATTAGGTTGGTGCAAAAATAATGTCGTTTTTTGACGTTCAACTTCAAAAGATCATAACTCCTTTCATAATAAACTTTATTAATCGAAATAAGAACCGTTAGAGTCGACACATTTTTGCCAACGAGAAACAAGTTTATTTATCCCATTAGCGTAGAAATCCGGAGTTCTGGAAGCAATGAAGTCATTGAAGGCCGATTCGGCATCATCTCGGCTTTTGAAGCATTTTTCGCACAGGAAGTTGTTGAGATGCTTGTAAAAGTGATAATTGGTGGGCGAGAGGTCCGGTGAATATGGCGGATGAGGCGACGATTTTTTTGATTATCGTTCAATTCATGCGGCACCCATTTATCCAACTTTTTTGACTTCCCTATTTGCTTTAAATGGCGAACGACTGTTGAGTAGTTGACCTCGAGTTCAACAGCAACTTCTCGTGTAGTTTTGCGAGGATTGGCTTCAATTAAGGCTTTCAAATATTCGTTATCAATTGTAGTCGGCCGGCCGCGACTGTATTCATCTTCGAGGCTTTCGTCACCATTGCAAAATTTCTTGAACCACCGTTGTGCCACACGTTCATTAGTGGTTCCTGGGCCAAACGCATCATTGATATCACGAGCTGTCTCGGCAGCTTTTCGGCCTAGTTTGAACTGGGACAAGAAAATCGTGCGGATTTGAATTTTGTCCATGTTGTTGAAAAGCCTGCAAAAAAATGAATGAAGAGATTGAGAACGGTAATGAATAACACAATTCGATAGAGCGAAAAACACGCTTCAAAATGATATATAACATGGCTATATATATCAATGAATTAATTCAGAAATCATATATAAAAGTAACATATGTGAGAAAATGACATTATTTTTTCACCAACCTAATATATTACAACAGAAATATAATACAAAGAAGTAGAAGTATTAGTAATGACTATCAGATTTGGTTAGAGCGAATTATGTTGTCTCGACAAGTATCACTATTCCAATGTCCTTACAATATGCTCTCAATTATCTCTCCTCATCTTACAATATCCTGATACCTCTTGAGAGGCACAATATTTATAATGTCAGGAATAGTCCATTATTATTATGAGTAAGTTCCCATAACAAACAGATACCAGAAAAATTTCAGAGAGCATAATGAAGAAAATGTTATAATAACAACAAAGATGAGGATATTAGTCCAGCTGTAAATAATGATAAATTTTTGTCCTAGAAATTCAAACAGAAATTCTTGTCTTTTTTTGCAGTAAGTAATTTTTTATCTTTTTTGTTCCTTTTCTGTTGTGGTGAACCCAAATGTGAAATAAAATATAGCAATAATATATATAAACAAAAATCAAATAATTAAAATTAAAATAAGGCATTTGCTTTCCTTTTAAAATCCTTATCTCTTTCTCTTCTCTATATTTTCTTCCAACTAATAAGAAGGAAACCCTCAAATAAAGAGGAAAAAGAAAAGATTGAACCTGGCAGTAAAATAGTGGAAGTTTTCTGGACTAGATTTGAATTTTACCAAAATAACAAAGGCTCCATGCATAACTTCTGCTATCAAAAAAAAAAAAATGAAAAAGAAAAGAATGTTAATTTTCAGTGCAACACCCGCACTCATTTTGCATTAAAATTTTCTAAAATACTTACATATATGTGTAATTGTACTTGCTCCATTCAAATCTGGCTTGATAAATTTGATAAAATTTACCATTTTGCAGTTATCGACAGTGAAAGTTTGGATTCATTTATGTCACAGGCAGCCATTACGAGCATTGTTTGCCTTCACTGCAGAATAGCTATCAGTGCAGGTATCATTGCGCAAACTGTGTGTGTGTTTACGTAAATAGTTCTCGTGTGTAGTAATTGAGACAAATTCAGACAAGAAAGATCTGTTCCAAACTTAGCTTTCCACAGCAAATGTATCCAAACAACACGAGTAATGGACACAATTGAATCCCAAATTTCTCTGTCAATAACTCCAAAATGGTAGATTTTATCAAATTTATCAAGCCAGATTCGAATGGGGCATGTATAATTACACGTAAATGCAAGTATTTTGGAAATTTTTAATGCGAACTGAGCACAAGTGTTAAATTGCAAATTAACTGAAAGGAATACTAGAAAATAAAATAATTTTGGCCAATCAAAATTTAACACAAAGAGACTTTGTGCCAGTAATCTGGGAGCCTTGTCAAAAAGGATATAAACAGACAGTTGAGAAGCAGAAGAGAAGAGACCATCAGAAAAAACAGCCAT
This sequence comes from Acanthosepion lycidas, assembly GCA_963932145.1. Classification (NCBI taxonomy): domain Eukaryota; kingdom Metazoa; phylum Mollusca; class Cephalopoda; order Sepiida; family Sepiidae; genus Acanthosepion; species Acanthosepion lycidas. Next base: position 37,315,782 of record OZ010613.1, read on the forward strand.
GCATGTTGTGTGAAGAAGTCAATTAGTCATCTGCTTATGACATTTCTTCTGCTTTTCTTAGAGCTGAGAAAGGACAGAAGATTGATACCATATCTATTTCTAAGATGAAAACTACTAGCAACTGTCACCAACCAAGCAGAAATGGACTTTCTCCTGACTGCTACCACAATTGGATTTATAAAGCAAACTTTTGCTACTCCGAATATCAAAGGACTCCAATCTAAAGCAAATAAATAAATGTATATTATTTATTTCATACACTTGAATCAATTTATTTCCAAAGTTTTGATAAATGATACTAAGTCACTCTAGCATCTACCCACACTGCCATCCATTATTTTTTGATAAAAAAATCCCACAAAGAAATAGTTCAACCCAGATTTGATATAGCAACAAATTATCAGCACACAGCAAATGACACAGACAACATGAACCTAGTTTAAAAAATTTATTCTTAACACATGAAAAAGAATTAAAAAAATTTAGTGTTTTGTGTGCCTTGTTGTAACCTAGGAGAGGTTACTGAATAGAATAATCACACAAAGTTTGGTAATGAATGATAATACTTAGAACATGAACAACAAATATAAGATTCACCAGCAGCACATAGAAGAAGTAGTCAACTGCTAGAAATGAATAAAGTGAATTCCACAATGAATCTCCAACACGCTGCAGCCCGGCCATAGGGCTGGGTTGCGACCGTGGCAAAGTCTAGTCTGGACCATATCAGGACCTGCTAAGACCAATTTGGACTAAAACTTGACTAAGCTTTGACCAGCTTGGACATGTTATGACCAATATTTGACCAGTGACCCTATGCGGAAACGCTCGGGTTTCCCACGAAAAACGACCTTGTGTCACATCTTGACCTCGTGGGAGTCAAGTAAATACCGCAGGATAAAAAGAATACCCACTTGGCCCGGTGGCTAGGATCAAAGTGTAGTATCTGTGCTTTGTGAGCTGCCGGGTCGGGTGTCTGTCGAACTCTCTGCTTGCAGGGAGGAACCCTGACGAAGCTCCGCCGAAGGGTAGGGTTTCATTGGGGGAGGTTGACGGAACTGGCCCCCCCTCGGAGGGTTTGGATGGTTATTTATTTTTGGCTGAGCCTACGGGCTCGGAGATACCCACATTAAAAAGGCCTTGTGCCACATTCAATCCTCGTGGGTGGATAGATAAATACCATCTACCAACTGTCCCACATAGTCAGATTTGGCACAAGGCCAAATTTAATGTCGGGTATCCGAGCCCGTAAGCTCGTCCAAAAATTCCCCATAGACCCTGCATAAAACGGGGCCAGGTAGCTGTTTCCTGAGATGAGATTCTGCCCTTCGACATAGCCTCATCTGGGGTTTCTCACTGCACGGAGACATAGAGTTTGACCAGCACAGCTGGAGATGCATCTCCAACTGCAGGATATCTACCAACCGCTCCACATGGTCAGATGTGCACAAGGCCAGATTTAATGTGGGGTACTCGAGCATGTAAGCTCGGCCAAAAATTCCCCGTAGACCCCATATAAAACTAGGTCAGGTAGCTGTTTCCCAAGATGAGACTCTGCCCTTCGACATAGCCTTGTCTGAGGATCCTCCCTGCACAGAGGCAGAGAATTTGACCAGCACAACTGGAGACAAATCTCTGACTGCAGACCAACATACAGTATTTACTACTGTATTTATGTGAATGGGGACATAACCATTATCATCTGTAGATATGCTACAACATGCCTAATGATGGTCAATAACAAGTAAATTATTAATGAAAATGAAACATGCCATTTTAAAATTAAAATTATATTGTTGCATAAGAAGGTCCCCAGAAAAGAAAACTAAGTGAAGAAAAAGAGAAATTCTTCTATGAATAGTTTTCAAAGAGAAATTTGGTACACTTTTATTAAGCAAATTTGCAGTTTCTTTTTCTTGCAGTAACAGCAAAGATTAGATCAAGCACACCAGCTGAAGACTTTTGTTTTTGGTGGGAGTGACTGGGTTGTTTGTTTCAGTTATTGTCTGGTGGTTGTCAAAATTCTTTGTCATTTTCCTTCTGGACTGGGGTGATCTGGATTCATGTAGCAGCTGTTTGTTGACTCTAAAAGGCAAATTCCAAGGTGCCCCTTATATAACAGATGGGAGTCTCCAAACATGCTCTTTGGAACTTTTTAGAGAAATCCTTTCATTGGTTTTGGATGAAAAACAAACACTGCTGTTTTACCACAAATAATATTTTTGAAATTCAAAACTTAAGCAAGAGCCCATAACAGTCTTTCTCTATCTCTGAAAACTTGATGCATATGCATGTAACTTACATTTTTTTATACAAATTCATTGTTTCCCCATGCCTTCAATGAACCGTGAGTGTTAAATTCTCCAAGCATTCTTTTCTTGTTACTGTGTCCCAGAATTTTCAATTGTCTCTTTCTGGTTGTAAGTAAAAGTTTTCTTGTTTTTATTTTCATTAGTACTTCATCATTGCTCACATGTTCTCTTTATGGTACTCTTGATAAATAATTATTATTATTATCTTATTATAATTCTGCTTGTCTCCTCTTTACTTGGCACAATCATTATACCCTGCCAATACCTCATAAATAATGAACTATTCCATTTTGATCATGTGACAAGACTGAAAAAGCATATCAGAGATACTACTTGGTTTCAGTTTGTAAATGAAAGGAAGAAAAAAGGGAAGATAGAAATGTTTGATGCCTGTTTCAGCAAAATGAAAAAAAATTGTCAGTTTAAAGTCTTCTCATTTGTACCACCTTACTTCTTTAAATAATGACCAGCTTTCATATTTATAATTGTTATTGAAATATTTTGTTAAAGTTTTTCTGCTCAAATATTTAACGATGTGATAAGGGAAATTCAACGGATTTTTTATTGTCATAGAACTCAACATGAGCTTATTCAATTATTAAGGGAAGAATTAAGATTCATCAGAAATTTAAAATAGGAAAACTATGAAATTTTCATGGGTATCTCTATCTTAATATTTATCTTTCATATTAACTGTGACAAGAAAAGAAGTTCAGCTAATATATTTCCATGAGTTGGAAATGCCAAAGACCTTTATATGACTGACTAGTCCAAGTTTAACAACCCATAGTCTAATACAGAGGTCTCATCATTCTGCATGGTCTATTGTTCTGCAACCCATAGGAAACCATTTTTTTGTGGCCAATATTTTCCTCAGAATTTAATGTTTAATAAATTTGTCCCTGGCCCCTTCCATACTTTTTGCATTAGCAGTATTGAGCTAGACCTATCCACCAAGTGCCAATAGGCAATCAATCAATTTTACACTCAGGGAGGTCTGTCCCAGTTCATCTCCAGGGAAGAGAAGAAAACGATTATAATGCTAAAGGATGTGCCCAGCATTAACTGATGCAAGATATGTTTTTATCTCACATTTTGACAATTGATAATTCTTTTTAAAAATTTTGAATAAATTCTGCTTTTTTTTTATAAAGTATTTAATAAATAATATTCCTCTTTTTCTATGTGCCATGCCCCAATTATGGGTTAAATAGCCTCACCAACCTACAACTGGACAAAAGTGGTGATTGTAGTTATACCCCTGAAGATATGGTCAACTAGAGAGGAGTTCCTCCAACAGAAGTGAGAAGACCCTGGATTTGAATTTAATAAACACAAACAGCTGGAAAATGTAAAATCTTGCCTACCTGTCTGCCTGCCTGTCTCCTCCACCCCCTTCACAGTATCTATTGCTCAAAATACCAAATTGGTTTAATTTAGTGTGGATCCCTTTTGGGAATCTAACCCTAAGGAAATCTGTTGACCCCATGGTTTGAAACCCATATACAGGGTCCATGACACTCTGGTTGGGAAGTTGATGTCCTCCCTGTTAGTAATACCCTAGCAAGAAACCTGATTCTGACCTATTGTATTTCTCCCTCAGCATATAATAGCCCTTTTGTGTCCTTGAGTTTGAGAGCCCTGGTCTCATGGAGGAAAACATTGATACATTTCTCATTTGTCTTGGGAAGATTTCTCACTGATCATTACAATCTTGATCTGTTCAAGTCTAGGATAAAACATTATCTTCCCGAGATATCCCCATAAACTGTACCTCTTATTCTTCAACCCTCTACCTTGAGTGGCGTTTGGGTGAACATCATTCAAAAGAAAAAAAAATAATAGCCTAACAACAAGCTTGCTTCTAACCTGATGCACCGCTCCCTCAGCATATAATAGACCTTTTGTGTCCTTGAGTTTGTGATCCCTGGTCTCATGGATGAAAACATTTTATGAAAGTTATGGGTTCAATTTCTGGATGAGGCAGCACAGAAGTACATTAATTTAGAGGAGAAGTAGAGTGAGATCATAGTAATTGGCAATAACAAGTTGACAAAGACCTGAGAAGGATGCCTGAATTTGAAGCCAAGGGCTCGTCAAAAGGTTAATACTTCAGAGGTTTTGTTCATGTCGCATTTATGAAGAAAGTAGTTAAGAGTATTTTAAGTGTATAGTTATTTGATCCATTTTCAAGTTGACTACTTCATGATAGCGACAGACAAATCATTGAGTCAAGAATCAGATTACCAGAAACATAAAAATAGAAAGGAAACTGCTTTCTTTCAACTTTAGAACATGTAAATGGACTTTTTGTTCTCTTTATTTGACTTCTACTTAACTTTGAAAGCAATTATAGTTACTTAAGCATAAAGAAAAAATAGATAAAAACAAAATGGCAAATGGCTGGCTACTGGTTTCCAAATATGATTGTTTGCTTGGGTGGTTAGCTAATCCCTGTTGCAGACACCTGCTCAGGTGTATTTGTGTTTCTTCAACACCCACAAAGCTAAACTTAACCTGTAGTTTATACCAAAACTATACTGATCATACCTTAGCTTCTGGAAGAGAGTAATATCTGATGTGACCAATAGTTTTCAACAAGAGCAGTATGCTCAAACCTTCAGTCATAATGACTTGTGATTTTTGGACTAGCACAACCATTGATGGAGTTCTAATAGTTCTATCTATCCAGTTTCATTCATAAGGCTTGGGTCAACCTGTGGCTTGGTTTACAAGGAACTTGTATAGTTTTCAGGCTCTTCCTAACAGTGCCACTTTTTGGGATCATCTCACCAGTCTTTTATTATCAACACCTTCACAAAATCAACCATGGTAAGATTTTGATCTGCTGATTGGAACATTAATGTTTTTATGACACAGTCACACCCTCACAAAATAAAAGATTTTATTTATTCATTTTTTTTTACTGGCAGAAATATGAAAGAGAAAAGATTTAAAACTAACTCCTACTGATTATTATATTTGCATCATAAATAATTATGAAAATGTTTATTATAGTGTTACAAACATTTTAAAAGCAAATATTGACATAATTTTTTTATAGTAAGATTCACCCTGTACAAGGCCACTTGAGGTAGAGGGTTACATTAAAGAGTAGTTTATATGGATATGAGGAGAAGATAACAGTTAACTCTACAAATATATATTAAAACAAAAGGTAAGGAAGAGTAAGGATAAGAAAAATATTACTCACCATGGTGATTTAAAAAAATATAACAAAAAAGAAACAATGAGAAAGGCTAACCAATTATTGCTCCTTGCCCTTCTGAGCTAAATTAAGGATAAAATATAAATATTTTCGAGAATATGATATATGAATTTCTATATATCAGAACAATGTTAAGTAAGTGAATGATAAAGTGGAAAAATTCAGTGTAATGTGTTTTGCCCTCTAGAAGTGATTCATCAGACTGTATAAATATGTGCACAAAGACTAAAATAAAGAAAGGAAAACCATCAAACCATATAATAAATATCGATGTGTAATTATTTATATATTTCCTGTCCTATCTGTAGTGGAGAGGGAGCTAAATCAACTTTAAGTTAGTAAATTTATGAGTGATTATTTTCCTAAGTCATTTTAATAATCTATACAAATAAAAAATTACTTCCCAAGCAGAATGAACAGCTTAATTAATCAGTTCCTTTACTTCTGTATTTCTTAGATTGCAGTCTTATTTGTTCAAGCCTTTCATGTGAGGTATTCAGACACTTTTGTCTATTAAGTGATCAGCTTGCTTCAACATGTCCTTGAAACAGTCTTTGTCATTGTTGTCTTTGTTGTTCTGTTAAAAGATAAGTTTTATTCTGATCAACTTGAAGAAAAATAAAACTTATCTTTTAAATAGAAGTTAGCCAGATTATAATTCATATTGACCCAAACTTGTAATTTTGCACCAAACAAAGGCAAGCTTAATAAATCCCAAATTTATTGTTCTTCAACAGTGGTTAACAAGATAATCTAGGAGACTATTATTGGTATAATGAGTTCAAACCTTCCTGGGGCTCCACAGTTCTAGCTAGGTGCCCAAACTATGCCCAAATTAATAAATACCTTATTTAGAGTGGATGTGCGGATGGTGTAATGGATAGTAGCTTGTAATGAGAAATTGAAGAGACAAGTCTGAATTCCAGTCAAGTTCATCGCATTTACTTATGTTTTTTTTTGTTTTGTTTTTAATCATTTCACCCCAAGCAAAGTAATAATGCCACTAAGATGCAAGAGGTTACTAGGAGTGAAAGAACTTTAGAAAGAACTGGAAACCCAATCCAAAACAGGAAACAAGTGATAAACCTCTACTTCTCTTCAAAAGATCAAGGAGGAGTATGAACCTGGCAATAGGTGAACCTATCTAATATTGAGAAAAAAAAAGTAATTATAGTAAATAAAATTTCAGAGTTCAGGAGGAGAGATGAAGTAGACTTTAGAAGAAACTGGAGACACAATCATAAACAGGAAAAAAGGGATAAACCACTAATCCTGTTAAAAAAACAGGGAGAGGTGTGAGCTGGGCAATAGGCAATTATATCTACATGTATTGGGAAAGGTATAAACCTTTTTTCCTCCCCACAACTATGGGTTAAATAGCAGGACTTGTAACTGGAAAAATCATTGTTATTCTCCAAAAAAATTGTTAATGCAATATTCAGTCACAATATTAAAGAATTATTCTTAAAATAAAAAAGTTCTGACTTAAAATAACCCATAAAGGGTTGATAAGCTGTAAAAATAAAATTAAACAATAAAACCATATTTGGAGTTCTTCAACATTAAGTAATGGTGAACAAGTTAATCTAGCAGAATGTTATTACTTTAGTTCAGTAGTTTTCAAACTTTTTTGGATTGCTGCCCCCTTACATACCAAAACACAACTTTAACGCCCCCACCACATTCAAATGTATAGATACAACCATAATGCCCTCCCTCTCCAATGTACATTCAACTTTTGATTGGATTTTCTTGGTTCTAGTATTACATGTCAAATGAATTTCTTATTATTTCCCATAATAATTTTTATATAAATGGGATACAATGTAAAGTGAAGGCAAGATACACTTTGAGTACAATGGGTGTGTGTGTGTGTGTGTGTGTGGGTGGTGTATGTTATTATTCAAATGTGCGACTTACCCTCTGGGTGGCTAAGTTTTTTCTCATTGAATCTTTTCACTGCCCCCAGGTTGGGGAAGTACCACCCACTTTGAGAATCACTGATTTAGTGAATATAATCGTCAGTAGGCGCTCCGCACTTGTGGCCTTGTGCCAGACTGAGTAAGTTAAATTCTTGCTTGATTTACCTTATATGCAAGCCAGCATGCTTTCAAATCAATATTGATTAATGCAGTTGAAAAATATCCAAATTGGTACATTTGTTAGTAGAGACACATAACATTTCCATTAATATAACATTTTCCCAAGTGAGTTTGGTTAGCCATTGAAATGAACTTGTAAATTTCTAAGTTTATTTAGCTAATTCTTCTTTTATATGTTTTCCACACCTTATCTCTTATAGTTCTAAGTAATATTTGTTATTTTACTAGCTTTCTCAGTCACTGATCTACCATCTCAAGGTCGATAGCTAGGTTGCACAACCTGTTTCCTTCTGTTATTCTTGCCTCCATGGCCATATTACATTGTATGAACACCAAAGTTAAGCAATATCAAGCCTGGTCAGTACCTAAATGGGTGGCCATTTCTGTTATAGTGGAACACACCTATTCTATAGTTAATAGACTCTCCCACCTATAATAAGTAGGAGTAGTAGGAGTCGCTCAGGGGGTTGGTCAGTCAGTTGATGTCGGACGACCGTTAGTCGAATACTAAACTATCAGCGACCACAACTAGATTACTGCGTCATTACCTATTATATCAAGTTCCTAATATTTTATACGTCAAACCTATTTTAGGACCGACTTAGTACAAATACAAGCGTCCACTGTGAAACCACTCTACAACAATTTGAGAATACCAGGTGCTTTAAGCTTGTATGTGTAGGTAGTGTAATGGATAATGGCTTGGAATTGGAAATTGGGGAGCCAAGTTCAAATTCTGTTTGGGTTCATTATATTTATTTATGCACAAATACCCTTGGAAAAGGTCTGAATCCACCTCTATTCCCCCAGTTTTGGGTTAATTAGTAAGATTTGTATCAGTAAATCATGAATATCTCCATAAAATTCTTACATTCTAAACTATTTTCTGGTTTTGAATAACCTGCAAAAGGCTGATGGGTCATAAAAAAAGTCCTGTCATGTATGTGTCAAATTCTCTAAGTCTTCTTTCCTCATTATGTGTTCCAGAATTTCCAATTGTCTCTTTCTGATTCTAAGCACTTGTGTTCTTTTTATTCTCATTTTCCTTAAAACTTCCTCATTGGTCTCATGTTCTGTCTATGGTACTCACAGCATCCTACTTTAGAATCACATTTTTATTGTTTCAAGTTTCCTTTTCATCTGTGAGGAAATTGTCCCATATTCATAGGAGGACTGATATTTCATCGCAGTTAAGCACTCTTCTTTTTTCCTAATAGAAATTTTCCTTTGTCTTAATACTTTGCTTAGATTCTAAAAGTCACCTTTCACTATTTCAATGTAACTTCAGCTTCCTGTGTCACATTTTCTGTCATTCTATTGATCAATGGAACATCAAAGGAATATCTGAGTTCATTATCTATATCATTATTCTATTTGTATGCAGAACAGTTACTTTTTCTCTAGCATCAGAATGTAATAAATTAGGACTACGAAGAGCAGCAACAACTAAAATGGATAGCACATGTATCTTAAAGAGAAAATAATGACATAATCAAGATGTTGACATTCCACACCACTTCAAATAAAAGGTTAGAAGGAAAACCTTTATCAATACTGGTAAGAGCAATAAGAGATACTGGACTTGAAAAACTTATTTTCCCAAAAAATTGTGTTAAGAGAATGATTTTATAAATTTAAACCAAAAGTAATTATGGCATCACAGATAGGATCATTAACACTGTTGGGAGAGCATACTTTGTGGAAACATGGATTCACTGTCTTGCTGCTCAGGCGCAGACCAAGAATTTAAAAGACAACAAAGTTGCAGGAGTGGAGAACAAGATTACAGGTCTCTTGGTTTCCACAGAATGTGAAGCCAAAAAATCTCTGTCATTGTGTATCCCAGAGAATTGGAGGATTTTACCTTTTTACAAATTTTGAACACTAGAAGTTAGTTATTGCTGAGATGACAAAATTTCTTGCAAGCAAACAAGAGCCAAAAGAAACAATAATACTTTATGTACACAAGCCTCAAGATGCTACCAGATTTTTTGAGTTTGAAAAACTTGGCACTAGATAAATGATCATCAGAAATGAGTTAATACAGTTGAGAATATGTGTGATGCTTTGTACAAACATAAAATTGTAGTACGTTCGCAACTGACTGAAATCTCCTTGGATGCATCTATAGAATTTCTGCAAGAATTAGATTTAATTGAAAAATTCAATACCTCCAAGAGAGAAGCCAAAGCATGCAGCATATCAAATCAATTTGTGCAATACAAATACTGTGATAAAAAGCATGAATTGGACAAAAAGAAATGTCCAGCTTTAGGACAAGTATGCTGTAATCGTAAAAAAAAAGAAATTCAAGTTTGTGTGCAAGTATAAAAGGGAAATAGAAAGGGTAAAAAAATTTAAACCCACTTCAAGAAAATACAAGCTGTTTTTGCAATACAAAGATATAAACAGACAAAATTATAGTGAATGGTATAACTTTTCCAATGCAAGTAGATACTGTTTGTGATGTCAAACTAATCCAAGAAATTTCTGGGAACAAATTAGCAAACCCAAATTAAAGAAAACTTGGCTTAAACTAAGACAATTCAATAGTTCTTTCATCTAAACAATGACCATAAACAATGATAAATACATGTTAAATTGTGGCACAATAACATATATGGGATACCAGATTTACAAAGACAGAATTTTACCAGACACAAATTTGATAAAGAAAATATCAGAGGTATCTACATCTACAAATAAAAAAGAATAGAAATCTTTTTTAGAGGTAACCAATTTTTATAACAGATATTTGCCAAAGTATAGTGAATTGATAGAACCCTTTATAGAGTTATGAAAAAAGAATGATGAACTTAAATGAACTCAATGGTAGAATACAGCATTTGAAAATTTAAAGAAAAAACTTATAAAAAGAACCTGTTGTAAAAATCTTTGACCTTAAAAAAGAAGTGACTTTCCATTACAAGTGACTGTGCCGTATCAGTGATTTTGTCTCAAGAATGTCATCCTCTAATGTACCTTCCTGCAATTGCCTTAGAGTTGGTCAGACAAAGTTACTCTAAACTGGATAACATAAGGCTGCAAAAAACCATGGTGACATCCTAAAATGGCAGGGCACACTGCAGTTAAAGAACAGCTGAGAGGTATCTACATCTACAAATAAAAAAGAATAGAAATCTTTTTTAGAGTTAACCAATTTTTATAACAGATATTTGCCAAAGTATAGTGAATTGATAGAACCCTTTGTAGAGTTATGAAAAAAGAATGATGTACTTAAATAAACTCAATGGTAGAATAGAGCATTTGAAAATTTAAAGAAAAAACTTATAAAAAGAACCTGTTGTAAAAATCTTTGACCTTAAAAAAGAAGTGACTTTCCATTACAAGTGACTGTGCCGTATCAGTGATTTTGTCTCAAGAATGTCATCCTCTAATGTACCTTCCTGCAATTGCCTTAGAGTTGGTCAGACAAAGTTACTCTAAACTGGATAACATAAGGCTGCAAAAAACCATGGTGACATCCTAAAATGGCAGGGCACACTGCAGTTAAAGAACAGCTGAGAGGTATCTACATCTACAAATAAAAAAGAATAGAAATCTTTTTTAGAGTTAACCAAATTTTATAACAGATATTTGCCAAAGTATAGTGAATTGATAGAACCCTTTATAGAGTTATGAAAAAAGAATGATGTACTTAAATGAACTCAATGGTAGAATACAGCATTTGAAAATTTAAAGAAAAAACTTATAAAAAGAACCTGTTGTAAAAATCTTTGACCTTAAAAAAGAAGTGACTTTCCATTACAAGTGACTGTGCCGTATCAGTGATTTTGTCTCAAGAATGTCATCCTCTAATGTACCTTCCTGCAATTGCCTTAGAGTTGGTCAGACAAAGTTACTCTAAACTGGATAACATAAGGCTGCAAAAAACCATGGTGACATCCTAAAATGGCAGGGCACACTGCAGTTAAAGAACAGCTGAGAAAAAAGAAATGACCACTGATTCCATGTTCTGCGACTTGCCAAAGATTGATCAAATTGGAGCAAAATTGTGTCCCTTTATTGTGCAACAGCTGGAGGTACAAGGTAGGTGTTATGGAGTGGTTTCACAGTGGAGGCTTGTATTTGTACTAAGTCGGTCCTAAAATAGGTTCGACGTACAAAACGTTAGGAACTTGATATAATAGGTAATGATGGAGAGAAATCTAGTTGTGGTCGCTGATACTTTAGTATCCGACTAACTGTTGTCCGGCATTGACTGACTAACCAACCCACTGAGTCCTCGCTAATCTTACTACTCCTACTTATTATAGGTGGGAGAGTCTATTAACTATAGAATAGGTGTGTTCCACTATAACAGTAGGCAAGGTAGATTAAAATTCTTTTCAAAGAGATAGAGCAGAAGAATGATAAAAGAGAGGATGCAGTAGAGAATATGTGTTCAAACCTTATTCCTTTCTCACATAATGAAACTAATCTATATTTTTCAACTGACTTTTTCTTTGTTATTATTAATATAACATTTAAACATTTTAGTGATTCATGAATAACTTCACCGTTTTTTTTCCTTCTTTATTAATAGTTGGCAATATTGGACCTTCATGCCTGCAAAAAATGGAATATCAAAATAACTGTTTTTCCCTTGATGCTACTATTATTTTAAATACCTTTACTCTTTGGCAATGTTTATTATTTTAAAAAATGATGATTAGAATTGTAACAAAACCTAAGCATAGGAAAGTGAATTTATACATTTTCTTTGTTCTTGAGAATTGACACCAAAATTAATAAAAACTATTTATTCATTAGATTGTTTATTTACATTATTTATTTATTATATTGTTTATTGGAATGTTTTCAAAAAACATTGGCTTATTGTCAGTTGATTCAAACTTTATAAAATAGTAAATAATAAGGATTTCATTATTTCACATATTTTAATAATTTAGTAAACATTTATAAATCTATAATAAAAATCGTTTTCATATTTCTTTCTTTATAAATTGGTAAATGATAAATACTGCATTGCATTAATTCTAATACAACTGTATTAGTTTTTAGAATGTTGTAAATATAAAATTGTTCTTCTAAATAAACAATCTAATAAATAGTGTTTAATATTTTTGTTGTAAACATTCAAGAACAGAAAAAATGTATAAATTAATTTTCATATGTTTAGGTTTTATTAAAATTCTAATCATTGCTTTTTGAAATAGTAGATATTGCCAAGGAGTGAAGGTGGTTAAAATAATAGCTGTGTCAAAGAAAAAAAATGTCTTTCTGTCACACCATTTTTTTGCAGGTATGAAAATCCAAGATTGCCAATAGTTCTACCTGACCTGATACATGCATTACTAATAATTTAAAAAGAAGCAGTGAAATGTCTCTGAACAATGGTTTGCTGTTTAATGAAATTGTAACAAAGATTAACACTTACCTGATGGACTTCTGTGTATTTTCACAATGTTTTGATTTGGCTCTTCCATTTCTAAACAAAGGAAATGCTCTCTAAGGTGTGTCTGCATGCCAACATTACAATATAAATACCACTTTTTTTGATATGATCAAAGTTTACATGTGATTTTGCCACTCCTTTGTTTCATTATCTTTGACATGGATTTGCTTTCTGTTGTATCCTTAAAAAGATTACAAACAGACAAAGGAGTGGAAGGAACAGCAACACGGCTGTAGATGGAAGAAAGAGAGGTTTATTGTAAAAGAGAATACACTACTGAAGACAGGGAGTCAACTAACACTTCCCCAAGCCAGTCAGACTGATAGACAGACAGACAGACAGCATCTGATATGTCCTGTGCACACTACATATATTACTGATATATTAGTCCACAATAGGTAATAGGGAGAGTGGAACATTCCATTACAACACTTTCAAACTGCAGTAGATAAGCATTATAATTTATTGTGTGCAAAGGTTCCTAGCTCTCAATTTCTTTTTGAAAACTAGATACTGACAATAATAATACTCATAATAATGGGTTGAATAACAGGGCAGATTAGGCTTTCTAGTCATGTTTGACAACCAGTCTAAAAGAAGGCCAACTCTGAATCCAAAAGTGTTCATATGCTAATTAATTCAGATTGATTGATTTGTTTTTACAATCTATCAAACCATTGCTGGTTATTTAAAGCCAGAAAATATTTTTAGATTTGTTATATTCCATGCTAATAGGAATGTATACTTGAAAAACAAGGTAGATAAAATAAGTAAAGGTTTATTGTAAAAAACCAGTACAATAAGAATAAAGGTAACAGTTATGCACAAGGTCGTCACAAGTAAATCTAGTGCTACTACTGGAAGGTCGGTAGTTCTTGTGTAAGTCTGAGTCATAATCAACAGATGCCAGCCAGAGTATCTAGCAATTGACCCACACAGTCATATGTGGCATATTTAGGCCAAATTTAATGTGGGGTTCCCGAGCATGTAGGCTTGGCCAAAAAATCCCCATAGACCCACCATAAATGGGATCATGTCTGTCTACCTCCCTGAATGAGACTCTGCCCTTCAGCATAGACTCATCCAGGTTCCTCTCCGCCCGAAGGCAGAGAGTTCGACCAGCACAGCTAAAAAGATCTCAGCTAGTACATTTAGCAATCCCCCCACACCATGAGGGTTGCATGTGGCACAAGGCTGGGTTTAACGTGGGTTCTCCGAGCCTGTAGGCTTGGCCAAAAAATGCCTGTAGAACCCGCATAATGTGATCGCGTTGGTTAACCTCCCCAAACAAGACTCTGCCCTTCGGCTGAGCCTTGTCCAGGTTCCTCTCTGCTCAGAGGCAGAGAGTTCGACTGTCTAGCCGAAAAGATTTTGGCTAGTCTCTGTAATCTGTTGACTTACAGATATTTATAGGTAGTTACTACCTATAGTGTAGTCACTACTGGGGGTGACAGGTTATTTCATTACATCAAGATTGTAAGAAATTTAGAAAATTATAATGATTTACTGATGCAAGTTCTAATTAACCCATAGCCGAGTGGAGGAAGGTGGATTCATACCTTTTCATAGGGTATTTACATTTAAGTGAATATAATAAACCCAACTGGAATTGGAACTCAGCTCTCTGGTTTCAAATTCTGAGTTGTTATCTGTTACACCAGCTGAGCATCCAAGCTTACAAAATCTGGTATTCCGAAGTGGTCACCCATCTAGTTACTGACCAGGCTCATTGATACTTAATTTGGTGATCATACGAGAACTGGTGTTCCATGTGATATGGTCATTAGCTGTTAATTAAGCCAGAAGTGAACCTTAAAATCTTAGTTACTTGCAAGTAAAGTGAAATAGACTGTGAGGAAGGCAATAACTAACTTTTTTCAGGTCCACTTTCTTCCTTTTTATTACATGGATGTTTCAATAATTTTCCTACCCAGCTAGATAGATAGGTAGAGAAATGGGATGAAGTGTAAACACTTTTTAATGACAACACATTTCAGCCTTTGCATGTTAGATTGGTGTCTTTAGGTCAGAATGTTGTCATTAAAAAGCTTTTCCACTTTTATATCCAACATGTACAGTATTTACATTATTCAAACTATTGTCCTCATCTTTGTTGCCATATTTATCACAACGTTTCAATGATAACAATGCAAAAATTGCAATATGAGCACTGGTAAAAAACGGATGCTGAAAACATTAAATTTATAAGTACCAGATGTCTTTAAGGACATCTGTGGATAAAGGCATTGGTTAAATCCAGTGACAGGGCACAAAGAATCAGTGGAGAACTTGGAGAGGTGAATTAACAGGAGACATGACACGTGGAACTAGAACAGTCTACCTGAGTGAGTGAAATAAAGGGTTCAGTTTGACATTCCACCTGAAGAAGGCTGGAGTGTACAACGGCTGAAACATTGTGATAAATATGGCAACAAAGATGAGGACAATGGTCTAAATAATGTAAATAGTGTACATAATACCTGATGTCAGAAATATTGACAGATACTAACATGTACAGATCTGTTATGTTTTACCACTTGGTTATGAAATGTGTCACAGTTCAGAAAGGCCCTGTAAGAGGGTTGAATCTTGGGTATACATAATGTAAATTACCTCGTTGTTATATGTATTTGTGGTAGTAGTTGATAGAGGAATCCTTTTTACTTTTTATATTGAAAATGAAATGAATAAAATGTACAACAACATAAACAATAATACTCAAAACGTGTTGACATTAATAACAAGAATTTGTATTTTTCTTTTTTGTGATGTGAATTACAGATATTGGTATGGTGTGTGCTAAAAATGTTCTCAATGTTACTGACTCTTTCTTTAAGCATTTGTGCTAACTTGTTTTTGTTTGTTCCAAGAATTTCATTGGTGAGGATAACATCTGATATCATCAGTTTTCAATATTCACAGAGAGATGAGGATATTTATGTGTTGGGCCTTTTTACTGCCACTTGCTACTGCCACTTGCTACTCTTGTCTAGTCTGCTCTACTGATCCTACTGTCTGGACTGCCTTCATTTGTGGTGGAAGGGTCATTTTTTGTAATCAAATTTTAGAGTGATGAAATATCTTTCTCATCTTTCATCACTAGTGGCAAGGTTGTTTTTAGGATGATGAAAATTTTTATCTTTATTTCAGGGATGATGAAATATCCTTATTTTCTATCATCACTGATGGCAGTTATTTTTAGAATGATGAAATATCATCATCATTCTGGATCATAACAGCCCTATTTTCCCTTTTAAAGAAAGCACACTTTCCCACTAAGTTATCTTCCTTGAATCAAGCATCTATTTCAAATATGCATATCCACTATGACAACATTTAAAGTAATAAAAATGTTGGATTAAAAATAAATCCATTGTTCTGCTAGACTATTATCTTTTAGAAAATTTTATTTCTCCTCTGACTTCCTCATTTTGACCTTTGAGGACAGATGCAGAAAAACAAAGGAAGTCATTTTTCCTTGGCTAACACTAGAGTGGGAATTTTAGAGATAGAAAGGGATTTCAAGGAGTAAAGTTTTACATGTCATACAATGGAAATATGGTTTTTTCATGTCTTGGAACTTGCTTCCCAGTGGGGGTGATAGAGCGACCCCACTGGCTAGTTAAAAAACTGTACACGTTGATGTGGTTAATAAAATAATAGTTAAGTTAAAATTCCTTTGTTGAAGTTCTCTTTTTTATCTCCAAACTAAAAACCAACTAGCAATCACCATCTGTGAGAGGGAGAAGGCAATGTGAATATGAGTGAATTGACACTGTCGCCCCAAGACTAACGCTCACCAAAGGGCTATGCAACATTTACTCAAATTGGTGCAGTGACCAAGAGAACCCTGGAGGAAGGGGCTATACAACACTATTAATTCTTTAGAAATTTCTTTGTTTATGTTTTGAGAAGATACGGGCTTTCAAAAAATATCTTAGTGCAGAAGTGTGCTTTCCTTAATAGGGAAAATAGAATCTTGCTGAACTGTGATGCACTTGCTAGCTGATGGTAAATTACACAGGATCAGTTAGTAGTTTTCCTTCCCTTAAAGGGGAATGCAGGTTCGATTCCTGTCAGAGAGTGCATTTTCATTATTAGGATTTCTCGAATACTCAGACCAAAAAACATAATGTTTAAAGTGAAAATCAAAATGGTGTGTCTATTCCAAATATGAGTATTTCTTATAATAATGTTTTAAGTAATAAAAATGTTGGGTTACAAATAGATCCATTAATTCTTTAGAAATATGTATAGATATATACTAGCAGCATAACCCGGCGTTGCCCGTGTTTGATTAAAAAAATGTACGACTCATACAGCAATCGCTATCACTTGACTTAAAATATTTTTGCCCTTCCTTGCCTTTAAACGAGTGCCCTTTGCTGTGCTGATGTTGCTACATGCCTTACTTCTTGCCTATCTCACACTGCGAAATATTTTCTAAAAACCTTAAATCTGTTACGAAAAAAGAACTAAACAAAATGAACACAAAATGATCAGCTTTAAAAAAGGACTTGTAACTGGAAAAACCAAATGAAAAAAGAATGTTAACAACAAATACTTTTTCACACTCAACCCAGTTCTGCAGAATCAGAATCAACATTGAGTTTAAGCAAGCGAATGAGCCAATTGGAGTAAAGTGCCATGCAGATTTAAATTTTTCCCACTTGTAACGAATGCAGCTATTGATTTCTTTTGCATGCTAGCATGCTAGTTAACATTCGTGTCAGTCAGCTGTTGGCTCTCATGCTGGCCAATAGAATCTTCCTGCCTATTCGTGGCAGCCAGCTATAGGCTCCCACTCTGGCCAGTAGAAAATGGCTGCAATCTACATGAAAACTGCTGTAGAAGCATGAAAAAATTGATTATTTCCACTATTGATGGGAGTTGGGAAATGCAAAGTCAGTCTTGGCCTTCCCACTAACTTGGAGTATGTGCATGTAAATTTTGGTGCAAATCCGTCGATAATTGCGGCTGTGCATTCGTTACACACACACACACACATCCTGCTTTATATATATATATATATATATATATATATATAAAACGAACATTTAAGTCAACACTCAGAAGCGACAGGCTGTTTCATGCTAGATGCAAGGATCAGGCCTGACTACTACAACTACTATTCACGGCCTGATGATTGCGCGTAGCATGAAACAGTCTGTTGCTTCTGAGTTTTGACTTCAATGTTCACTTTTATATTTACATACGCTCTATCTCTGATATTGAGCACTTTATCCCATAAATGTGGCACACCTTAAAACTACATTTCTTCATTCATATATATATATATATATATATATATATATATATATATATATATATTATGCAAAAATGAAAATTTACCAAAATTACACAAAAATATCTTGAAATCCTAAAGAGTAAATTTATTCAATAAAATCACCATTGGCTTCAACCATAGCCTCCAGACAACTTCGGAATCTTCTACAACTCTTCTGAATGGTCTTCTTGTTTAATTTGGTGAATGTTGCCATTGTCTTCAGTTCATCTTTGGTGTTACAAGGAGTTTTGTTGTTATCTTGCTCAACTGCACTGCCACATGTAATAACTAAGGGAATTGCAGACTAAAGAGTTAGGTGACCAGATTTAGAGGTTGATGTGGTTGCAGAAATTGTCTCACAGGCATGACTGGGTTCTCTCATTTGTGTGACATGTTGCAGAGTCCTGTACCAGACATAGGGTCTTCCAGCAGCCACCCTCTTGACCCAGAGCAGAACTACCTTCTCAAAGCAATTGATGTAGGCCTTTGTGTTGAGTTTGAGGCCCTGTGAGAAGATGAATGAAGACATAACATTGTCATCACTAGTGATCACGCCAAACACAATGATGTTGACTGGATATATCATCCATCTCCTTCTGAATCCTTGGAACTGCCCTCAGATTGATGCCCAAATCCTCTGAAATGTTTGTATTGAAGTTTCCAGCATGAATGCCAAGCAGTACAGCACGTTGTTCCCAAATTTGTGGTGGAGTGAATTGCATCATGGTGCTCTTTTTCTTACAGATGGTGGCCAACTGACCTTACTATACTTACTGCAGTCAACAAAATCAAAAACAAACAATGCACATTTCTGAAATAAAAAATATAATATCGTGACAATTTAC
>OZ010613.1:37337475-37442475 GCA_963932145.1 Acanthosepion lycidas
GCCTTCTTTAGTTTCAATAGTTAAATATCACCCTATTGTCTTTAGTTTTAATACTTAAATCTAATAATATTGCATCTATGCCATCTTTATTTTTAATACTTAAACCTCAACCTATTGCCTTCTTTAATTTTAATACTTAAATCTCACCCTATTGCCTTCTTTAGTTTTAATATTTAAATCTCACCTTATTGCCTTCTTTAGTTTTAATACTTAAATCTCACCCTATTGCCTTCTTTAATTTTAATACTTAAATTTCAACCTATTGTCTTCTTGTCTTCTTTCCTTTTTTTAATTAAATCTCACCCTATTGCCTTCTTTACTTTTTATAATTAAATCTCAACCTATCGCCTTCTTTATTTTTAATATTTAAATCTCACCCTCTTGCAGATTGAGTGAAATGGCCTGTGGGGCAGATACTAGCAAATTTTGTTCTGGTCCACTATCCTCCTTTGTCTTGCAGATGTTTAAATCTTAATTTAAACTTTGATAGAGAGATAATTCTCTACTTAGCAGAGAGCCCCCAACTTGGGACACTGGGCATCTAGCCCTGGCAAGATGTATACTATAAATGAAATAATAAAAAAGAATATATTAATAAATCTCCAGATCATGTTAAAAATGTGCCTTCTTCTCCTCATATATGTGATGTTCCTTCAGGACATTGTCGATCATAGCTCTCCACAATTTCCTGTCCTTTGTAGCTCCAAGGAAATTTAGTTTTTTTGCTAGCTCTTCTAATCCCTATTCTTTTTTAAAAAATCATTTCACCACAAGCAAGGCAATAAAGCCACTAAGAAGCAACAGGTTAGTGAGTGTGAGGGAATATGAGAAAAAGAAAAGATATGTCTTATATCTTGTCTGACTTATATATAAAGTTGCTTACATAAAACTATAATATCATATAAATGCACTTGTAACATTATATCTACCACTATGTGCCTTATAACTTACCCAACTGAGTACTTCTTATTTAATGGAGGTAACTAATTGGCATATTCAGATTTAAAAAATAATCTGTTTCGTTATTTATTTATAATTTAGTTTTTTATAATCTTTACAAATAAGTGATTACCATGTTGATGGCTTTTATTTGAGAGTTGGTCAAAAAGTAATGCTCGTTCTCATTTAATTTTAGATTTTCTAATGTCTAGAAACCCAGAGAAAAATTTCTGGAGTTAATTTCTATTTTTCCTACCATTAATCCTCTTGCAAAATGGTTACTCTTGTGGATACACTGGAGCTGTCATAGAATTAACCTTTTGGAATGAGTGTGTGCTCCAAACTTTAACTTTGAACTGAAATCTTTTCGAAAATTAGTCAATGTTCATAGAAAAGTTGCATTTTGTAGGAGACGCGTCACTAGAGTTAATAGAGAAAAAACAAATTGACTTTAATGATAGGCACCGCAGTGACATGCCAACTGCTGTTGGTAATGAAGGTAAGGCTAAACCGGTTGATGCTCTTATTAATAAGTAGTGAAAATGTTGGGGAAATCTAATCGTTCACTGTCTTTTTCTCTTTTTTCATCTCGAGTGATATCTCAAGTGATTAACAAAGGAAGAGAAGTAACCAAAAAAATAAAAGAAAAAAGTTATTTAAAGTTATCTCCCTTTAAATAAGTAACGCCATGATTTGATTTAAAATGCTAACCATCTCGATTAATGTTTTTCAACCTTTTGTCTTTCTCACAACATACTTGAACCTTTATTTAAAATCTGTCCTCTTTACATGGTCGAATTTTGGACAGGCATGCTCTTTTAAATCTTACGAATTTTTTTTTTTTTTAGCCATTATCCATTTTTGTTTAAAACAACCGTTTCTGCAATAAACGACCCTCACACAGCTCCGGCTCACTGGTTGAAAATCAGGGATCTGACTCTTTTTTTTCACTGATACTTTTCATACCGGCTTATTTGCCGATATTATTTTTTTTTCACTTTGTTAAATAAATATTATTATATAAATATTTTTCAATTGATTTGCCCTTAAATCGTTTGCCCTTTTATCAGTATTCTTTCAGTGAAATAGCATAGTTTATGACAGAAGGAAAAAAAAAGATTTGAATAAAATATAAAATAAATTTTAAAATTAGATGATAGAATTTATTTAATACTTTAATAATAACATTGTTATTAATTAAAACATTTTATATTTTATTTTACAATGTGAAAGAGGTGACTATTTCTTCTGTCTACAAAATAAACCCATTTGGTACTTTAGTAATAATCATGTGTCACAATAAATACATAAGTATTAGTAACTACTCCAAGGCATCTTCTGTGAAGCGATTGTTGTGAATTTTCGCCAAAAGTTTTATTATGGAAGCTTATTTCCTTTCTCTGGGAATGATTTTATTTCCTTGTGGACTATTCTGTCTCAATTACCTCCCTTGGATTTGCCTGTTTAGCAGACGACATATAATTTTTTTTAGCAGACGACATATCATTTGTGTAGTTTCCTCACCTCTAAATGTCGCTTGAAAGTTTTTCTTCATAGAACAAAAAATAAAATCTTTATTTGTGTCGTGCCGACAGGATTTACCTGGACTAGCATGACTGAGAAACAGATTCGACTCAATCCATAAGGTAGGATTGATTTATTTTGTTCTTATAGGTACCTCCACAGGCTTAAAAAAATCGCACTTTAATTAGGTTCCTCCAAAAATTTGCTAGAAAAAAGGGTAAATGAAAAAAAAATGTCCAAAACATAATAAAAACAAAATTTGATCGTCAAAATCTTTGTTATTATTAAGAAAAAACATCAAAGGAATTTTTTATGGAAATTTTTTTAATAACTTCTTAGAACTTTGCACATTTTGGTTTGGTTTGATTTATTTTGTTTTACGGTATGTCAACCTCAATGGGTTATTTAACGCCGACAAGATTTTTAGAATAGGTTCGTATCAATAGAATATGTATTCTTTGTAAGAAATCAGTTTTTAGATCAGGGTTTGGGATTATTTTGTTTTACGGCATATCAACACTTCAATGGGTTATTTAATGCCTACAAGATTTTTAGAATAGGTTGGTATCAATAGAATATGTATTCTTTATAAGAAATCAGTGTGTAGATCAGGTTTCATTGACGTATTTTTGTAAAGAGGGTTTTTGTCGAGAATCAAATATATTTATACTTGTTTTCTATTTAAGCTTTTTTTTTAAGGTAGCGTGGGAAGTGTTTTAACAGAAGACGTTTTATGCAGCAAAATAATTATTTTCAGCATAACTATCTTCTTTGTTAATGCACTTAATTCAACACATTTACGTACACTAAATACATAGAAAGTGTTTTAACGGAGGACGACAAATCTGAAGGCGGATCGGGATAGCCAAAGATGTATTCCATAAGCTAAGCAGATTGGTTTGGTTGGTGTGTTTTGTTTTACTGCATATCAACACCTCACTGAGTCATTTAATACCAACAAGATTTTTACGATATGGTCGTATGAATAGAATATGTATTCTTTTTAAGAAATCAGATTGTAGATCAGGTTTCATTGACGTATTTTTTTGTAAAGAGGGTTTTTTGTTGAGAGTCAAATTTATTGTTGGTAAAAAATTTTTTCGAAAAATGTATTGCTTCTATTTTTACTATAAAAATCTATTTTTAATACTTTCATAGTGTTTTGGCTCCACTTTGTCGGTTAACTATTTGTCCATAGCTTGGACCCTAACAGGTGTTACCACCCCTGGTCAGAATGGACCTGGGAACAACAGCAATTAAGAAGTGGTTGCACGCTCCACAAAACCACTCGATCAGCGGCCTTGCTGCCGGGTGTAGTTTATCGTCATACCCAGTACGTGGACATTTTGGTTAAAAATCTATTTTTTTTCGTCAACGCTGGACCATTAATTTGTATGGGAATTTTTTTCAGGGAAAAACATTAACTTGGAAATCAGATAATTATCAGATTTTAAATGAAACTTTCAGGACTTATTCAGAAATTAAACATTTTTGAAACGTTTCCTTTTTAGAAACTCTTGTAAAAATATGTTTTAGATCTCTTACCCACAATCATTTAATTTTTATGAAATTTCGAGAAATTATTTATTTGTATGGCTTAATGTTTATATTTCTTATAAATTATAAGTTATAATTGTTGACTGACAGACAGCAAAATCTTCACTGACATTCAGACTGTCTGCGCATCAAGGGCCGAAAGCTACAGGTAGAGTAGATATGCATGTTGGTAGAAACTAGTTACATCTTTGTTGTTCTTTGAAACGGCGGTTCCCGAATAATCACTGAAGTTAAGCCTGGTCAGTACTTAGATCGGTGAACACTTCGGAATACCAAATGCTGTAAGCTTGGATGTGTGGTTGGTGTAATTAATGGCTCGTAATTGTTAAACGGAGAGCCGAGTTTCAATTTCAGTTGTATTCGTTATATTCATTTACGCTCAAATACCTTTGGGAAAGATATGAATCAGTCTCTTATCCCCAGCTACGTGTTAATTAGTAAGACTTGTATCACTAAGTCACTATTATCCCCCTGCCCCACCAATCGTAAAACGTAAAAATATTTTCTAGCTTTAAATAACCTGCAAAGGGTTGATAAGCCGTAAAAAACGAATCAGTCAAATAAATACAGTGTAACCCGGATATAAGAGACCCGGACACAAGAGAAACCCGGATATAAGAGAGATTTTATCTGGTCCCAAATTAGAGCCTGTGTTAATGTATGTATAATAGACCAAACCCGGATATAAGAGAAACCTGGATATAAGAGACTTCTTCTCCGGTCCCGACAACTCTCTTATATCTGGGTTACACTGTATCTGTAATAAATGTATAGAAACTACTATGGCCATAAAGTGAGGTACCATTTTATATATTGATCGTAATATAGAATTGATCCCCCACTTTATATCTACATTATGATTTTTTTTTTGTTTATCAAATTCTGATTAGATATGAATTCATCTCTTCTCCCACCACTGTGTGTTAATTAGTAAGTAAGACTTGTATCACTAAAATCATTATCTTAAAAAAATTATCTTGAATTTTTATTAGATGAAGCATTGTCAACCATTATTAATTTTTACAAGCATTTCTTTCATCTTCATTTTACTTGCTTTTTACACTTGTAGTAATATTATCTTGAATTTTACTACATTCGACTACATCTCAATTTTCATAAGGTAGAATTCATATAAAATATAAATTTTATTGTAACCTGTACGGTAATAAATCATATACAATATAGATGAACAATTCAACTAGAAATATGGAAAATAAATACAATACAATGTGTCTAAATACAAATAGACATAGATCATTCCGTCTTAACTAAATGTTTTGCGGCAATTTTTAAAATCAACTTGAGATTTTTTTTTGATAAAAAGTTGGATAATTTTAACACATTAAACATTATCGATAAAAATACTTAATTTTAAATAATCTTTTTTTTTTCGAAACTTAGCATGAAGAAAAGTAAAACAAATTCATGAATTTGGACGAAAAAAAAAGACACCAGAATGACGTTAAAATCGGCGAAAAAATTTCATCCTTCAATAGTCAGTTATGCTCAGTTTGTAAATGAAGGTAAAAAAAGCAAATGTTGTTAGGTTAACGAAGGTCACAAAACACTGCCCGAGGCCCCCAATCATGTTCCCCCATCCCGTATGTGGGGTTCGAGGGTAATACGCAGCGGACCTGCTGTGCAGGATGTTGACATAAGTATTTCGCTTCATTGAGGTTTATACGCCCAACGAGAGGAGGAGCAGAACTGCATTTTTCGTTAGATTGGCATTGACACCTTCGTGATATCAAGTCGAGTAGTTTTAACAGGTGATTGGAATGCCGTCCTTGATCTAGTTCGAGATGACGATAAGTGTACTAACATTCTTTCGGATGTAAAAAAAAAAAAATAAATAAATAAAAATCCTGTATTAAATTTCCATATTTGATTTGATCGATAAATTCTGAAATAAGCACCCGAAGCGGGTAAATGGGCGTGATAAGGGTGGCTCAACTTTTGTGCAACGTTCTCGTTAACTAAAATATCAAACAAGTTTTAGCTTGGAGAGTCGACTTAGGAGTCATAGTTTTTTCCTAGTTTTTGCAGTATTGTTAATTAATTAGAACTGGGTTCGAATAAACGTTGTCACGTGACTTTAAAAATCAGTTATTGACTGTTTTGGGAGCATTTACGTCTCCGCGAGTGATCGGACTGCTTTTATCGACGCATCGTCTATGGGTAGATTGCCAACAAAGATTAAAGGGTTTATGTCTGCCTATAATGAGTACAAAATAATAATGACTTCTTTTATACACTCCCTTCAAATTCGGATGAATGAAGAAAAAAAAAAAATGGAATTCGCGAGCTATGTGAAATTGTTCTGGGACCAATGAAAATCTTGCCTTCATAGAAAATAACCAGAAAGAAATGAGTGAGGCTCCGAAATTCTTTTTGATATAAAATGAAGAGAAAAATTAAATTAATAAGAGAAGTGTTTGAAGTATTGTGAAAGGTTTCGTTTCTGTTCACCGTGTCCAGCGTTCAAGGTTTCGCCAGTGTCAAATTACTCACCAATTATATTATCGGCTTTTGACCGAGCGCGTGGCACTTCAAAGAATTTTCTCTCAACAATCCAAGAATGATAAGTATTTCAAATTATCTCTCTTCGTTTACTTTTGAACGTCTGCATACCATATATTCCTTCTGTGATCAACGAACTCTTAACTTTGTTTTAAACATATTTTAATATTATTTTGTGTCAAATCATTTAATCTGTCGTATGAATATGTCCTGTTCATGACAATACGTCAAAACTACGGACTTTAAGTCTTCTGATTTATTTTCCTAAAATGAGCTACTGACACAACTTCAAGCGTATAAATTCGTAAATAAATTCCTTATTTTGTTTTGTTAAAATTACCAGCGTGTTTCCTCGTCATTATCATCCTCCATTAATCTTCTTGGCATAGGTAAATCAACTGTCCATTTTAACCCCTAAGCCCCACGCCACTATATTCCCATTAATTGAGGACCTTTGACTACGCGCTAGCACAACCGCCGACGGCTTCCTAAAAATTACGTCAACCCAATTTCCTTTATACTAGCAGTATAGGTTTTTACGTATTTTCCAAAGGTGCTTCACACAGGCATCGTCTTCCTAGGCTGATTTTCATCAAGAAGTCCCTTCCTTCGAAAATCGATCATGGTGAGATCCGAATCCGGGTCTCATACTTGAAATGTTAACGCTCTAATCACTCGGCCATAGTTAACAAATAAAGTTAGACAGACCTAAATATAGGATGGCTGCATATTGGAAATTTAGCACATTCTTGTTGGACCTGAAGGATTCAGAGACCAGCTAATGATTCTAAAGCGGGAATTGATGGGAGCTGTGATTGGGAATAAGTAGTTAGATCACCTCAAAAATTATTCGATTATATTCATATTGTACATACTCATTGGGGATTTTTTAACTTGTTGTTTTATTCCCCTCCTCCCACAGACGACGATTTGTCCATATGGGGACTATTTAGGATTTTCATTGAGACAATGAGGTATTTTGGTGGATGTAGTAAGAAAGGTAAGTAAGAGTGTGTTGTTTTGGTGTTAGGATTATTGTTTGTATGTTTGGGTCAGTGTTTGTGGCTTTGTTTAAAGTTAAGATAGATAAAAACCGCCCTTTTCCCCATCCCCCTTTTTGGGCCTTGTGCCACATTTTCTGTATTTTAACAGAAATAAATATTGGCAGATTGCTATCTACCATATTCGTAGGTTTAACCTAGAAGGATTTGTGGCACAAAAGACACTCGAATGAAGGTTGTAAATATAGCTTAGATACAAATGGCGTCCTTCTTAAACAGGAAGGGACAAGTTCTTGGTTGTTAAGAGATAAATTAAAGGTGGTGAATATACCAGCAGTTGCGTACAGAAAAACTCTGGAATGCTACTGCTCGGCAGTGGATGGGTGCTATTTGATTACAAATGAAGGTATCTGTGAGAAATTTCGGGAGTACGACCAGAATTTAAGAAAAATTATTAACAACAGAAAGAGGAGAAGACCAGTATGAGTTAAAATAAGCACCTCTTTAGCATACTTTCTTCGCTTCGAGGTTATTTAAGCCGTTAGATGCGAGCCCCACAACAGATAATTAAATTTAAGTAGACATCAGGACAAAGGATTAGATCGGGAATCAGCGGCTTGCCTTGAGGTGATTTTTTAAACGTAGCGTAGATGTAGCACAATGCCGGAAGTATGGAGCACTCAGTCAGGATTGAACTCACTATACAGTGGTAATTGATCTACGAGACGAGCTTGCTAACTTTTACACCACGTCGAGGTGGCTGTGGCTTGCTTTATGAAGTGTATCTGAGGCTGACGCAAATGTATATCTCCTTTGTTGGCACTGATCTTCAACTGGATGTAGCAGGTAAACATTTCTCAACGTTTCACCAGTATTCATTAATGCTTATCTTAATATATTTTTTAATAATTTCATTCCAAGCAAGACAATAAAGCCACTAAGACGCGGAAGATTAGTGAGTGTGAAATATATAAAAGAACGGAAAAACATCATTAACGAGCGAGAAGAATAAAAGAACACGAATTAAGAAAACAGAAGATAACGATTGACATTGCATTGAAATTTTTGAAGATCAAAGTTGACTGGATAACAAGAAGTCGGAAGAGAGTTACACAAACAAGAAGTGCGATAGAAGAAACTGATAACATAGAACTTACGGTTATATCTAGCCATTTCAACTGTAAAATGATAAGATCTTGTTGTCAATCTAGTACTGCGCTTAAATTCATAAAGTTTAGGTACCATAGAGGCAAATTCACCAGAACAATTGCCATTAAAGTATTTGTAAAAAAAAAAGCATAGATTAGCTACATTACAGTGGTGGGAAAGTGAAGCCGAGATGTCAGGTTAGAGCCAATAATATTGCAGATGCTTCTGTGAATGTTATGAAAGATCTCTAAATATATAGCCGATAGCACCAGACCATATATAGCAGCAATATTCGATCATGGACGAATGGTACACTTATAAATATGTAAGATAGATTCGGGTCAGAAAAATTGTCCAACAATTGTCAAACAAATTTGCTAGACCTAGCAAATGATTCCTTAGTATACTTCCGCATGTCAGCGGAGACGATCGTCCTAGAAGACTCAATGAGTCACTCTCCTGGAGGTTAGTATCAGCCATGCTGATGGATGGCAGAAAGGATTCTCTTAGATGATTATTAGAGAGCAGTTTCGTTTTGGAGGAGTTAAAATTAACAAGGCATTTCTTGCTCCAATTGACAACAGATTAAGTATAGTATATCTTGCTCAAAGTGCGCTTTATATATTGTGCAGCAAGTCTGTGGGTCAAGTTTAACAGGTTTGTAGTTTGCAAAACTTTCTTATTCGTTAGGCACTATTTTTATATAGCACAGCGAAAGTGTTCATAATGTGCGTAGTAAAGACTTTTCTAATATTTTAATGTAGTTTCTAAATGTTTCTAGCTTACGGCGCACTTTATATATTTTGGAGCAACGGGGTTCGTTAGGTCTGTGGTCAAGACTCCGAATATTTTCGAAGAACAGATTGCCAAGCTTTTTTGTTTTTTGTTTGAAGCACATATTAAGAGCACAAAAATATTAGGTTGGTGCAAAAATAATTTCGTTTTCTCACATAGTAACATATGTTAGAAAACGAAATTATTTTTGCACCAACCTAATATTTTAGCGCTATTTGTATGTTAATATATTAGGTTGGTGCAAAAATAATGACGTAATAATGTCGTTTTTTGACGTATTTTTTAACGTCAAAAAACGACATTATTACGTCATTATTTTTGCACCAACCTAATATTTACAAAGTATTTAGCTTATAATTTAAAATTTCAGAATATTGTTTTTTTTTTTAATTTAATAAACTATGGATAGATATGAGTAACACAGGATTGATGTTCTTTCAGAATATTTTTTTATCACTTCAACCCAAGCAATGTTATAATGCCTGAAAGAAAATGAGATTAGTGAAAAAGACATTAGTGAGGAGAATAAAATAACAGGATTTAGGAAGACAGAAGATAGCGAATGACGTTATATTAACATTTTAAAGATCGTAGGTGACAGGGAAGCAAGAAACCAGAAGTGAGTTCCAAAAGCGGGAATGTCCTGGGTAAGACGTTAAACTACATCCGCGTCCTGGGTAAGACGTTAAACTACATCCGCATCCTGAGTAAGATATTAAACTACATCCAGCAGCAAGACCTCTGATCAGGAGGTTTTGAGGAGCGTGGAACCACCTCTTAATTGCTGGTGCTCCCAGGTCCACCCTGACCTGGGGTGGTAGCACCTGTTAGGGTCCCAGCTATGGACAAATAGTTAACTATTAACGGCAATACATTTTTGAAAAAAATTATTACAAGCAATACTATTTTGAAGGAAATATATTACCAGCAATAAAAAATTTTGTCAACATTAAATAACCTATTGAGGTTGATATGCCGTAAAACAAAATAAACCAAACCAATCTAAACCAAAGAATGCATACTCTATTCATACGAATCTATCCTAAAAATGTTGTCAGCATTAAATAACCCATTGCGGTTGATATGCCGTTAAACAAAATAAACCAAACCAATCTAAACCAAAGAATGCATACTCTATTCATACGAATCTATCCTAAAAATGTTGTCAGCATTAAATAACCCATTGAGGTTGATATGGCGTAAAACAAAATAAGCCCAACCAATCTAAACCAAAGAATACATACTCTAAGAATCTATCCTAAAAATGTTATCAGCATTAAATAACCCATTGAGGTTGATATGCCGTTAAACAAAATAAAATAAACCAAACCAAAATCGGGAAGTGCGAGAAAAGAAACTATTAGAATAGAATACTATTAGAAAATATTAAAATAGAATACTATTAGAAACTATTAGAACTTACGGTGACATTTACCTAATTTAACAGTAAAATGATGAGACTTACTTGCCAATCTTAAATTCGTGCGGTCGAGGTAACAAGGATAAAAGTTCATTAGAACAACAGTCATGAAAATATTGATGGTAATGATATGAGGAAGCCACATGATGACGGTGGGAAATGACTGAAGTCCATCTTGCACGTTTATAAATATACCATTCATTTGTGCATTGAATATTGATGTCATATCTGGTCTAGTTCTTCTGCTGTATATCTCAAGATTCTCAACAAAATCCAAAGGGTCTGTAATTTTATCGGTCCTGTCAGTGGAATTTGGCGAGTAAATTGTCTGGTACAACAGAAAATGTGAGCCAAATTTCCTCGCAGTAGACCTAGCAGGTGATTCAATATATTCATTCTACTCCATGTCAGTGAAAAACGCGAGACCAAAATGGCACAATAAGTTGTCCTGGAGGTTAGCGTCACTACTATGGCAGGACGTACTTGACTCATTTCAAATTTAATGCACACAAGTCTTTCTCTGTAGTACATCTAAAGTTTGTAAGATAAAACTGTAAGAGTGGCGTAGTGACCATCGGCGTGGAAAGTGGGATAGCTGAGTCGAGTTCAAATTCTGGCCAATACTGTTGCGTTTACTTTCGTACAAATGTCCTTGATAACAGTATGAATCCATCTTTTCTCCCACCTATAGGTTAAATAGCAGGATACATTGGTCTCTCTAGCTTTAAAAGAAGCAAAACTCTGAATTCCAAAACCTCGGAGAAAGTAACAGAAAACCACTCCACTCATATGAGATAATACGAACACATATATAATACAAAAGAATGTGGAGAACTATGAACAGCTACGTCTCGAATGATCATGGCTTTAAAAAAAATAAAATAAAATCGCAATTTCTATAAGGTAAAAACTGGATCAAAATATTTATTTTTTCATTTCACCCAAGTCAGACGGGAATATCACTAGTGTGCAGGGGGTTACAGAGAGTGAAAGTGAAAGGGAAGACTGAGAATAGGGAGGATCGAGGAAAGGACAAAAAGATGAACGGGATTCAAGAAGACAGAAGATGGTGATTGATGTTGCATTTAAATTTTTGAATTCATGTCCATAG
Source organism: Acanthosepion lycidas (assembly GCA_963932145.1). Classification (NCBI taxonomy): domain Eukaryota; kingdom Metazoa; phylum Mollusca; class Cephalopoda; order Sepiida; family Sepiidae; genus Acanthosepion; species Acanthosepion lycidas. The sequence continues at coordinate 37,349,492 of OZ010613.1, forward strand.
GTGTGTAAATACAAATGATTTATTTACAGGCATGCCTATGTTAACTTTATTTTTATTATATTATTGTTTGGGATTCGGGCGCTCGGATTTTTAATTTAACAAAACCTGAACGAACGAATTTCTTACAACCACTCCACTATCTTTCCAGGAAGTTACAATTTACAAATAATATAGAAATGGAATCTCTGGAGTGCCTTGATTACCTACGTCACGAAGATTTAATTCATCTTAATTTTAGTTGCTTTTTAACGCAACTCTCGGATCGTCATTCTACGACTCTTAAATAAGCAGTGTAGGCTCGAAAAAAGACGGAGCATTAATCATTAAGGATGTCGGTAAGATGCGTTCAAAAGCAATTGAAATAAGATGAAGTCATTAATGAAAACTATTTTTAACCTGTCCAAAACTGCGTACAGGATTTACTCTCTACCACATCGTCGTCGTCAGTGGCTTTATCTCGTATCCAAAACTTTAATTTTTTCTTTGCTGATTGCTTCATTTATGATAACGGTGTTGATGACGACATTCACCCCCAACGTGCAGGTTCAGGACTAGAAGCTTCCTGATTCACTAAAACCTGCTTCCGTCATCCATTGCATATTGCCGTTTAGCTTTGCAAGAGTTGGTTGAAGGTGAAAGAAAATCAGAGTAGAAGAAAATGCCAATGGCGTGAATAATCTGTACCTCAACTTATCCGGAAGTGACTCACACGATTTCATGACCTTCCTCTGCGGCACCGATGGATTCTTATACGCAGAACCCAGTTATGAAACTGCAACAGATTACCTCTGACTCTGTTAGAATTTCGAGTGGCGCTTTCTGTAGCATATTCGTCATGTGCAGCTCTCTTCATTCGCTGGTTCAACCATTGAATTCTATTGTAATCATTATCCGCCTGCTCCACCGTTCGAGGCTTTGGGGTTGGTCGCGCTTAGTCTGGGTCCTCGTTTCCGACTTTGACTTAAAAATGGTAATGGAAATCATATCGTTTCAGCTGAGAGTGTTCCGTTCAGAATAATAATAGTCAATATATATATATATATATATATATATATATATATATATATATATATATATATATATATATATATATATATATCCTCACGTCTAGAGTAGACGGGTCTTCCCGTTTATTTGTATTCGATTTTTTTCAATCTACCCACTAATTTCAGACCCGTTTATTTTCCACTTTTTTCAAGCTGCCTGTTTATTTCAACCTGTCCGTTCATTCTAATTTTTCTCTTTCCTATTTTGTTCTGAGAACCCCCCCCCACAACCCCCCACCAAAAAAAAACAATCTACCCTTTTATTTCAAATTAACCTTCTATTCCGGACTTAGGAGTAGTGGAGCAAACTTAAAATGGATAAAATATTGACACTGATTTATTTCTTGTATTAAGCTTTCAAATTCAATAAAATTTGACAGCACTTGGTTTGTCAGAATAGATGAAAAATGACACTAATACGCAATTGACAAAGAAAAAGCTAATTTCCTTAATCTTTTTACATATATACACCACCTGTAATGTTATAGGCACAATTTATCAACAAATGCGCCAAACCTGTTTGGAATGCCAGAAAGATGATCAAATGACTGGCGATAAGACCTGGTGCAGATAGGATTACTTATACTTTCCCCTTTGCCAGGCGTTGAAATGTTTCCTCTTGCAAACAGATTCTAAAAAACAAAACTTTCAGAGTTTTACTGTTTTTGGAGTCAGACGTCTTTCAGAACCGTGCAAAATAAATTCAACTTATTTTTCTTTTGTCGATGGCAAATTTATAATTCGGTGATGTTGCCCCATCTAAAGAAAAAAAATATAAATAATTTAAAAATAAAAATTAAAACTCCTTTTTATTTTAGCCCTGGAATGGGTAGATGTTTTGTGATTTATAAAAAGTTTGGCTCCTGTAACGTAAACTTTAGCCTAGTTAAACGAGTCAGATAGTAAGCTTGGAACAGGAGTGACTGATTGGGGACACATAGACAAACGACCTCCATCATTTATAAAACACACCCAACAAAACTTGTGACAATGAATCACCCAGAGATAGAGAAAAAGAGCAAGAGAAAGTAACAAGTGATTCATATTTAGGCGGTAAACGCCCAATAAATATGGCATGTTTAAATAGAACACAGCATTAAATGCTGTTCTAGACCCCATAAATAGGAGAGCAACAAGAAATAAAAACGAACAATGAAAGGTGCGACCGCACCTTCTTACGGAATGTATTGGTGGAAGAATACATTCACTCTCCTTCATTGAGCTATTCATCTGACACAATATTAATATACTGAGTCAGATTTTAGGAAAATAATTTCGTTGGTTACCTAAAAGGAAATAATTCCTTCGCAGTTATACATTTTGTCTGAAACTACAACTGTACATAAACAAGATCTACCTGGAAACTATACAGCTATTTTGAATACCACGAGAACTAGTTGTGCGGTCTTGATGATACCATTCAGGGAATTGATTGATTCGTTTTCTACGGCTTATTAACCGTTTGCTGGTTATTTAAACCCAGAAAATATTTTTAGAGTGTAAGAATTTTTTTGAGATAATAATGGCCTAGTGATACAAGTTTTACTAATTAACCCATAGCTGGGGGAGAAGAGCTAGATTCATACTTTTCTCAAGGGTATTTGTGCGTAAGCGAATATAACGAATGTAATGGGAATGGGAACTCGGCACGCCGATTAACAATTCCGAGCTATTATCAATTACACCATCCGCACATGCAATCGTACAACAACTGGAATCCCCAAGCGGTTACTCATCTATATCCTGACTCGCTTAACTTCGGTGATCATACAGGAACTAGTGTTTCAGTGTGATGTGACTGTAAGCCTACTGTTAAGCTGCTCGGCCCGGTCGCTAGGATCAAAGTGTAGTACGCTGCTTTTGTGAGTTTCCGGGTCGGAGTCTGTCGAACTCTCTGTATTACGGAGAGGAACTCGGAGGAAGCTTTGCCGAAGGGCAAGGTTTCCTTCGGGGAGGTAGACAGGGCCTGAACCCGTACATATAAATCGTGAGGTCATGTTAACAAACAGACATCTGCAAATGGTCATATATATTAACATACCTCAACAGTTGCGATGTAGCTGGCGGAGATACCTCAACAGGGTTTTGAAGATCGTTTTCAAAAATGAAAGTAAATCTAGGATAATGGTACTCCAATGAGAGTATTTTGACGGACACAAAGGCACACTTGCCCTAGGCAGGCTACAAATTTTTTTAAATATTCAATGAAAAGCATGAAGACACTTGTGTGGTTAACGAAAACAGGAAGGCATGTATAGTTCATACTTGTGAATGGGATAAGTCAAATATCGTTGTTGTTCAGCCCAGAGGATATAAAAAACCGAGTTCTGGAAGTTCGTTCTGGAAGTGTTGTGACCAAGTAAATGGTTAAAGAAATAACAAAACAAGTGTTGAAGATATATCATATATTAAACATTAAGTGCAAACGGAGGTGTGTTACACGAGTAGTGAGTGTGTGTCGGTTGAACAGTGTTCAATTTATTCGACTGTTATATTTAACAGCCCCCACCCCCACGAGGGATGTATGTGGCACAAGGCCACATATGCACTTTTAACTATTTTTTGTTTTTATTAATTATGATCTAACAAATAATCTAACAAAACTTATTCATTGAGAAAACTTTTTTTTTTGCAATCGTCACAATTTTTTTACACAGTTTTTACTAAAAAATTTTACTTATATAATACAGTAAAAAAATGCATATTTTGCTTGTGGTGATTCATAATTAGAATTCTGGTTTGAATATATTTTTCATTCAATGTGTCTAATACAAAAGATATAAACTTTATTTGGATTTATTCTTGTTTTTGAAGTCCGTTTGTTAGCAAAAAAATTGAAGAAACTAAGTATTTCTGTACATTTTTCTTTAAAGCTAAATGCTCAAAAATTGGTAAGAGCTATGAATCTAATTTTTGATGAAAATGAAACGGCAGCTTTTGCATCGAGTGCAATGTTGATTTTCTGAAAGACGTAAATAATGAACCTATCCTATTTCTCATACAATATAGTTAAAACCGCGAATGTCTATCCAATGTTCACGACTGATTGACTATCACTGACGGACTGATCGCTTCTCCACTGAATATTAATAGAAATAACTTTTATTGAAAATGAAACAAAAAGTAAATTTTTATCCTCCACAGACAGGGTTTGTACTTTTGTACATTTGTATTTTTCTATTTTTTGTTCTAAGGTGGTTATCTCGCTTGTTTACGAGACAACGTTTTTTTTTTGTTTTTTTTTTTTATGTAACTTTTGTTACAATCCTTTTCAGATGTTGCCGGCAATCTTTTCGCAAATTGTCATGCCTGATTATAATGGAGAAATTAACCGTTTCCATACAGGATATAATCAGCATTCATCCATTGACTGAACAGTTTGCGTTACTATCGGTCGAAATTTATATATATTTTTTAAAGTCCTGGTATGAAGATAAACTACATTCGGCAGCAAGGCCTCTGTTCGCGAGAGTGGAGGTTTTGAGGAGCGTGGAATCACCTCTTAGCTGTTGTTGGTACCAGGTGTGAATTGACGTTTACGTCAATGTATCGACGACTAACGTCAGGGCAATTTATTGGACGGAATAGCAGAAGTCACAGTATTTTCGAATTTTAAGTGAACTTGTGGTGATCACTTACATGTGCCACACCTCCGCTTTCTTTAATGTCATTGGTTCATAAATATATGATACTTATTATATGACAATTTTGCCATCGCACGTAATTTGAATTTTTCTCTAAAATCACGGACTGGTCCATTTCCTGACCAATCGCGTATTTTAGTATCTTTCTATATTTTTGGCGCCAAGCTCACTGGAGCCTATGAGTAACTATAAAACCCCTCTCGCTGTTAGCCAACAGCCAGTAGCAGTTCAATTCTTGGAGAATACGGCACGGCGCATATTCTTTGGACATTTTAATTCTTAATTATTACTCATTCGAGTAATCATACTAATTCCTATTGATATCACTCATGAACATTACATCTTTCTACACTGGTAACACACTGTGGAATTATTCTTTATTTAGCTAAGACTTCAGTTGAACTTGTAGTTAAATAACATTCAACATTCTACTCAACATTAATTAGCTAAACTTACCCTTTTTATTACGGAAAAAGGGAAGCAACTTTCTTTATACTATTGTTGATTTTTGTATATCATTGTTAATACAATATTTTATTAATGTTCACTGAGCTTGATTATTTTTCTCTCGTGTATGTTGTACATGATTCATGTGGGGTGTTGTTTTACAAGAACACAGCTTTCCTTCTTGATTATATTCACGGTGACCCTAGCCAACAATCCTTACAGCACCACTACAAACTAGCTTATTTATTAGGTTGGAGCAAAAATAATGACGTAACAACGTCGTTTTTTGACGTCAAAACTTACGTCAAAAAACATTATTACGTCATTATTTTTGCAACTATAATGTAATTCTTAAAAATTAAATACTTTCAAAAGTATAATATTTCAACGATTTTAGGTACTTTTTTTTAACGAAGATATGTCCAAAATCTGCAATGTTTCCGTCCCTAAAATTGAATCTAAAAAAGGAAAAAATAATAATTTTAGTATATCTCTTACTGACAAAGAAAAATTATATATTATATTTTAAAAAAATGAAAAAAAAGAAAGAAATTTAGTGAAATATGTAAAAAAAAAAAAAAAAGAAAAAGAAACATTTTGAAAATGCAACGATGATGGTCGGTCAGTCAGAGAATTTGGTACGAAATCAACGCAATTTATGAGGCCGGATTCTCGCTATCAGAAGAAACAACTCGGACATTATTTGTGAATTGTGCCTCCGTAGTTTTGCCGGAAACGTTTTTAATACATTTTTTGGCATATTAAGAAATTATTGTAAAAATAGAAACGCTTCTTTTAATAAGAACATTTCCAGAGATGCGCATATTCAAACTTAATTTTAAAATATTTAACAACTTTAATATTTAACGCATTTTGTATTTAAAAATGAAAAAAAAAGAAAACAATTCTTGTAAAAATTCATTTTTCATCGAAAAAATATTTTTGCTTCAGACAAAAATGTTCTTAAGATATATTATTCGTAAAAGCTTTTTTTTTAAATTAAATAATGTCTTAGTTTTATTGGAGTTTGTATTTTATAAAGAGCTAAAGTTTAGGTAGAAACGGTCTTCAATTTACAAAAATGTCGATGATTTATATTCTTCAAAGTTTTCTGCATTTAATTAAACAATTGCAGAGATGCGCATATCCGAGTTTTCAAGTTTTCATAAAATTAAATAAGGGGTGGGGGTGTAAGATGTAAAAAAATATTTTTATTCATTTTTTAATAAGTTCTGAAAGTTTCATTAAAATCCGACAATTATTTGACTTTTGCAAGAATTTCCAAATTAATTTGTTTTCAGCTGAAAAAAATGCAAAAAAAAAACTATTGCTATTGCGAGCGCTGAAGTAAATAAAAAAAAAACAAGATTTTCAACAAAAATTTCAAACGTGCTAGAAAAGAATAAAAAATTAAAAAAATAATTTAAAAAATACTTTGATCTTTCCTCTTATTAAAAATTTTTTTTTCACGATAAAACTTTGTTTTTATTAAGTTTGGGTCGTTTTATCATCATGCTATGCTGTTTTTTCGGCGAATTATTGAATTTAGACTTTCTTCTTAATAAGAACATTAAATTTTGACGATAAAACTTTGTTTTTATCAAGTTTGGGTAATTTTTTCATCATGGTATGTTAATTTTTTAGCGAATCTGTGGAGGTACCTAATACCCATATTTGAGTAGACGCTCCGTTTATTTATTAAACAGTATATTTATTTATTTTTATATATCAGATTGAATATTGGAAAAATCTTTAGTAAGATTTTTCCAATATTCAATCTGATATAGAAAATAATAAAGAAAAACATGCGCTTCCGGTAGGATTTGAACCTGCGTCTCCCTTTGCGTTTATAATGCACTATTCAGCTTTGCTTAATCGACAACGCACTCCGTGGCTGGATCATTCTAAAGCACGTCGGATCTAACGACTGTTTCTCCTAACTTTTGTCTGTCAGTCAAGCTTGTCAACACCTTAAATAAACAGCTACTGCCGTGTTAAAAAAAATGCATTTCTGTGATATTTTAAACTTAAAGTAAATAATATTTGTTTCAAATCAGATTAATTAAAATTTAAATCTGTTATTATTCTTAAAATAAAGTTTCAGAAAAAGTATATTTTTGAAAGATTTTTTAATAAAGAGAATTACATCGTGATGACGAATGGCTAAAATTGGTGCTAAAATCCACTATTTTAGCAAATTTAAGGCGAAAAATAACTCCTTCCAGTCAATTTAAATTAGTTTTGAAATACGGAAAAATATTTCTCTTACTGGAAATATTAAATTCAATCTATTAACTTGAAAATAAACCTAAAATTAAAACTTTAAGAATGATTTTCCATTTTGAAAAAAAAGTCATTTTAAACCTTAGGTATCTCCTTTCTGTTAAGATACTTAAGTTTAAGTAATAAAATCTGTCGGATTAATAAATTAAAAAAAAATCATCATTTCTTTAGAAATAGTATTTCTTGTGAGTTCTTTTTTTTTTATAATGGCGTGTAGTGAGTCTCCAGATAATTTAGTTGAAGAGAAAAAAAATAGAAGTCTGGAGATTGCTTACATCGAATTTTAGTTATGAGAGTTAAGAAAGGTAAGCATTATTATCGGTGTGGCCTCAAAAGGAAGCTGAAATTCTGGTTAACCCCCATGTCGACTGCTTGTCTCATACTGTGTGCCACGTGTCTGTGAATAGTAGGGAAGAAGAGTGGGTTTGATTCTCATTGGTCTAGAAAGGGTGACTGAATCATATTAATGATAATTTAATTGTTATAATTATTTTATAATTATTTGTGATAGCATAATTAATTTTTATTTATTTATTTCTAATGAACACGATTCTCTTTCTCTTTCTCTCCCCCTTTCTCTGTTACTGTTTTATCTTCGCTCATACCGCCTCTTAAATTGTTTTTGGTTAATTGACCGGTGATCCTTTCATTGGGTCAGGAGTTAATCAATTTCCGCATGTGGTAGATGCTGAACTCATGGGACTTATTTCTTTTAAAAGAATTTCAGTCATTGTGATTCTGTCAGGCCAAGCCATTTCCACGAGTGGCCAGGTTACTGGGGCATCTGTGTATATCGAGTCACTGTCACCTCAAGATCGATTGCCGACCAAAGCTAAAGAGCTTATGCGCATGCGTTGACTGCTTACTAGCACAGCCATCGACGGCTTCTGAACAGTTTCGTCTACTAAATTTCACACAGAAGGCTTCGATCAGCAGGTGGTATGGTTTTCAGGCACTTCCGAACGGTGCAGTATGCTACGAGTACGATAGTATCCTACGATAATATCCCCAGGACGATAGGCTTCTTGACTAATCGAACATGGTGATATTCGAATTCTGGGAATCCGAACGGTGCAGTATGCTACAACAATAGTGTCCCCAGGACGATAGGATTAAGAAGTCGCCTTCTTGACTAATCGAACATGGTGATATTCGAATTCTGGGTCTCGTGGTCGAAACCATTCAAAAAAAATTAATCTTCGACATCCGTATATACTTAAAGTAGTGATCAGCGCTGCTTGTTTCCACATACAATGGCTATTATCAACCAACCTACAGCCACAGTATGCTTTTCTGCTTTTGACAAAATGGATTTTAATGTATCTTTTATTTGTTGAATGAACAATTTAGTACTACTGTATAAAAGCGGGCCCATGCATGTTCAAAAGCATTTTTAACGTTAAATAAATTTAACATTCGCGAGCGAATACGCTTTCGTTCAGCAGTATGAACAATCGTAACCAGTTTTAATGACGTTAAAAAGAAAATAATTGTAACTGCTCCACTAGACATACGGCGGAAAGATAAACTATATATGACTGTAGTGCCACGCCTACATTTTCTCCAATTCTAATTGGTCAATAAATACATACTAAAAAACAACAGGACAATTTATCTATCGCATTCCACCATAGTAAATTTGTTCCTACACTTTGTTCAAAACAAGCTTTGCTACAAAATCGCTGATTGGTCCATTTTCCGTTCAATCGGATATTTTTCACGTATATTCAAAAATGTACTACATCGTCTCTGCTGGGAGCCACCCCAGATAGTATAAATATTGGATGCATTCCAAAAACCAGTAGTAGTAATTTCAGAACCACAGTCGAGGTACCCAGAGACAATAGTTCTCATTTACTCGCTCGTGTATTTCATCCTACTCACTCCGCACGTACATACACACTACAGAACTTTATGTGACACACCACCAGTTCTCAGTGGACACACCAAGTTAAATCAACTTTGTAAGTTGCAACTACTGAACAATTTTCTGAAAGAAATATTCTATTTTCAACACTGAACTCTGAACATTTTTCCCAGACAAATCTTCTTTAAGACATTTCCTTTTACAGTCAAGGGGAAGCTACTTTTTCTCCCTTTTTCACTCATATTGCAACTACTTTGTATTATTGTTGAATTTATTTAATATACATATTTCTTCGTTAAACAAAATTGGTCTCATTGTTCTTTTTCCTTGATGTTTTAAGTACAGTATAACCCGGATATAAGAGAGTTGTCGGGACCGGAGAAGAAGTCTCTTATATCCGGGTTTCGCTTATATCCGGGTTTCGCTTATATCCGGGTTTGGTCTATTTTGTTTAGGTAAGTATGGCTCTAATTTGGGACCAGATAAAATCTCTCTTATATCCGGGTTTCTCTTATATTCGGGTTACACTGTATTATGTATGAATGTTGATTACCTTCTGAACACGCAGCCGCATTATCTATTTAACCCATTCAACATTGGTGACCACAACACTCGAGAAGCAGTAAAGAACGACACTAGAAATTAAACTATTTTATTCAAACTGCCGCTCGATCAGTTTCTCCCCAGCATTCCCTAGCGGGACCAGAAGTACTTACAAGTCACTATTGATGTTAAAAACTGTAACAAATTAACAAACTAATGAATCTGAAACCGTGATAGATTTTTAAATTATATTTTGAAGTGGAAAAGGGTGAATACGGGTAAATGATTTAGTGAGTAACTTAAAGTTAAAAATAACGGTTACCTAATTAAATATTTTTGAAAAATACTGTATTAAGATAATCATATATTATTGTACAAAGTATGAACTGACGCACTAAAACCTGCCATTTATATATTCAAAAGGACAAAGTCGTTCAATGAAAATAGGTTAAATATCTTTTTCCCCCTCTTGGCAAAACCGTATTTTAACGTCGGAATGAATTTAGCCCGCATGGCTAAATATTTTTGAATGTGGAAAGAATAATTAACGCTTCTAGAAGATTCTTTTTAGAACAGGGAAAAGCAAGTAATGCGAAATCAACATGAGACTTTTCACGAACATTTTGAAACATAATTAATTGAATTTATGTGTGTGTGGGGGGGAGATTCACTGATATCAGTATTTTGCTCTGCTTTGCCATACCATCGAATACATGACCGGTAATAAAGTCACACGAAAAAGTCACAATTTTGACTAGGAAAAAAGTCACAATTAATTTATGGTGGCCGTTAATAAAACCATCTATTTCTATTCGGGTACTTCATGAATTTATGGGTCCGCTCAGTTTGTAATAGAAATTCATAGTAAATCTATCCAATCTCTTAAAAGGGTTTTCTAACAACGCTACGCTCACATATTCGATATATTTCATCGACTTTATGTGAAGAAAACCTTAAGAATGGATTTTTAAAAGCTGTAAAAATCGTTTTCTAACAATGCTACGGTCACACATTCGATACAAAGGGATGGAAGATGGTTTGCCTCGTGGCGGGTCTTAGAAGAAAAGAAAAAAGTGCTAAACGTTCCTTCGATATGGTCGTGAATGGTGGAAATTCTAACAGATGGATAGACTTGATGCTACAGAAATATGGTTTTACAGAAGGATGCAAAGAATTATCTGTGTTGAACACGTGAGTAACGAGAAAGCTTTAAGGTAAATGGAAACAAAAAGGACGCATATACAGAGACATGATGTTGGGAGAACGAAGGACTGTAACTCGTCTGAACATTTTCAACAGAAATAGCGACAGAGTAGCGAGGCTTTCAATGTTTCATCTGTGGGAAAGGGGATGTAAGGTGGAAAGCAATTCATCACTCTCAAGGCCGTATAGACGCTTTTGAACCGGAAAGTGAAAACTGGACAGCACTAGAAATTAACTCCAACGGACAATCCGTCTAACGAGCCACAAAAAACACTTACAATCCGAATTCTGATGAATAGAGTGCGTAGTAGAATTACACTAGAAAGAGGACAAGAACATTTTGATTTTATTAAAGACACTGTAACAAACAATGCGATATTCATGCCCAGAATGATATCAGAAAGATCAATACAAATGTAAAAGGTCGTATGTTTTATAGATTATACAAAATCGTTTGATAATGTTCCACACAAAGAACTGTTTAAATTGCTTGGAAAGCTTCATTTATTTGGAAAAGATATTAGAATAACTCAGTTTACTGGGAGCAAACTGCTTGCATATGAATAGAAAATGAATTTAGTAAATATATAATAATAGAAAGGAATGTAAGACAAGGATGTGTCTTCTCACCAGACCTATTTAACTTTTACAGCTAGGTGATTCTGAGAGAACTAAAAGTCCTACCAGAAGTGATTATTGTCGGAGACAACCTTAATAATGTAAAATATGCAGATGTCACAGCGTTGATAGAGACATAAAACCGTAGGAACTCCTAGAGAATGTCGTAAAAGAAAGTGGGAAGAAAGGACTAAACATCAATTACAGGCCAAGATGCGAACTACAAATTCGGGATACAAAAATCAAGCAGATACAAAAATTTAAATACCTGGGAAATGTTTTAACAGAGGACAAACAATGTGACATCGAAATCTGGAGGTGTATTGAAATGGCCAAAAACGTCTTCCAAAAGAAACAGGAAAAATTAATCAGAAACAAAGAAAAAAGTGCTACACTGTTACGTCATATCGGTCCTTCGATATGGTCGTGAATGGTGGAAATTCTCACAGATGGAGAGACTTGATGCTACAGAAATATGGTTTTACAGAAGGATGATAAGAATTATCTGGGTTGAGCACGTGAGTAACGAAGAAGTTTTAAGGTAGATGGAAACAAAAAGAAGGTATATACAGAAAGAGACATTATAATGAGGAAATAAGACCTGTAAAATTTGACACTCACAGGACACATTGAAAGCAAGAAAGACAGAGGGTATATTGAAGGCAAAAGGGACAGAGATACACAGCGACTAGTCTACCTAATGTCATATGCCCTACTCGACGAATAATTTATAACGCAATCATACGCCGACCAGGAGATATATACATTATCACATCTATGGAGAGATACGGGCTATCTATCCCAGACCACGACAAATGGACAATTAGTAAACAAAAATATTTTAAAGAACACTGTTCGATTGAGATAATCAAACAGTAGTCTTTTCCCAGGTTCGCTTCGGTTTCAACACATATACCGATCCACAATTCAAGGATGAACGATAAGGCGTAATAAATTTTGGCATAAGAATTTTAATATATATATATATATATATACACACACAAGATATTACAATAAAAGAAAAATATAAGCATGAGTAAAGCATCCGACGACCAAAACCTCAAGACTTATGTTGGGATACCAAAATATGCCCAAATCCAAGTGGATTCGACTGAACCCGAACGGATAAAAAAAATAAGTATGAATAACTACGAATGCAGAAATCAACGCATAACCAAAAAAAAAAAAGAGATGGGATAGGATTTATATATTACTATTTTGACATGTGGAAAGGTGTTTGTGAGAACATAAAATTTATGGATACATGTGTATCTTTCTAACACGGGTCCAAAAATATATAGTTACTTATCTTTATATTCAGTTCTCTCTCTTTACTAATTGTCCTTTCTTTTTTCTCTCACGTTTCCTCTTTTCTTTCTTTTTTTCTTTTCTTTACACAAATTCAATTTCAAACACGGTCCGGCTGCAACAAAGATATATACTTTCTTCTTCTCTCTTGATTTCTATTTTCTTTCTTCAAACACAGGCTGTATTCTCAGCGTTCAAATTTCCTTGCGTCTTCTGTGATAAACAACTCGATTTATCGTCTTCAATCTGGAGTTGACGAACAGAAATATACATCCTAATATTTCTTATCCGGAGTTGCTTATGATGAATCGGACAAGTTCCATCATTACCAAAATGAGTCTCATCTTTCCGTTCATAAGTTATCAGCGCTTCGATTTCGAGTCTTGCTCCTTCAAAGACAAGACAGCAACTGACTTCCAAGTAATTTTCTAATTCCCACGTGTCCTGCATTTTGGCGCGAATTCCAGTTCCTGCTGCTTCACGACCTTACGTCAGTCCCCTGTCTAGATTCTGTCTAGACGTCTGTTGCTACGGGTAACTGGGTCAGTCAACCTCTTGACCTGCTTCCCCAAAATGACTCGAGACTCCCACGGGACCTCTTCTGTTGTCAAGCGGAGATTAACCTTAATATATGCGTGTATCGGCTATCTGCATTCGTAACACTAATGAACCTGTGTAAATGAATGGCAGAACAGAGAGTGTGAAGGACGGTGAAGAGACAAACCTTGCTAAGAGCTATAAAGGATAAGAAGTTGTGAAGATCCATGATCGCCGACATCCTGAAGGGACATAGTACATAGAAAAAGAGAAGAGGGTAGTTTGGTTGATCATTAGACCTCCCCACTTCTTAGAGTCATTAGACTACTCTGTGGATCACAGTGCTACAGATTCGTTATGCTCAGTGTTGTAGCTGGGGATTCTGGAGGATGTAGTTTTTTACGGAGAGGAGTTGCACCTCGACATCCACCGGGTTCTGAATTGTCTTCCTTCTTCTACAGTAGCTTCAAGCCTCCCAGTTTACTCTGCTATTTAACCCATAGCTGGAAAGAGAAGAGATGAATTCATACGTTTCTCAAGGGTATTTGTGCGAAAGTTAAAGCAAGGTACTAAGACGGAAACTGAACTCGTTACGCCTTTCTGTGCATATCCTAACCATTGTTTACTAACCATTATTCTCACTGGAGATCCCATACAAAAAATTCGAACATAACCTGTTATGGGTTGATATCTAAAATCAGCCAATCAACTGTTTGTCTGTCTATTAGTCGGTTCGTATCTATTTGACATCCCCATTGAATGACATCTCTCTTTGATATATAAAATACGGCAATAGGGCACTTCGATTTAAGTAGCGAGTCCGCTCCTCATGAGGTGTTACATACTTGTGGCCTTGGGCCTCATCTAAGCCGCGTTTAGTAAATAGCTATAGAATACGGCATTTTAAATTTGTTTTTCCATTGTTTGTTGTCAGAAAAATAGTCTAATGTTTGTTTCATAATTTTTTTTTTTGCAGTTTTAAAAACGCTATATAAACATAGGCGGACGAGACGAAATTTTACAGGGTGGGGCTGAAGGAATTTGCTTTGAAAATAACCAGCTATTGCCCTGAAATGTCTGTTTCTCCCAGAATGCAAAGCAAATCACAAATAATTAAATGAAGTGAAAGAATCTGGAAAGTCATCGTTCTGAAGAATCCTTGGCTTTTTTTGTTCTTTTTAGTCCCCCACATTTTTCATTTTTGATTCCCCCTCATACCCTTTTAGGTGACAAAAGGTATGTTTCCCTGGGGCCGTGGGAACGTTTCGTTTTTTGTGTTTGTTTTATTTGTATCTTTTTCCTCCTTTTTTTTTTTTACATGCTCCCACCGTATTTTCGCCCAGTTAACTTGGTTTTCTGCCATATGTTAGGCGTGGGGAGGATCCCATACTAACAAATTTCATTGTAAATTTTCATTCATCTCATGAGGTTTATTTTTATTATGTAAATAAACATCATATTTTTTATTTACTCACTCTCCACATATTTGTAAATATGGAGCATTAAGTTAGGAATATTTACCCAGCCTCTTCACCAGGGCTGGATGTGGCACAGAGTCGGTTTAACGTGGGAGCGCCATACGCATACTTATGCATATGAGTCAAGGACGAAAATTGGCTTTTGCACCCCCCACGACATCGGTATTACGCTGACCCTACCTCTTTAGTGCGATGAGAAATGTGCTGCTACAGGGATAGAAATCCCTGGGACTGAGCAACTTCGCCCATCTAAAATGAGGATAAACATAGCTCCATTTATAGCACAGGAGGGATGACCACCCCTCAGCAAACCCTCATTAACAATGGTTAACTCCTGTGCCAAGTATTAGGTTAGGATCTAATAGAGAGAATGCGTTGTTTTGCTTATTGTGATATAGATGTGTTTGGTATAAAATGTGATATTATGGTAGGAGGCACGGTGGAGTAATGCATAGCGGTTCGGATTGAGGAATCGGAGTTCGAATTTCAATCGAATCCATTACATTCATTTACGTGCTAATACCCTTGGGAAAAGTATGAATCATTCCCCCCCCCCACACACAAGATATGGGTAAATAGCAGGGCAAACCGAGTTCTATAGCCTTGAAAGAACACTGTTCGATTGAGATAATCAAACAGTAGAAAGAAACGGCAACCTACTGCAAGAAAAAATTTGCCTTGTCAGTCATGTATCGAAAGATGCATGATCGCCTCGTGTATCACACATGGCACATTACTGACTGATGGCATAACGATTAACTGTCAGTGGGTCAGTGAATGTGACTAAGTTAAGTATCGAACATTGATGCCCAACTTTCATTATTTTTCAGCCTTGTGCCATATTTGAATTTTCATACAATAAATATTGATTCTGAAGAAGCCTACATTCTGAAGAGGTATTGCGTTTTAAGTAGCCTAACAGAAACGCAATGCCCAAGGTTTAAAATGAATTTTTAAAAATGAAAAATCTTTCTTAAACGTTTTATTTTAGTTTTAATTTTGAGTTCATAGATTAAATATTTTCAATAAGCAAAATACTTTTTCTGCATTTCAAAATTAATTTAAATTGACTGGAAAGAGATTTTAGTTTTGAAATCGCTACAATCGCGCTGATTTTAGCGCCATTTTTAGCCATCTGTCATCACAATGTAGTTCTCTTTATTAAAAAAAAATCTTTCAAAAATAAAATACACTTCTCTGAAACTTTATTTTAGGAATATTAGTAGATTTAAATTTTATTTTAATCTGATTTGAAACAATTATTACTTACTTTAAGTTTAAAATATTGCAGAAGTGCATTTTTTAACAAGTCGATAGGTGCTTGTGTAAGGTGATGACAGGTCGACAGATTGACTGACAGTCGGAAGTTTATCTAATTTTTTTCTGCAGTGGATATATCTGTAAAAATTACTTTTAAATTTAAATTTACTATAGTTACCACTCTTATTTTCTCATAATGTCGTATATGAACGTATGTATTTACAAAAATCGGCACGTTTACACACACACGAACGTGCACGCGGGCACACACACAAAATTCAAATTTATTTAGAAAATATTGGCGATCTATGAATTGTAGTAAGCTTTTCCTTTTACGATTACTAAATATAGTTTTACTTAAAACAATATCACCTAGCCTGTATATATTAATACAGAAATTTAGCAGATTTAAAACTTTATAAATCATTTTAATTAAAATTTTAAAAGAATGAAAAAAATTGTAAATATTCATTATTCATCGGAAAAAATCATTTTTCTGATAACAATAGTGTCTATATCTACTTCATAAATGCAATAAAAAAAATTCTAATTAAATAATATCTTAGTTTTATGAATTTTTTATTTTACGATTCAGAGCAGATTTTCGGCAACTAGGTATCTTATTTTACAAAAACAAATTGGTGATTTTAAATTCTACAAGTTCTGCAACGGTATAAAAATTAACTTCTCGAAAATTCATAAAATTAGATGTGGGAGGTCACAGATGTAAAAAATGTTTTTACCAAAATTTTCTAAGAAAGAAACATTTTTCAAATAATTTCATTCATTTACAAATAAATACTGAAAATTTAATTAAAATCTGACTATTATTTGTTTTTTGCAAGAATTTCCAAATTAATGTGTTTTTCACTGCAAAAAAAAATACGCTAAAGTTTTTTGTAGTAATCTTTGGCCTCTCCGCTGACGCAAAATTAAAACAAAAAATAACAAACAATTTTTAACAAAAATTTCGAACGTTCTAAAAATGATGAAAAAATATAATTTAATAATAAAAATCCTTTGGTCTTTCCTCTTAATAAGAACGTAAAGATTTTGACGATAAAATTTTGTTTTTATCAATTTGGGTCATTTTTTTTTATCATGGTATGCTAATTTTTTAGCGAATCTGTGGAGGTACCCATGTTAAATTAATAACCCAATAACCTGATATTTTTGGCTTGGCTTAGTTCAACGGAGAAACTTATGAAAGGAGAGAAACAATATAAAACATTTTTAGTCGTGTCGAAACACATTGTATTTATTAGATTGTAAAATATAAGTACATACCATCTGAATAAAAAATCCACCATTTTTTAAAAATCCTTTTTACTTTATAAAGAAATAAATATAAATTCTTTGAAAATTCCTTCTTAAAAGGATTTTTTTTTTTTAGAGTAATGCTTCTTTTTTGAGAGTCATTAGCTTAGTGATTCGCTATGTTAGTACTAAAATATTTTTGTGTTAAATAGTTAAGCACGTTGGAGATAATATTAGGTTGGTGCAAAAATAATGACGTAATAATGTCGTTTTTTGACGTTAAAAAATACGTAAAAAACGACATTATTACGTCATTATTTTTGCACCAACCTAATATAAATTATGGACGAGATTCGCGGATACACCGGGAGTGTACACCTTTTTTAATTTTGACTTCAGAAATCTTAACATAAACCTCAGAAATTTCTTGTTGAATAAGACTGCCATACCCTTTCCTTCTAACTAATTAATTATTATTGTTTAAACTAGGTCTCCCCAAAGCGGTTGATATTGACTCAAAAGGGTGGGAGAGGCTGGAATTAACTTGGGGTGTCAAAAGAAAGTCGATGAATAAATCATAGAGACTTACGACTAAAACTCTCCAATTTCCAACCAAATATCAACGGCTTTGATACTGCTCATCGCACACATCCTTCCCATTAATGATGTTGTGATGATTACGAAATAATAATAACTCCCTTTACCCACTCGCTTCAAATTCGGTTGATTTGGGGAAAAAGACGGAAAGAAATTCACGAGTCTATGTGAAATTTTCTTTGGACCAATGAAAATTATGATATCACAGAGATTGGCTGGATAGCGGAAAAAAAGATGAAAATAAATTCGTGAGTCTATGTGAAATTTTATTTGGATCAATGAAAATCTTGTTTTCACAGGAATTGGCTGTTGAACCTAGAAAAAGAAAGAAAATAAAGTAGCGAGTCTATGCGAAATAATTTTTATATAAAATAAGGAAAAAGAAATTAAATCAGCAAGATGTCTGAAATCATGTGAAAAGTTTAATTTCGGTTCACGCGTCTAACATTCAGTTTTACGCCAGTGTCAGATTACTCGTAAATTATATTATCGGCCTTAACCAATCATTTGACACCTCAAAGAACTTTATTTCAATAATCCAAGGAAGTTAAGTATTTCAAACTCTTCATCTACTTTTGAACGTATACAAGCGTATATCCCTCTTGTGAACAACGAACTCTCTTACATCTGTTTTAAATATTTGTTTATATTATTATTCGTCAGATCATTTAATCATTTACTGTTGTATGAATATTTCCTCTTCATGGCAATTCGTTAAAACTACGGGCTTTGAAAATTTCTGATTTATTTTCCTGAAACGAGTTACTGACTCTACTTCAAGCGTGTAAATTCGTAAATAAATCCCTTATCTTGTTTTGTTAAAATTACCCATGTGTTTCCTCGTCATTTTCAGCCTCCATTAATCTTCTTCGCGTGGGTAAACCCATGAAGTCCCAGAAGTCCCACGCCACTATAATGTCAACTAATTCAATAAAAAGGGTATATTATTTTAATTTTATTTTATTATCTTCTTTTTCTTCTTCGTTGATTCGAGTTAAGGCAAGTACGAGAAATAAGGTTTCACAGTACTTAAGGTTAAAAAAATTACCTTTCGTACTTTAACGAAACTAAAATGTTACATATCATCAAATCCTCTAAATATACTGACAACCAACGAGACTTTTCTTCACGTGCTGGTTAAGTCTAACATTTGACAATGTCAGGATATTATAAAGAAAGAATTTGTGAAGTCCCTTAATCTTTTGGCGGATATTTTATTTTAACTGTCCCTCGCTAATTTATTTACACGTTATTTCCCCTCCCCTCGTTACAAGTATATACACTTGTTTGTTATTTTAGCGTGTTTCCCCACTTTTTTGCTCTTTATTTTCGTTACTGTTCTTTTCGTTAATTAATTATCCAACGATTGTCGATGTTGGTTGAAAAGGCCTTAGAGACTAATAAAATTAAAATCAATAAATTCCTAGTTTTTAAAACTGTATATAAATTTTTTTGTACCTCTAAACATTTGTAAATTATATTTTACACGATCTGTTAACTGGGACATTATAGATAGATATGAGCATGGTTGATTGGTTAGAACGTTATCATATCGACCATTAAACAAGGGTTCGTATCTTACTATAGAGGTGATCTTGATAATATCGGCCCGGGGAGATGATCACTGCATGCGTTACAATTGGGAAGTGTCTGTAAACCGGACCAAGAGTTGCCCCAAGCCTTGTAAATGAAATTAGGTAGACAGAACTGTTCAGAAGCCGTCAATGGCTGTATTAGCAGAAAGTCACAAGTCATCGTGTCCGAGGGTTTGAGCTTACTGGCTTTGTTCAAACTGTCAATCAATTCAGATTATGCGCTCTCTCCAAAATACAGTAAGGTCTTCTCAAAATAGTTACAGTATAAAATGCAGATGGTTTCTGTGGGTATTGAACAAACGCAAATGGGCCTGTGTAGGTGTCTGCAATAGGACTAGCCCACCACCTGAACAGACAGGCGCATTCGGAAACGAGTGGCCAGCTATGCTACTACATATGTGTGGAGTATATATATATATATATATATATATATATACACTCACCCACACACATAAACATTTATATATATATATCGTATATTTCCACATATAAGGCGACCTTTAGATAAGACGAGGTATATATATATATATATATATATCCGCATATAAGGCGACCTTTAGATAAGACGAGGTATATATATATATATATATATATATATATATATATATATATATATATATATATATATATACACGCACGCACGCACACACACACACACACACACACACACACATATATATATATATATATCGTATAAGGCGACCTTTAGATAAGACGAGGTAAAAAAATATACCAAATTTTCATGAATTTGTCCTATACCTATATATTTCCGCATATAAGGCGACCTTTAGATAAGATGAGGTATATATATATATATATATATATACACACACACACACACACACACACATATATATATATATATATATATATATATATCGTATAAGGCGACCTTTAGATAAGACGATGTAAAAAAAAATATACCAAATTTTCATGAATTTGTCCTATACCTGTAGTATAAAACGACTGCTTATTGGTTATATACAGATGATGTTATTGGAAATGTTTTTACTGTATCCTTTTGGAAATTCAAGATGAACGAAATAACAAAACCGATAATATATCATGTTTTTACTATACACGTCCGCTAAAAGGGAAACCATTGTTTTATTTATCACGTGATCTCTTTCGAATACTGATTCTTCTTCTTCTATTTCTTTTCCTATATCTAAACAATTACTAACTGCCTGGTGTACTAATGGCCATTTACTTATACTTCATCGATAATCACAAAATACTCCTGATAACAGTACGATAATGTACGATAATAGTACATTCCACCTTAAACATGTTCTTTATTCAGTCTGTTTCTAACTTCTGTCTAATCCAGTTGAAATTTCTTATTAACTTATACCCATATCAATCATGAAACAACCAGCAAAACGAAAAAAGTATGATGTAGCGAGGTTTAAATTGAAAATTTTTGAAGTTGAAGTATCGGGCGGTATTTAAGCGAGTTCCCGCGGAGGGCTCTTGATTTGGCCTTTATCACAATAGGTAGGGAGAAGTAGATACGATAGACAACAATAAACTACAGAAGAACTCAAATTTGATCACTGCATTTAACTATTGCATTAATATATAAGCTTACCTTTTAAAAGTTCAACGATAATTCTTCTGCCGCCACTTAATTTAAAGACATTTTGATGTAGATAGGTCCTTCCTTGCCGTAGAAACAATTATTTTTATTTCATGGATGACTTTCGCTGGATTTCTAAATTAATTTCGATTATTCCAAAATTTATTTCCACGTAATAAAAACTGTTATCGTACAAAAAAATTTGTCATAAAAAATCACGTAAAAAATCGCCAGAGGGTATTGTAGCAGTATCACGGAACAATTTCCCTACGCATAACCAGTGTAATAACAATTCGACTTACATGCTCAACAGCATTGGGCCTAACACATAAACTCACTGTCTTGTTATTGTATATACCATATTGTTAATAAAGGCTTATTAAGTTATCAGCGCCTCAATTGTAATTAGCACGATAATATAACATCTCCAATTTTACATGGTGGCAGTGGAAAAAAGACATTTTCTCAAAGAAAAAAGAAAATAAAAAATAGACGAACGACAACAATAAGAGACATCGGAACCAAACAACTTGAAACGACACGAAAAACATCACACAGCAAACAGTAACAAGAAGCACAATTGACCCTCCAAAACACGTCGAATCGCCTAACAAGGTAATTCGTACATACTTTCTAAGAAAAAAAAACTCTTAAACAAATATTTTACTTATATTGTGGTATCATTAATGGAGACTCTGCCATATTTGTTCCTTCGTATAAACATTCTCCTTCCCTCTACCATACGCGTACTTCTTGTTCACAGTGGTTCAACAAGATTGTTCGTGTATTATCCTCATATTTGTATATTTACTCGTCTATAACATGGCAGCTAACGGCATTCCCTGTATGGACTGGAATACTCCTGACATTGCTGAAACATTTAAATTGTTTAATCAAAAAATAGAACTCTATTTTTTTGTGAACAGAATTAAAACAGAACAGCAAGTAACCCACATAGTCTTTAAAATAGGAGATGAAGGCCTAAAACGGTATAATTCTTGGACCCTCACAGATGAAGAAAAACGTTCTCCTGATAGTATCCTTAAAAAATTCTTGCAGCAACTGAAACCAAAAGAAAACTTCAGGGTAAATCACCTCAAATTGATGTCATACAGACAAAAGGCCGAAGAGTCAATTGACGATTTTGTCAATAGATGCAGACGACTAACACAAAAATGTGCACTGTCAGAAAATGAATAGCAACAGCAAATAATCGAACTTATCATCGCCAGCACTTCATTTGCAGACTTTCAGAAAGAACTACGGAAAGATGATAAACTCTCACTTGAAGAGGTGATCAACATTGGAAAAACTTACGAAGCTTCTAACGCCCACATAAAGCAACTCAAGGTTATACAAAACAGTTACAACGAAGACAGAAACATTGTAACACAAGCTATAGACCCACAACACGCTCACGGAATGGAAAAATGTCTAAACTGCGGTAAAAGCCATGTACTTCGCCGTGAAGCATGCTCAGCATTTGAGGCAATATGCAACGCATGTGTAAAAGGCTAAAAGCCAACCACTGGGCAACAGTTTGCGTGTCGAGCAAAACAAAAACAACACCAAGGTCAAAGTCACGAAGCAGAGACCATAGCAAACAAAGGTCACAAAACCAGCTACAACATAATAAGAATTCACACGAAGACAGACAATCAATCCGGACAGACATAGTATATAATGCACAAGGGATAGACGCAGAGCTTGAAGAACTAACATTTAACAGCATTAAAACTTTCCTCTACCACCCAGAGAGATGAAGCTTTCGTCGATGTCAATATTAAACTGCCAAACAGAAATGGAATCCACAGGCTCCGAGTGAAAATCGACACAGGAGCCCAAGGAAACACATTACCAGTCTCTACATTTCGTAGAATGTTTCCAGAAAAACTGGACCTTGATGGTTTTCCAAAAATAGCAACAAAAACAAACAAAACAAAACTGGTAGCATACAAAGACATTCCAATAAAATGTTATGGCAGCATTAGTATATTATGCAAATATAATGACAGCACCTTCCACATCGTAGGCGTACAAGGCCCAGCATTTCTAGGACTACCATCACTAGAAAGGCTCAAACTAATTACACTACACTGTACACTAACAACACAAAACAAACAACTCCCTCCCGCAACACGCATAAATACGATCGAAGAACTTATATACACATACCCTGACCGCTTTGACAGAATTGACTCTATGCCAGGGTCTGTGAAGCTCTCAGTCAACAAGGAGGCTCTACAACCACGTGACATCCCTAGTCGAGCATGGGGAATGGTACCGATTTGTTCCATTTCGACGACTATGAATACCTCATTATCTACAGCAAATTCCCCAGCATTCGAAAAATGAGAGACCAAAGCACGAGCAACATGGTCATATCATCAATGAAACAGATATTCTCAGGGCATGGTATTCCTACTAGAGTAGTCAGTGACAACGGACCTCAGTATTCATGTGAACCATTCAAAGAATTTGCTCACCAGTAGCAATTCGATCATACACATTCGCCAAGATTTCTAAGATCGAACGGTTTCGTAGAGAGACAGATTCAAACTGTCAAACGGACGCTACTCAAGGCTAAACAGGTGAGAAGAGATTACGACCTAGTAATGCTGTGTCTACGGGCAACACCCATTAGTCACAACCTTTCAAGCCTAGCCGAACTACTAAACCAATGTGTAAATGTAATCTCAAAGATCCCAACTCCAAGGTTCTCCAGCTCTGATCACACTCGTGAAGAGTTAAAAAAACAGACAGGACAAGGAGAAAACATACTATGACAAAACAGCGAAGGACCTACCACCACTAGTCCCTGGACAAACCATTCGCACTCTAGACCATCAAACGGAGAAATGGAAACCAGCAAAAGTACTGAATAATTGTACTGAACCAAGATCGTAAATTATTCAATTCCCAGATGGATCAGTAAAGAGACGAAATAGAGTCCAAACAAGGGGAACAACAGCCACTGATAAGCAGATCCATTTCAATGACCATACCACCTCACCACAAAGTAAAAAGCACACCAACACAAGCAACACATATAGTCCAAATACAACCAGAACAGGACGTAAAATACACAGGCCAACAAGGTACAAACAATGATAAGAAAACTTTTAACTAACACCATCATAACAACAATACATATCTGGTGATGGGGATGTAGCAGTATCACGAAACTATTTCCCTACGCATAACCAGTCTAACACCATAGTATAGGGATACTATAAAAACACTCCGACTTACATGTTCAACAGTATTGGGCTTAACACATAAACTCACTGTCTTGTTATTGTATATACCTTATTGTTAATAAAGGTTTACTAAGTTATCAGCGCCTCACTAGTAATTAGCACGATAATATAAAATCTCCAACTTTACAGGTATAACTACCGAAACGTTGTGATTACAACAAAGTTGAGGACAATAGTCCACATCTAAATAGTGCAAATAAATAAAGATATGGACAGTTCAATAAATCCTTGTCGCTGACCAACCCATGCACAGAGAACGATTAGATTAATATTAAATAAAAATACGAAGAAAACAAAGATTAAATGATATTTTAATCTTTTAATCTTTTTTTGTTTTTTCTTCAGTTCAGCTTCTTAGCCTGATACAAGATTACAACAGTGGAGCATCGAAGAAGAATAAAATTCAATAAATTATCGATTTGGTCTTCGAAACAAGCTTATCAATCACCGTAGCATTTGTTTCTTTATCAAGATTAATTTGACACAAGTCGATATTAATGGGGAGAATCCGTTCATTAAAGCATATCCTTCGACTTGAATCTGGTTCGGTGGGGACCACAGATCCATGTACATGCTAAGTCGCCGAATCCAGAATAATTGCTATTGAGTTTTCGCTAAAACCCACTGTTATAGTTGACGCGGCCGTACATGTCTACCTGTTAGCCATGAGTGAGCCTACCATGAAATGACACCCGATTTACAAAGCAGACAGAAAGACCTATTCTATTTAGAACAATGGCACAACACAATCCTGTTTAAACACCTTCAGAAGCATAGTGGTTGACAGATTCATCTAAAGTAGTAAATTTGATTTGTCAGCTGTATCTAAGTGTTTTCTCAGATTAATGATTAAAAATGGCTTTGAGCAAATGAAACTTGTATGTCTTACCGAAGACCATCCTTCTTTGAAGCTTGTTGAGTGGCGCTATAAAATCACAAACAAATAACTGTGTCAAATAACAGAAATCAGATCACTTGAGGACTTTCAACAGCAGCAGTAATTAAAATAGATATCACATGTAATTCGAAGAGAAAATAATGACAATATGTTGATGTTCCACACGACTTTAAGCAAAAGATTAGGAAGGAAACCTCCCATCCATATTGGAAAGAGCGATAACAGTTAGTGGACTTGAAAAACCTATTTTCTTGAAAACTCTTTTAAGAGAAAGATTTTATAAATTTAAACTGAAAGTAACACTAACAACTCGATCAATGAATGTTGAATGTTTCCTTGTAAGGAAGCGGCTAATGTTACCATTATCATTGTATTGTGTCGGCAATTGTGTCTTTCAATATAGGCTGAGTTTGCTATAGTCAGTACCACGAGTAGTTTTACAAAAGAAACCACAGTCCCATCAAGACAGATTCTGATCAGCCAATCTGGGAGTTACTGCGACGTTTAGTTCACTTCCAATTTGTTTTAGGATACCTGCAGACGTCGAGATTATGTTACACGAATATCATTATAAATCGATGCTAGCTACACCTGGATTCGTTTGGGATACATAACTATCCCACACAAAAAGTAGGCTTACTTAAGATAAACATTATAAATTCATTCATTAACTAGAATAATTCAATCCTTTTCTATAGCCACAGAAATCGATTTCGCAACAATGAAAAACAGGTTTTTCCCTCACAGTTGCAGACTCATTAAGCGGCCCTGAATATCTAAATGTACATCAATTAAAAATAACAATTGAAGTTATGACATCAAACGAAGCATATGTCAAGCAATTTTGATTAACACCTGAAAAATAAATCGTTCGACATTTTTTAATTCAAATCTACGAAACCAACAAAGCAGTAACACTAAAAGAATAAAATAAACTCCATTCGAGTATAAGGGATAAATATTTGATTGATAATCAATTTTTATTGCATACATGTTTGATTAAAAACCATATACAAATGTTATGCTGGTGTGTGTAGTTTCCGTAACAATATTATTAAAAAGAAAGCATAGAGGCGTCATCCATATAAGGGAAATTAGTCGTAAATGTAGTCACGGTGGAGTAATGGATTGGATTGAGGAATCGAGGAGCAGAGTTCGAATTTCAGTCGAATCCATTACATTCACTTATGTGCTAATACCCTTAGATAAGGTATGAATCCGCTTCTTCTCTATCCCAGCTATGGGTAAATAGCAGGACAGACAGGGTTCTATAGCTTTGGATTGCAGTTGGTCTACCGTAGAAAGAAATGGCAACCTACAGCGGGAAAAAATCTACCTCTTCAGTCATGTATCGAAAGATACATTATCGCCTAAGCGTGTATCAGGCATGGCACATAACTGACTGACATTTATTCAATTAGCGCATTTTGCGCCGCTGTGGTCACTATCCCACCACCTATTTCTGTTGTAATTGTGTTTCATGGTGACATTCAATTGCAATGTCTTGCCGGTTCCTTTTACATCGGGGATGTTGAGGTTACTCCGTCTCTCCTCTCAGAAGTTCCTCCGCCTACTGATCTCTGAGACGCAGCTCCTACGTCCAGGCTGGCGACAGGTCAATGGCGGCTTGGCACAGGTGGGTTGGTGAGAGCCGTTCTTCACACACTTTAGGCGGCATGTCGATGCTGTTGACCGGGGTGTGGTCGTCGCAGTGCCCCAGCAACTTCTTGGTACCATGTCATGACTATAAAATACCCTTAGAAATACGCTTATTGCATCGTTAAATATTTGGAATTAATAATTTTAGCAGAATATTGCAATAACAATTAAAATTTTGAATGCAGATCGTTATTTAAAGAAGAAGGTACAAATGAAAATATATGAAATTGATAAGTTTTTCCATTTCACTGAAGCAGACGTTAAATACATGAATATTATCATCTGCTTTATCTTTCTTTTTTTCTTTGAAACCAAACAGCGTCTCTGGTATGTCTTTTCCGTCTTTTCTCTCGACCAAAACGGAATAGCCCATTATCCATGCGATATTAACAGGGTGTAATGTACGTATTAACTCACAAATGAGCAAGCAAAATTATAATCGGCATTTTATGGAAAGGGCTTGTATTGGTACTATTTCTCCTGCTATTGCTATGAGTGTGGGACTCATGGTTGTAGAAAGACATGTCCCCTCTTTGTATAAATAAATAGGAGATTAAATAAGGAAATATCTTCCTCTTTTTCTGCTCCTCTCTACTTCCCTGCTGGGCTATTTCAAAATATTTCCCTTTAACTAGTTAGGGAAAAAGGTTTCGAAATAAGAAATAAACAGCTGTTTTTTATTGACTGTCAATTCTTCGCACCTTGTAAATATTACTACACAACTGTTTCATTTTGCAATGGCCTTGTTAATGAAAAAGCTCTGTCCGAGGTTTGATATGAAAAATAATTATAATAGGCATTTTATAGAAATGACTTGTACTATTGGTAATATTTCTGCTGCTAATCATAATGGGCGTGAGACTGATCGTTGTAGAAAGATATGTTTCCTCTTCCACATCGTAAATTTCCATGTTGTTTCAACGCGTGGTGGAGATGTATAGTTGTAAAAATAGGTTGTTTAAAAAACAAGACATGATTGGATACAAATAAACAATTTAGATAACACAGGCAATACGTACACAAAGAGAAGATATTTACAGTACTAAGATAAAGACGTTGGTGACGAATCGCAAAGATAATGGTCAGAAAAAAGGTGTTAACACAAATATGCAGTCTCGGCCTTTCTATAAGGAAAATATTAAGTGCATATAAAAGGTTTTGTGATGTCAACGAACACTCGTTGTCACTTCTGTGGTGTTAAGGAATACTCTTTGTCACTTTCGTATTGCTCGTTGTAGTAGAGACGCCTTCGAATAACATTCGCACTAATCGTACTTGCTCGATAATACTCGCTCGAATAGTAATCCGTATAGTAATCAATATAAAGAAATACTATAGTGAATGGCGATCCATATTCTAAAAGAGGATAGAATAGAAATGTCGATCTGTATAGTAATAGAAGATAGAGTAAAAATAGCGATCCGTATAGTAATAGAGGAGATAATAGAAATAGCGATTCGTATAGTAATAGAGGATATAATAGAAATGGCGATCTGTATAGTAACAGAAGAGAGAAAAGAAATAGTGATCCGTATAGTAATAGAGGAGAGAATAGAAATAGCGATTCGTATAGTAATAGAGGATAGAATAGAAATGACAATCTGTATAGTAATAGAAGATAGAGTAGAAATAGCGATCCATATAGTAATAGAGAAGAGAATAGAAATAGCGATTCGTATAGTAATAGAGGATAGAAGAGAAATAGTGATCCGTATAGTAATAAAGGATAGAAGAGAAATGGTGATCTGTATAGTAATAGAAGAGAGAAGAGCAATAGAGATCAATTAGACTCCACACTACTTTCTACCCATGGTCACGTGATCCATTTAATTCAATAATGGATCGCCTGTGCTTGCTCACTGGCGATCTATGTTCAAACTTAAATGTCGGCAGCGACACTTTATTCCTATATAACAAAAGGTAGCAGAGGATAGAATAGAAATAGCGATCCGTATAGTAATAGAGGATAGAATAGAAATGGCGATCCGTATAGTAATAGAAGATAGAGTAGAAATAGCGATCAATTAGACGCCACGCGACTTTCTACTTATGTGTCTCCCCCATGGTCACGTGATCCATTTAATTCAATAATGGATCGCCTGTGCTTGCTCACTGGCGATCTATGTTCGAACTTAAATGTCGGCAGCGACACTTTATTCTTATATAACAAAAGGTATAAGAAATAAAAAATTTTCTGACACCACAAAAAAAAAAAAAAAATTAAATGAAATAACTATAACAAGACAAACTAAAATCTATATGAGATTAGGTACCTGACTATGTAGTTTGGGTGTGGCATGAATGTAAAACCAAGATGGAGGGTCACACCCGCAGACTATCACTCATATATTTTTTATATAAAACGAGCAGGTGTAGTTGCAAATTGTTTCCGGTTCTCACAAGTTTATCACAGTTTAGAACGTTTCACTGAATTCGTTCTTTATTCGTGTGTAAACTGTTTGTTCCCAGTTGAGGTTACGGATTACTTGATGAACTATTTTTCTTTGTCCAATAAAAAATAGGTATAAAAATTAGCTTAATTTTCTTATTTCCTTTTTCTTACAACATTTTATAATTACTAATATGGCTTTATTTTTCTATGTAAAACAAATCGCAAATTGACCCATTATTGAATGCATTTCTCTCGCGTGCAGTTTAAGTAGTACGATATATATATTCTTAAACTTATTAACCGCATTACGTGTGATATATCTACGCTCAGGCAGGAAAAATTCAGAACATTACCCGAAAATAAATACTTTGAACTTTGGAATAAATAACAATATGAGATATACATAGGAAATTTGTTGCCACTTCGACGGGCTGTTTTGTGGACCTTTGGTCCATTTCAGTCTTGATGGCGCTATACTGGAGCAAGCTTCCTGATGTCTCTCTGAAGAGTTAACTTTAATGCCCTATAATGGGAAGAGTGAATGAAAATAGGGTCAGAGCAGAATTGTTTCAAACGTTTTAGTCATTTTGAAAGTCTGCCAACGGAGGCAAAATTGTGAAGGTGTTATTGGCCATCTTCATCACACCAGATATTTATTATGAACCCGGACCATTCCTTACGACAGTAGCTTTTCTTTGGTAATGGAGAAATTTTTTAGGATCTTCCACACATTTTCCGAGTTTCACAGTTTGGAAGTTGTGGAGATGGCATCGATTTTTTTTTAATGTCAGTGGCTTCATTCTTTTTTCGAAAATGTTTGGATCGACATGACAAACCTTCCTCTGATTTATATTTTTCTTATGTTTCTTTATTCTTTGAGGTTACTCATCACCAGAGATTTCTTCAAAGCAGTGTCGAATTTGTTTCTTTACTACAACCAATTTTCCTTAGATCAACTTCTACTGGCCTGTCTTTCCTTGTGTTCAACTTCTTCCCTTAGGATGGACAAAGATTTGTAACTTGCAACTTCCTGTTTGATTCATTACACGTCCGATTCTCCTTCAAACTTTTTCGGGATTTTGGCAATGGAGATGCCTGGATAGATAAAACGAAAACGTGCCCCTATGGATAGCCAGACGTTCCGTTACGTGGTAGCAGGTGAAACCACTATGACCTTTTTTTCAATGGTAGAAATGGACTGAAGGAGTTCACGCATTTCAACAACGATCGACATTCAAACAGTTGGGAATGGAGTTGATTTTTTTGTGTACAACATGAAGTCAGTCATCATTTTCTCCGCGTAAAGCCAGAAGAGACCGCCACAATTTTCTCAACGTAGATGAAACATGCAGTGAAGTGATCTCTTGGTACGTAATCAAGTATCTTATTTCCAGTAACAAGATAAAGTGGGTGTCAGTTTTGTTTTTTTAATAATAAGCGGGGAAATTCAAGAATGCATTATTGAAATTTAAAAATTGTAGACAAAGCACTGTATATACGAGGGTGCGCTAAAATAAGAAAAAAACTGTTTTTTTTATCATATTTTGGGAAGAGGGTTGGACCGAAAACTTTTCAGCACGCCTTCTTGTTTAAATACTACAGAAATAAATATTATTGTTTACAATTCCTTTTCCATTTCATAGAATTATGATGGATAAGAAAAAAAGAACATTCTTAATTTTAATGCCAATGAAAAACACTATTGCTTTGACTTCTGCCTGACTGAAGAAAAGGTTTTCTCTGAGGTTTAATATAGACAAATATTCCTTACCATTTTTCCAGACCTGCTTCCTTCTTCCGTGTAACTCTTCCATTTTGCAATCGCCTGGAAGGAAGGAAAACATTATCGGAGATTAAATAAAGAAATATATTTTTCTACTCACGCCTACGTCTCTGTTGGACTATTTCAAACCATTTTCATTCTACAATAGATTAGTTAAGGAAAAAGGCTTTGAAGTAAAAAGTAAACAGATGTTTTTTTCTGCATGGTAATTCTTCGCAGCTTGTAAATATTACTTAAAAAGAAACTTTATGAAAAAGTTTTCCTCTAAGTCAAGGACTTTTTATGTTTATTTCTGAATGAAAAAAAGAATCTGTCATCAGTGTATCGAGAAAATCTGAGTTCAGTAAATTGAACACACACACACACACACACAAAAGGGATGCGTAAGTTTTTATGCATTTTAAAAATAAAAAAAAGTCTTTCTTGAATCTTTTATTTAAGTTTTAATTTCAAGCTAAGAGTTTAAATTTAATATTTCCAATAAGCAAAATACGATGCTGTATTTCAAACCAAATTTTAATTGATCGCAATGATTTTTTGAAAATGCTAAAGATCGACAAAAATCACAAATCTGTCGACACAACATAATTCTCTTTATTAAAAATCTTTAAAAAATAAAATATGCTTTTCTGGAACTTCATTTGAGGAAGATTAACTGATTTAAAGTTTAATTACTCTGAAGTAAAACATATATTACTTTTAGTTTAAGATATCGCAGAAAAGCATTTTTTTAACACGGATGCGAGTGTTTTTATGAGGTGTTTACACATTTATCGATAGCTTATGTTTGGCGTTTTTAAGTAAAGGGCCCATAACTGCAAAACTTACTTGATTGAAGTCGGGGGAACGTGCAGGCGATGGAACTGCTCCTCCCCTACCTATCAACTTTTCATGGTAGATGTCTGCTAGTGCATCGCGAAAAATGTGACTAAAATATGCTGGTACCCCATCATTCATGAAACACACACGTCTTCGTATTAGCAGGGGTACCTCCTCCAAAAAGGCCTGGAAATATGTTCAAAATAAAGTCTCTGTAAGACGTATTGGAAGAACATATAGAACTAACAAAAAGTCACTTACAATTTCAGCCTACACATTAATCGCAAACTGATGCTGGTGTCTTGCCTGTATTGTACCATGGAGACTTCATCGGCAAAACGTTTCTAGTGGTGAGTGATCAGAGGGCGAAAGAACCTGCATACGTTGCAAATGATACGGATACAGGAGCTGCTCTTGAAGTACTCTCCATGGTACTATGAGATATACGACATGCTAGGGCCACTTGATATGTGCTGATATCTGGATCATCTACGACAGCCTGTAGAATGTGTTCTTTGTGGTCAGACGCACGAGCGGATCTCGTTCTTCCTTCTGTGTCACAGCAACGTGACTATAAACAGCAGTAAACGTTGGATAATTCGGCTGCCTTCGGTGTGGAAAAGCAATCTGATACAGCCGTGCAACCTCGCATCAATTCCATGTTGTTCAAACACAAGAGAAGACGTGGCTACATAGCTTTTTTCTACCTCCGCTAGAGCTTGCTGAAACATGTATCCGTGACTTCAAACGAATCTTCTCCAAAAGCAACAGCTCTACCGGTCAACGAATCTTCGCTGTCGATCAAAGTCTTTTTAGACAACAGTAACGCGTAATAAATCTAGGTAAAAAAAGAAAATGTTGCGAGAGAATAATTAAGAACGAATTACGCTTCTCTTTCTCTTTCCTTATTGCTGCTTCTGTTGAAACTTTACCGTTATTTCTCTGACTTTATTAATTACTGCCATGTTGGATTTATTTGTATGCGAGACCGACTTATTAAACATTGATTAAATAATTGTAGATTAAATAAAAAAGAATTCAGAATTCCTTAAAAGTTATCAAGATTGACAAGCATTTGAAAAAGGTCGGAGAATATAACGGTCGAAACCTTGTGATAATAACAACAAAAATTATGGAAATAATCCGAATGTGAATAATGAGTTGGAATTTAGCTTGACACAATATTGCAACTATCTCAACTCCGAAACGAACTTGGTAACCGTCACCTTGCGGTAAGCGCTCCATTAAAATTACAGCGCGGAAAGAAACGAAATATCCGCTTCGGGGGTTCCAGTCTATAGACATTATCACATAACTATACCACGACATCCCTCCCATTCATAGTTGAGTGAATAGGCAGACTTTAGTTACCCAGAATAGACATGCGAAATATTTAGGAATTATACCGGAAATCCTATCTGCTTTGTTTATACTTCACGTTACTTTAATATTCTTCAGGCTAACTGAAAGTCAAGGGAAATTATGGATGATTCTAAGTGATATAATTTAGGACGCAACGCATTGGCTAAGATAAGTTTTCCTTTTCTCTTTATTCATATTATCATTTTACACATATTTTTTTAGCCATATCTACATTTTTCATATATATTATTACAATTTTGATACAATATATATGTATATTCCATTGTATCTAAAATGCTTTCAGGCATGACTCATTTTTTGAATTTTTTTTATAATTTCACCCCAAGCAAAGCAATAAAGTCACTAAGTCACAAGGGGTTACCGAGTGTGAAAGAAAGAATATGAAAGAAATACGACATTATTAAAGAGAGAGAACAATTAAAAACGAATTACATTTCTCTGCATTTGTCGAAGCTTCTCTTTTCTTATTGCTGCTTCTGTTGAAACACTGCAGTCATTTCTATGTCTTTATTTACTAATGGTCCCCATATTGTATTTGTATGCGAGGCCGACTTATTTATTAAAAACTGATTAAATAATTGTAGATTAAATAATAAAGAGTTCAGAATTCCCTGAAGACTATCCGAATTGACAAGCATTTGAAAAACGACGGAGAGCACAACGGTTGGTCGAAAGATGAGAATAACAAAGAAAATGAGGGCGTAGGAAATTCGGTTGTTCCGTTTTTGTTATATTAAAAATCCGAACGTCCGAATTCGAAGCAATAATAAAATAAAAATAAAGAAAACATTCCTATGTCTATTAAATAAATCATTTGTATTTATAAACATATGTACATGAATTCAAAAGAGTTAAAAAGGAGTAAAAATAGTTTTTAGTTGAGTTAAGTCTTTCGGTAGTTGGTCCACAGAAAAAGCTAGTGTTTAGAAAAGACTTTTATCGACAGCGAAGATTCACTGACCGTCTTCTCTTGT
This sequence comes from Acanthosepion lycidas, assembly GCA_963932145.1. Classification (NCBI taxonomy): domain Eukaryota; kingdom Metazoa; phylum Mollusca; class Cephalopoda; order Sepiida; family Sepiidae; genus Acanthosepion; species Acanthosepion lycidas. The sequence continues at coordinate 37,383,922 of OZ010613.1, forward strand.
GTTTCAACGGCTTGGAATTAGTGGCATCTCAACTTTGGAAAGTCGAAACCTGTTGGGTTTGATATCAATTTTTTCCCCAAAAGTAGGCTTCAGAAAAATAGGGGTTTAGCTTTTTCTGACTAGTGAAATATTTCACATGGTGATGTTAATTTCTAACCAAGAGACACTTTGATTTAAACGGTGTGCGTTGTATTGTTGGATTTTTTTGGCATGTTTGTAAATATTGTCTGTTCTTAGGTAGAAAATAATGTTTGGGCGTGTTTTAATATGATATTATGTAAATATGTAATTTTTTGGAAATAAGAGTTTATTTCCTATAAAGGGAATAGTCCGAATGTAAATAAAGAGTTATCAAAGTTTAAGCAATTTAGCAGTTTGGCGTAATGTTGGAACAATCACAACAACGAAACGAACTTGTTAACCGTCACCTTGCACTAGGCGATCCATTAAAATTGCAATGAGGAAAGAAACGAAATATCCGCCTCGGGGGTTCCTGTCTATAGACATTATCACATAGCTATACCACGGCACCACTCCCGTTCATAGTTGATTGAATAGGCAGACTTTAAACTCAGAACAGACATGCGATATATATATATATATATAAGAATTATGCCGGAAATCCTGCCTGTTTTATCCAGCAAAACTGCCAAGCTGGTAAACCATAATTTAATCTATTCTTTGAAGATAGACATTGTGCATGGAGTTTAGGTACTGACTAATATATATATATATATATATATATATATATATATATATATATATATATATATATATATATATATATATATATATATATCACTTTAAATGTATGAATTTAATATATATATGTATCACTTTAGGCATTAATATTGATGGATACTCGTATTTGAGTAAGCTCTAAATTTGTATATTAAACTATATTTTCACCTATCGATCTGAAATTTGGAGAATTCTTACTAAAGAAAAATGTACGCTTTCGGCAGGAATCGAATGTGCATCTATCAGCGATTGTTTAGCCCAGTTCGCCTATATCGATTTTGCAATGAAGAGACAGAAGTCAAATTTGATTCTTTCAAGCAAAATTTATCTTGTCAATGATCGCTCGAAGTTTTTCATGTCTGCACGCAGTTTCGTATCTGAACGTAAACAAAGATAATTTTATTAGAATGGATTTATTAACCCGATATATAATGGATTTAATTTGACAGATTTAAATATGTTGGATTAATAAATCCATTTTAATATATATATATATATATATATATATATATATATATATATATATATATATATATATATATAGGAAAAAAAAGAGTCCACGTGTGCTTCATATAGTTTGTAAAATGGGAAACAGGGAAATGTATTTTTTCTAACAATTCCATCTACAAGCTGGACTCTACCCAGCCTCAAGAACTAATGTTGGATAGTGTCCACCGTCCCTCAATTTTATTTCTCGCATCCCGCTGATGAAGAACAGGCGTGTTCGAAAATTCCGAATTTGTAACTTCAATCTCCTTGCTTTATTTCTGTCACTTGGTTAATATTAATAAATGTTTTTTGTACTGATTTCATCCGTACCCTTTCGTTTGTCTTTGTTCTATTGACCAACGGAACAATTAAAAAAAATTATTTATCAAAATTCGAATAAGATATTCCAAGGGATGTAAATTTTATAACCGATTTCACAAAGATTCACAAATGTTTAATATGAGCACTACCTGTTTCGCGACACACGTGGTAGTCCAGCTCCTGTCAATCACGCTGTTGCATGTTTTGCGTAACATTCTCCAGACCCTCAGTAATTCTTATCTTAAGTTTCTCTAAACTTGTAGGAAGAGGGAGGATATAGACCTGTCATTTCATATAGCCCCATAGAAAAAATATCACAAGATGTCAAGTCAGGTTAACATTGTAGCCATTTCAACAACACATTGTCATTATCACTGACACGCACGATCCATCTTCCTGGTAAATTTACATTCATTTGAGCGAGAATTGGCTATGTTATTAGACTACAAAATGATGTTAATTTTTGGGGGACACCCTGTATATATATAATAAAATAGTAATCGATCAATTGTGCTTAGGCTTTATTTTGTTTTATTGCATATCAACCTCAATGGGTTATTTAATATCGATAAAATTTTTAGAATATATTTGTTTCTTTGTTTAGAGGTATAGCCACTCCTTATGGGTCATTTAGTGCCAAAATTTAATTTTCTTGGGAGCATTAGTAATTTCTTTTACAAAAATGTATTGCTGGTAATATTCCTTTTTTCAAAAATGTATTGCTGGTAATATTCCTTTTTTCAAAAATGTATTGCTGGTAATATTCCTTTTTTCAAAATGCATTGCTGTTACGTTTTTTTTTCAAAAATTTGTTGCTGGTAATATTTTTTCGAAAATGTATTGTTGGTAATATTTTTTTTTTTCAAAAATGTATTGCTGGCAATTTATTTTCTTTTCCAAAATGTATTGCTGGTAATTTATTATTTTTCTTTTTTAAAAATGTATTGCTGGCAATTTTTTTTTCCAAAATGTATTGCTGGTAATTTATTTATTTTTTTCCAAAATGTATTGCTGGGAATATTTTTGTTAATATATTGCTGGTATTTTTACTATAAAAATTTATTTTTATACTTTCATAATGTTTTCACTCCAGTTTGAGGGTTAACTATTTGCCATAGCTGGGACCCGAACAGGTGCTATCACTCAGTCTCTGGGAACGACAGCAATTAAGAGATGGTTCAAAACTTCCCGATCAGAAGCTTTGCTGCCGGATGTAGTTTATCGACAATCGATTGAGCTAAAATTTTGAGCACATAATAATCAGGAACCCTAAAGAAATATTAGGGTCGAACTAAATTGTTACTGAAAAGAAAAAATGCGTTTTTTTTTAAAGTATCTCACTCCAAACAAGGGGATAAGGCCACGAGGACGCAAGGAGAGTGAAAGAGAATAGGAAGACAAGTGATGAGAAATAAAAAATAAAGAGCAGGATTCAAGAAGCCAGAAGATGATGATTGACGTTGCATTTAAATATTTGAAGATTGTAGACGGCAATGAAAGAAGAAACCGGAAGTTAGTTCCACAGGCATGAAGTGCGAGAAAAGAAACTGCTAGAATAAAATTAATGGTTACATGTAGCTGATTCAATAGTAAAACGATGAGACCTAATTGTTAATCTAGTAGTACGCTTAAATTTATGCAATCACAGTACCAACGAAGAAAGCACATTAGAACAATTACCATGAAAATACCTATCAAAAAGACGGAGAGAACCCACGTCATGGCGGTGGAAAATGATTGAAATCGAGATGCCAGGTCAAGACCATTTACATGACAGACCCTTCTTTGGATTTTGTCGAGAATCTTGAGAGATATACCAGGAGCAGCAGACCAGATATGACAACAATATTCAATGCATAGACGAATGATACATTTATATACCAATTGTAACAGCAAAATTGTTCAAATCGTGTAACAGCAAAATTGTCCATTTGTTAGATTAAGCTTTGAACCGTTGTATCTTAGAAATGATTAAAGATATCTTAATGTATTTCTCCAAGGTTTTTATAACGCTATTGGATTCTGTTTGAGCATTAACAATGCATAATTGCTCTTCAAGCTTAACAGAAGGATCGTGAAGAAAACTGTCATAAACGAAAATGACATGTTCATCATTAATTAATCATAGCTAAGGATCGGAAGCTCATGAAGGATTGAAATAAAATTCATATATATATATATATATATATATATATATATATATATATATATATATATATATATCATTCCAGGATCATTTTCAACTTATTCAAGACGATCTTCGCCCTCTCTAACATAACTTTCTGTTCTGGTATGCCTCACACGTTTCCCGTACGAATTTATTTTCAAGTCTTTTTTTCACTGCTCTTTGGACTGCCATAGCTGAAACTCCTCTCAAACGTGCCAAACGTTTAATGAATTGAGTTGGATCTTTTCTAACTGATCTCTTTAGTTCTAAGTTGAAATGGTGATCCTTCTGTCTGTTGTGACCTCCTGATCCAGTTTTCCTCTCTACTGTTCCCTCTTTTTTTAGACTTATTCACCGCTCTCTTGATGGTTCTTGAATGGTCTTTGAAGATGAAAGCCAGTGTATGAATGTTGGTACCATTACTGAAGGCCTGAATGATTGTCTTCCTCTTACCATTGCTCATTTGGGAAGACAGTAGGGCTGGCACGAAACAATTTTAACCTGTTCTCTTTCTATCTGAATAACTCAAAGGATTTTTTTAGTGATTCTTACGACAAATGGTGTAAAGATTGCTAAACGTCTTATATGAAAAACCTGGAAAAAAGAAACACAATTATTTTTGTGAAGTTTTAGATATTAAACATTTTGTGGGATGATTTAGACAATTTTGCTGTTACACCCCGTATGAGCAAGATGTATTCTGACGAGAAAAATTGTCTGGTACGACACAGTGAAACAGCTTTCCTAGCAGTAGATATAGCAATTGATTCAATATAATCACTCAACTTTATGTCAGTAGAAAACGTGGGACCAAACAGGCGCAATGATTTGCTCTCTTGGATGTTAGCTTCAACCATGCTGATTAAAGCAAAAAGATTCTTTGTCGTGATTAAAAAATATCAGTTTCAAGTTGGAAGTGGTAAAATTTATAAGTCATTTTTTGCCCCAATTAACAACTGATTGGAAGATATTTTCGAGAATAGTTTTACTTTGTCCGTTCTATCGGACTTACTATTAAGATAGGGTAAATAGTTATATCATCAGGAAGGTCGTTCAGGAAGATTATTTTAACTTTTATCTTTCAAACAAACGGCTGTTATATTAGCCCGGGTCGAGAGAGTGGGCGCGAACTCAAAAAACAACTGCTCGGTTTGACTCCTGGAGGCATACTGACTACTATTTTTGCCACTGTATGAAGTGACGTCTCTAAGCGGCCGTCAACTAAACCATGTGACTTCATGTCAACTGGAGGGAGATATTCGTCATTTGTATCTCCACACTACTACAAAAAAAGTATATAAGCTTTATTTGTGTAATAATTACTACTATAAAAGTGTATTAGCGCCTTTTAAGTAATCATTACTACTATTAAAAGTGTATAAACTCTTTTTACGTAATCATTAGTTCTATTCATAGTGTATAAATGTTTTGGTGATCATTTCTAGTATTAAAGTAGGTACCTCCTCAGATTCAAGATACCTAAGGTTTAAAATTAATTTTTAAAAAAGGAAAATCTTTCTTGAAACTTTTATTTTACTTTTAATTTCAAGCTAATAGATTAGATTTAATATTTTCAATAAGTAAAATACTTTGCTCTATTTCGAAATTAATTTAAATTGACGAGAATGAGTTTTCGTTTTGAAATTGCTAAAATTGTTGATTTTAACGCCATCTTAGCTATCGTGCACCGCAATGTAATTTTGTTTATTAAAAAGAATCTTTAAAAAAATAAAATATATTTTTCTGAAACTTTATTTGGGGATATTATCTGATTTAAAGTTTAATTAATCTGATTTGATCAAATATTATTTACTATTAGTTTAAAATATCGCAGAAATACATTTTTAACACGGTGGTAGCTGTTTATTTAATGTCGACAGTTTGAATGACAGATGAAAGTTTATTCAAAGTTTTTCTACGGTGGATATATCTGTAAAAAGTAAGTGAAGAATGTAACGTCAGCTCCTTTTTTATATGATTTTTAAGTTTTTAGTAATCTTAAAAAATTAGGAAAATATTCTCCCTTTTATTGAATTTTAGATACTTTGCTTTAAATTTACTATAGTTATCACTCTTATTTTCTGATAATACCATGTATGAATACCCGTATCTACAAAAATCTGAACGTTTATACACGCACAAAAAAATTAAAAATTCTTTTTAAAAGTCACGAAATTGTAATAAACTTTTCGATTTATGATTAGTAAGTATAGTTTTTACTTAATAACAATATCACCTAACCGTTGCAAATTAATACAGAATTTTAAAAGATTTAAATTATTCTAAATAAATTTAAAACAAATGAAAACAATTCTTGTAAAAATTCATTATTCATCAAAATCTTTTTTGGTAAGACAATAGTGTCCTTAATATATCCTATTCATAAAATCAATTAAAAGCATTTCTAATTAAATAATGTGTTGTCTTATTACATTTTTTATTTTACAATTCAGAGCAGATTTTCAGTAACTGGGGTTCGGTTTTAGAAAAAATTGATGATTTAAATACTCTAAGGAGTACTGCTCTTAACTAATATAAACAATAGTCATTTAAAACTTAATTTCTCGAAATTTCATAAAATTAAGTAAGTTGGAGGTAACAGATATAAACTTTTTTACCAAGCTTTTCTAAAAAGGCATTTATAAAATAATATCATTCATTTGTGAATATGACCTGAAAGTTACATTAAAATCTGACAATTGCAAAAATTTCAAAATTAATGTGTTTTCACTGTAAAATACCCTAAAATTTGTAATCTTAATTTATAATACATTCATATACAGACGCAAGAAAAACAAAATTTGAAAATCTTGTTACGAAAGTTCTAAAAAGGATGAAAAAATATAATTAAATAATAAAAATACTTTGATTTTCCTCTTAACAATAACATAAAGATTTTGACGATAAAAGTTTGTTTTTATCAAATTTAGGACATTTTTCATCATGATATGGTCTCTTTTTAACGAATTAGTGGACGAACCTAATTAAAAGTGTGCAAGTTTTTTTTTTAATATATTCATTACCACAAGTAAAATAGAAGTCATTTTTTAGGTAATCGTAATACACACACACACACACACACACACACACACACACACACACACACACACACACACACACACACATATATATATATATATATATATACATAATTATTTATTTAAAAAAAGAATTTATAACATAAATATGTTATAAAATCACTACAAAAATAGCCATTTTGTTTCAACACCCTCGGTGTCTTATCAAGTGATGATGTTGAATGTAAAATAAATGGTTTTAAAAGTTTCAAATTAATTAACAATCCTTCGCAAGGGGAAAACGTTGTTACAAAAGCTAGATTGACCAACCAAAATACAAGTATAGGAAAATTCAAAATGCTTGACAACGAAGTCATGTTATAATAGCTATTCAGATGTTTAAAATATGGATAATATTAAAAAAAGAATTTATTCTAACCAATAATTACTAAATTATATGATAAAATTTAATATTAAAATTAAAAACTGCTAATTTCAAAATCAAAATTTAATCGCTATTAAGTTTACAACTATAAAATTACTGAGGAGAAAAGAAGAAATATATATGTTATTCAATTTATTTCTTCATTGAAGTTACTTTAGCTAATTTTATATCCGGTCCTTTGACAATATGTATACATTTTAATCCCAAGTGTGTGAATGGGGTCCTAAACTCATGCGTAAAACAAACACAATCATATTATAATATATAAGCACCCAGACATATTTATATATATACACACAAAAAGTGACGAGACAGAGAACATCTCCACGGTCCTTTATGAAAAAAAAAGGGGGGGGGGAATTGGTTAATTTCACAAATATCAGTTTGTCACACATGAAATGACGCATATTCTGGTTGTTGATTCGGTAACCTTCTTAGTATATAAAAAAAATCTTGACTTATTTCTGACTCTTTTTCTTTCCAGATAATTTTTCTTTCAGTATATTTTCCTCATAAGCCCAATGAAAATAATTACAGAGAAACAATGTCGCGTAGAAACTGGGTCATTCTGCCGCTGAAGCATTTCGGAATATCAAGGCAGCCTTTGGTAATGGTATTGTTGAAATCAGAACTATACAGAGATTTTTTTAGAAGTTTTGTTCGGGAGTTTATAATCTTGAAAATAAATAAACCAAGGGGAAGACAATCGGTTATCAGATATGATCAAGTGAATGCTTTGGTTGATCAAAATCCGAGAATTACAGTTCGAAAAACTTGCATCAGAACTAGAAACATCTTCCAGAACTGTTCCTCTGTTGAAAATAATTTGGAAAAGTAAAGAAACTGGATAGGATTGTTTCGCATGAATTGAATGAGAGAAAAAAAAACAAAAAAAACATCGCTTTGAGGTGTACTGTCTGTTGCTCTCCTGACTGGAAAAAGAACCATTTTGCATCGGATCAGTAAATGCGATGAGAAATGGATATTCTTTGTTATGGGGTCCACCTCTTTTTCATATAAGTGGACTCTACCAAGTGTACCTGGACTGCTGCCGTTAAATACCCAGAGTTACAGTCAGTGAGGGTAGTCGGATAGTGAGAGAATATACGAACGGAGATAGTGTGAGGTAACCTCTTGTAGAAATCAGTTACAAGCACGTAGACTCTAAGGAAGTCCTACTTCGAGACTGTATCTATCTGTATTTGCTACTAACCGCGTTCCTGGACTTACTACAGTGTAACCCGGATATAAGAGAGTTGTCGGGACCGGAGAAGTCTCTTATATCCTGGTTTCTCTTATATCCGGGTTTGGTCTATTTTGTTTAGGTAAGTATGGCTCTAATTTGGGACCAGAGAAAATCTCTCTTATATCAGGGTTTCTCTTATATCGGGTCTCTTATATCCGGGTTACACTGTAGTGGTCTTTCAAATGGGTTATTCATTATTTCTTCTTGCCTCAAAGGAAAACAATAACAGCAACCTCGTACTGTTTAGAAATTGAGTGTACGCACGAAAAATTGAAAAAGAAACATCCTAGACTTGTGAATAAGGATGGCCCAATTTTACTGCACGACAACGCACGGCCGAACTCATCTCAATCAACTGTCCAAAAGCTGCATAACCTGAATTATGAAATTTTGCCTCATCCTCCATATTTACCTAATCTCTCTCCTACTTATCACTTATTTAAGCACTAGCAGTAGAGCCCGGCGTTGCCCGGGGATGTAACAGTAAGAGATAGATCAAGTATCAACCATCATAAAGACTGAAAAATAAAATTGACAAAGATTATTGTTTAAGGTTGACGGACACGCATGTCTTAATTAGTTTTTTTTTTTTTTTTTTTTTTTACGAATTAGTCAAACCCAAACTCAAACAAAAACATTGTTTTCAATCGTTATGAGTCTACCGATTGAATAGAATTTTATTATAAACAATTGTCTTGTAAATGGAATTTTTAAAGCATTCTGAATGTAAAAATAAAGAAAAAAGTGTGCAAGACAATAAGAAACACTACCTGCCAAAAAACAAAATAGTGAAGTTTTGTTGAAATCGGTTGAAAAACGTAGGAAATCCGATCCCATATATAAACGAACACACACACAAACAACCCGGGTTTTATAATAAGTATAACTCGATATGAGTTGTCCCCCCTTGATTCTGGCGACAGAATCGTGTTTTCAAATTGATTTCGTGCAAAAACAATTGTGTTTTTCCAGAATTGTCAGAACCACCGCAAGGTAATTTTACGCAGTCCTGTGAAGTTTTGTTGAAATCGGTTGAAAAATGTAGGAAATCCGATCCAATATATAAACGTACAGATACACACGCACAATCTGCGTTTTATAATAAGTAAGATTTGAGCTTTTCGTACACAATAAAACATTTTCCAATCAGAAAGAGGTAATTGAAGCATTTGTACTGTTTATCACATCAAAGGATGAGATTTGTTTTTTAAAGATGGGATTAAGAATTTAGAGGTACGTTGGAGAACAGTCATTCACCAGGATGGTGCCTATTTCAAATAAATAAATTAGTTTTTTTAACATTTCAGAAGCGTTTTTTTTTTATTCATTTCATATAAAGTGCGTCATTTCATGTGTGACAACCTAATATAATTTTTTGTAAACAACTACAGATGTGCTGTTTGCGTAACACAAAATGCAAATTCAGGCTTGTGTGTTTTGACCACTTTGGAATTAATGCCCCTGAGAAGTGCATGGAGCTGTCTATCCTTCCTCGGTATCAAATTTGGGCTAAATATCAAGGTAAACCAGGCTTTCTAGACTTGATTGGTAGCCAGTCTAAGCGAAGGATTTATAGAAGTTAATTAATATTTATAGATCTATTTAAATTAACTACGAGTCCCCTAACAAATCTCGGTATATATTTTTAGAATCTAATATAAATCAATACAACACATACATGGATAACAGAATAAAAATAACGATCATTTTATATATATATATATGGTTCAAACAATGAAATACAAAAGGAAATTGGTACTATTTAAAGCCGGTGGCAAAAGAAAAGTTCTGTGTGAAATGAATGTTCCTTTTAGATGCCTTAGTGCAAATAAAAGTTAGTATGAAAGCGTGTGAAAAGAGAGGATATTTTCACACACACACACACACACATACACGCACACACAGAGAGAGAGAGAGAGAGAGAGAGAGAGAGAGAGAGAGAGAGAGAGAGAGAGTTACATACTATGTGAGAGAAGAGTTAGTTGAATTTAGCCGTAATTTGGGTCGGTGGACATGGATAGATGAATGAAGAAGTTTCTTTGAAGTTGCCGATAGCTCGAAACAACGTCCTGTTGAAGGCAAGCACGTCAACCAAATTTTCGTTGTCGACCTGTTCAACAATACAATAGAACAATTTGATTTGTCTATTGACATGTTTCTCTCTCACGAGGTATGTACACTACTACGTCCACAAAGAAAAAGGATTCAATGAATGAGAGTTTGTACCACCAAAATGGATTCGTTTGTTGCGAGGTTGTACTGATGATAGATTGTCCTTGTCTGAATGCATTTCATTTTTTATATATATATGATGTAGGTACGAGCACAAAAAACGCGATACCTAAGGTTTAAAATGAAATTTTAAACAATGAAAAGTATTTCTTGAAGCTTTTATTTTAGGCTTAATTTCGAGCTAATAGATTAAATTTAATATTTCCAATAACCAAAACTAATTTAAATTGACTCGAAATAGTTTTTTTTTTTTAATAAAATAGCTGATTAGCGCCGTTTTTAGTAATCTCTTTATTAAAAAATATACTTTTCTGAAACTTTATTTGAGGAATATTAGCTAGTTTAGTTATTTGAAACAAATATTATTTACTTTAAGTTTAAAATATCGCTCAAATGTATTTTCTAACACAGCGGTAGCTGTTTATTTAAGCTGGTGATATGTTTGACAGATTGATGTTATGTAATGTTGTTCTATGGAGGCTTTAGTCATAAAATAATTGAATATAATGTGAGCGCGTATATATATATATATATATATATATATATATATATATATATATATATATATATATATATATTGCCGACAATCTAATACTACACTTAAATTCATACAGTCTAGGTACCATAGCGGAAAGTTCATCTGAACAATTACCATGAAAGTGTTTATAGAAAAGACACAAGGAAGCTACGTTATGGCGGTGGAAAAGTGACTGAAGCCGAGATGCTTGGTCAGGACCAATAAAATTGCAGATAAAGAATAGCCATACTTCATTACACATCCACAAGTTCGAGCCAATCGTCAGTATTACAAGGGTAACTCAAGTTAGAGAGTTACTCAGTGAGATTGTTGCAAGGAAGCGGAAAGGAGGAAGTAAGAAGTCCATATTATGAGGATATGTAAGATAGATATCAGTTGTAAAGTTTAGGTTGCATTGAAGTGGAAACGAAGATCAACCTCTTCCATTGTTGTTTGTGGTGAGAAGATGTCTAGGGAAGGCAGGGTATTCAGCAAGTTAAAGAGATATCTTAAACTTAATGTCGTCCTGGGTATGACGATAAACTACATCCGGTAGAGAAGCTTGTGATCAGGAGAGTGGAGGTTTTGAGGAGCGTAGAACCACCTCTTATTTGCTATTGTTCTCAGGTTCACCCTGATCCGGCGTGGTAGCATCTATTAGGGTCCCAGCTATGAGCAAATTGTGAACCTCCAAACAAAAATCAACATTTTTATAATAAAATGAGCAACAATATATTTTTATAGCAAAATGTCAATCAATACAACATTAAAAATATAAAAATACATTTTTATAGTAAAATTACCAACAATACATTTTATGATCTACAAAATATATATCTAAAAAACATACTTTCACTTTGAAAGCATAAAATTAGGTAAAAAATATTTAGATTTCAGCATTAAATAACCCACAGAGGTTGATATGCCGCCAAACAAAATCAACCAATCAAGAAATCAAACTATATTCCAAAATATAACTTCAATAAAACTACAACATCAAACACATATCATCATCTCAAGGTAATCATGTCTATACAAACATGTATATGCACAAAAGATGACAATCAGTTACCATAAAATCAATTATGAAAGCAAGATAACTTATATCATATTTTTATTACTTAAAAGCTCACCACAAAATAAATTTCGGCATTAAATGACCCATAAAGAGTTGATATGTCGTTAAACAAACAAACCAATCAATCATACAACTTAACACTGACACCTTAAAGATACATATATGAATTATTTCCAAAGATTTATCAATTCGAGCAGAGAAAAAAAATTTTAGAAAACGTTTACAGTTTCTGAAAATACTCAGATAGCTTCTCTTGGGATAGCCAAAACTGAACTAAAAATCGCCTGTTTTAATCGAGTCTCTTATCTTGCCCACCCGTGGAAAATGTTTAAAGGCAAGTTAAGCGATAAAGCTAAGTTAGAAATAAGCAAAATTCCGCTTTCAAAGAATCCAATTCATTGGAACATTATGCATTTATTGGATTGGGGAATATGTCGTGAACATTTTTCTAAATGTTTTATTGTCATGGTCTTACAATGTTAAATTACATAAAATTAGTCAACAATATAATATCCGTTTATATTTCTGAGATGAGGTATTATATACATTATTTACATTATTCGGACTATTGTCCACATCTTTGTCACCATATTTATTACAACGTTTCCCTCCTTCAGTATCTGTCTGTATTTCTGAGATGAGATATTATGTACACTATTTACATTATTCGGACTATTGTGCTCACCTTTGTCGCCATATTTATTACAACGTTTCGGCCTTTCAGTATCTATCTATATTTCTGAGATGAGGTATTATTTACATTATTTACTTTATTCGGACTATTGTCCTCATCTTTGTCGCCATATTTATTACAACGTTTCGGACACATGGCACAGTGGATAAAGGCGTTGGTTAGATCCAGTGACAGGACCCAAAAGAGTCTGAGTTCAATACCTGGTTAAGGCAGTGGAGAACTTTCAGAGGGAAATTAACAGGAGATAACTGATAACTGACATCCATTAAACATAGCATGTGGAACTAGAACAGTCTACCCCAGCGAGCAAAATAAAGGGTTCAGTTCGACATTCCAACCACCTGAAGAAGGCCGGAGCGTACAACGGCCGAAACGTTGTAATAAACATGGTGACAAAGACGAGGAGAATAGTCGGAATAATGTAAATAATGAATATAATCTCCGTTGCTGTTGATAACTTTTCCCCATCGGTCACAAAGTTTTTCTATTCCTTGACGATAAAAATCTCCTGGTTTTGAGCTGAAAAATTCGTCCAACGAAACCCTCAATTCAACATCAGTATTGAATGTTACTCTACGTAAGACATTGAAAAGAGATCGAAAAAGAGTAAAATCTGATGGTGCCAAGTCTGGCGAGTACGGAGGATGAGGCAACACTTCCCATCCAAATTCTTGAATAACGGTTTTGGTCATATTAGCGATGTGAGGACGGGTGTTGTCGTGTTGAAGAACACTCTGTCGCCGATTCGGTCACTTTTTTGCTGAAGTGCTTCACGGAGATGGTGCAGTTGTTGAACGTAGAACTCAATTATTTACCGTTTGGTTTCGCTCAAGCAATACATAATGAATTATGCCTTCCCAGTTCCACCATACACGCAACATGGTCTTTCGAAGATGAAGGTTTTGTTTTGCTCGAGGTGTCGCTTATTTATTGAGGCTGAGCCATTCTTTATGCTGATCATATTGACGTAATGACACCATTTTTCATCGCCAGTGACAATGCGATAAAGGAAACGTTGTTTGAAACCGTAAGTTGAGCGATGCCGAGCCAGCAAACTTGCTACAATTGTTGCGCGCTGATTCTTGTTGTGGTCATTCAACGCGCGTGTCATCCATGAACTACATTTCTGAACCTTCTCCATTGAATGAAGGTGACTTACCACAGTTTTGTGATCGCAATTCATCTGTTTTGCCAATTCTCTGGTTGTCTGCCGTGGATTTTCGTGAAGAAACTAGTTTAATCGCTCCTCATCAAACTCAACTGGTAGTCGGGCCGCTCCTCATCCTCCAGCTCAAAACTTCCTTTTTGGAAGCGCGAAAACCAACGTCGGACGGTACTTTGAGGCATTGCGGCATCTCCATACACGTCACAAACCCCACGAGCTGATTTGGCGGCGTTAACTCTTCGATTATGTGCAAAAAGCAAAAGGTCTCGAAAATGAGCAGTTTTGTTTACTCGACATTCCATTTTAGGGGTCTGAAATACACCCAAAAAGTAATGAAATTAACAAAAATCATACATATATGTAAATGTTAGAACAACAATTTCTTATTGTTGTTCTAAAACATTCGTCAAATGTTTGACTTCCCAAAGATTTTTTGCTTTCAAAAAAACGTTCACAAATTATTCCCCAACCCAATATATACTGATATAGAGGAAAATGTACAGAACAAACTTCAGAATTCAGAGCTATCTTTGTAAGTTAATGAATCAACTGACATTAACAACATAACACAATTACTTACATTTATTCGTTTTATTGATGGAAACCGAATTATAAATTGGTTCTTTTGTTGCACAGAAATGTCACTCACTTCAAGAGGTCAAGATATATTTGACATTTTATCTACTTCTAAAAATGTAATTTATCATGGAAATCATGTGTTGGAATACGTACTAATAGGAAACCATTTATGATTGGCTCTATTACATTTTTGTTTTGTTTCGCTCGTAAAACAGCAAAATCCTAATATTATATTTGCTTCCTACATAGCGAGGTTCTTGTTTTAAAAAAATACAAATTGAATTAATGCAAGTATAAGACAGTATTTGAAAATAGTAAATTATATAAAAATAGCTTAAAAACCGCACTCCGTGCGGACTTTTAAGTTAGATTCCGCAGTGGGTTAATTTGGCCTCCACCGCCAAACTTAAAAGGACCTCTAGTCCAGCTTAGAAAATAAAAATGATAATTTTGAAGAAATATTTTTTAATTACTCAGTTAACTCCATAGAACTTCAAAACCTCACTTTAACTGTGATTCGCGCTATAAGTTCAATTCCGGCCAAAAGACCGACATGGGCCGAAATTCTAATTCAGGGCGAAAATTTAGTTCTTCAAAGCACAAACTCTGTGAAACTAATTTGAGTTCTTTAAATCACAAACTCTTCACGTTACGGAACCTCTCACTTATTTGAACAAATTTGTGTTGATGAAGATTCCTAGCACAAGCACTTATTTTTATAGACAGAAGTGAGATAGCTCTCAAGAGATTGTTTGATTTTTACAGACAGAAGTGAGATAACTCCCAAGATGATTGATTTTTACAGACAGAAGTGAGATAGCTCTCAAAAAGTTGATTGATTTTTACAGAGAGAATTCACATAGGTCTCAAGAGGTTGATTAAATTTTACCGACAGAAATCAGATAGCTCTCAAGAGGTTGACTGAATGACTGATTTGTTTTTTTATGGCGTATCAACTTTTGTAGGGCATTTAAAACCAGAAAAATTTTTTTAGATTGTAAAATTATTTGAAGATATTAATGATTTACTGATGGTATTTACTGATACAAGTCCTATTAATTAACCCATAGCCGAGGGGAGAAGAGGTGGATTCATACCTTTCTCAATTGTATTTTGCGTAAGTGAATTTAACGAATCCAAGTGGAATTGGAACTAGGATCTCCGATTTCCAATTCCAAACCGTTATCCATTACACCACTCACACATTTAGACTTACAACACTTCAGTTACCGTTTTGGAATACTCTCTAGAATTGACGTTGCTTAGCTTCGGTGGTCACACGGGAACCAGTATTTCAACGTGATATGGCCATAAGTCGCTCGCAAGAACCTCAGAAGGAATTACTTGTATTTTGAAGAAGAAAAACATGTACGCTTCCGTGATTGTCTTCAATGCAAATTTAGGATTTCTAAGCCGGAATATTTAACAGATATTTGCATTACATGATAGCATCAATATAAGTATGAAAGGTTGATTTGAAAGCATTCTCACTTTGACAAATAAGCTGGTTTCATTTAAAAAAGAAAGTTATAGTCAGGTAAAATAGGGCTATAGATGGTAACTTTAAGTATGAAGATAAATATTTCAGTGTTTCCCTTAATACGTAAAAGTAGCTTACCTTCAATTTAAACAAATTCATAGTTGTAAATATGCTAAAATAATATAAGAAGCATAGAATATTTTTATCTAATGTGTTAAATATTATCGTATTCGTCCTGGAACTGTACAGGCAGGTCATTCAGTAGTGGTACTGGACTGAGCTACCGGATTCTGATTACTTGCCTATATATATATATATATATATATATATATATATATATATATATATATATATATATGTTGTGGTAGGATCCACCTAATTTGCATAGTGGAGTACCGACCATATAAATAGGGTTGGTACCGGGGAGGAATCAAAAGATTCAACCAGAGACTCTGCCCGACTGCGACTCAGTCAACACATTCTCCAGGAACGGTCTTCCCAGGAATATACAAAAGACTATATGTAAATATTGTGTACACTTTCTTGTTTCAATACATTTTATTCTAAGTACATTTTGTGTTGCATTATTATTCCAATCTCGTCCTCGTCGCCATTGTTGAAACTTGACTAATGCATGGAATAATAATGCAACACAAAATGTACTTAGAACAAAATGTATTGAAACAAGAAAGTGTACACAATATTTACATATAGTCTTTTGTATATTCCTGGGAAGACCGTTCCTGGAGAATGTGTTGACTGAGTCGCAGTTGGGCAGAGTCTCTGGTTGGATCTCTCCTTCCTCTCTTCCCGGTACATATATATATATATATATTATAAATTAATTGATTTAAAATATGTTTTTTCCGCTACACAGTTCTAACCATGTTTCAAAAATGGAAGCTGAAAGCTCCGAATTTAATTTTGTAATTAAATTAAAGACATTAGTTCCATTTCACCCTCGAGTGAATTTTGGAGTAACTTTTAAAATTACAGGGTTTTAAAGACCTTTTTATCCTTTTACAGGGTTTTAAAGACCTTTTTATTTTTTTTATTTATACACACACACACACACATATATATATATTTTAATTCTACAGATTTTTATTTAGTGGATACCCATATTTGAGTAGACACGTCGATTATTTTAAACAGCATATTTATTTTCGTTTACCAGCCTGAATATTCGAGAAATTTTATTAAAGATTCGAACTTGTGTCCCCCTTAAATGAGTATCACCTAAAATAAAGTTTAAAGTGATATATCACTTTAAAGTTTATATATATATATATATATATATATATATATATATATATATATATATATATATGCGTGTGTGTGTGTGCGCTCGCGCGTGTGTGCCTGTGTGACGGACCTGGACCATTAAAAGAAAAAGAAAGAGAAGACCAAGAAAGAGATAGCGAAGTGAAGGCGAAGTGTACTATGTTCTGGCGATCCTGGGGTGAAAAACAACTAGCAGCTGAGGACAGTGTAAATTTCAGACGTTCTGTGAAGACCTTATGTGCCACGAGACACCAGGCGGATAGATACAATTTAGTTGTTATCAACTCAATAAAATGAAAATGCTAGATCCCGAAGAAATTTTGTCAACCATAGGGTTCACAGACTCTCTTTCAGATTTCCCACGAACCTTCAAATCTGAATTAAAACAGTTTCGTATTTTTGAGTTGAGTAATAGGTGTGTGTGTGTGTGTGTGTGTGTGTGTGTGTATGTGAGTGAGTGAGTGAGTGAGTGGCTTCAGACACATTCCCATCGCTGTAACCTAGTCTCTCTGTACCTTTTCTATAGATATAGTAATTATTCTGATGGGCTTTCCTTTTTACTACGTCGACTTAACGAATTTAAGCGCAGTACTAGATTGGCAGTTACGTCTCATCGTTTTAAAGTTTAAATTGCGAAATGTAGCCATGAGTTCTCTGCTAACAGTTTCTTCTCTCTCAATTATCACTAGTAGAACTCTCTTCCAGCATCTTGCTTTCCAGCCAAATTTGATCTTCAAAAATTTAAATGCAATATGAATGGTCATTTTCTGTCTCCTTGAATCCTGTTCTTTTATTATGTTCTTTAATAATTATCTCAAATTCTTTCACCCCTGAATCTTAATAGCTTTATTATCAGTTTCTGTTTACCTAGAATAAAATGATTTTAAAAAACATGTATTTTGCACGTACTCCAATCGTTCGTGTTTATTAAGTACATCTCAAAAAAATGAAAAAATAAAATAAAATAAAATAAAACAAAAAAATAAAAAAAGAAGCAAAATTTATTATAAATTTTTTAAAAAGAATCATCGATTCTTAAAATGCGGGGAAAAAGTTAATGTTGAGAATGTTCTTCAGCATTAAAATTTTACGGAATGGTCGTCAAACCTAGTAAATCTTTTCATTTTATTTCTTTTCCTTTTCCACATTTATTTACATGATTTTCTTTCTAGCTTTTGAAACAAACATCCCAAAACAGGCTCAGTGTTATTGGAGTGAGCGAGAACGGTGGTCCCATTCTTATCATTAAATTTAAAATTGATCTGGAAATTTCTTTATTGTTCAAAGTTAGAGTATTTTTAAAGGTATTTTCTCAACAAATATTTTGCGACGATCTACAGATTTGACAAGTTACACAGTAATGAACAAATATCCATAACCAGAAAGGATCATTTTTATAGAGATGTTCTAATTTTAATTTAACTGCTGAAGGACACGTCGAGTATAATGTTGTGATAGAAAAGTGTTATTAATATTTAAAATGAACATTAATAAAAAAAAAAGCTACTTTTTTTGCTTTTAAAGCACATTTTGGAAAATTTTAATGGATTTTTATTAACAAACTGTTAAAATGCAGCCGTTTTAAATAAAATAAAATAAAATTTTCATTAAAGTTAGTTTAATCTGGCAAAAGAAAAATCAGAGATATAGTTGAGCCAACTTTATCAGTGGAATGGGCTTCTTACCTGTCTACCTGAAAAATATCATCATTCGAAATCCGAGCTTTTCAGTGGGCTTGAAAACCAATCACATCTCTTGAACTTGTGAGAAATAAATATCTACCCCTGCCATCAAGAAAGGCCCAAGATAATTCAGTAAAAAAAACAAAAAAAAAACAACAACAAACAAACAAAACAGAACAGAACATTATAAATTTAAAATAAACAGAAAGCTAAAAATAGTATATTTTACATAGTTTTCGTTCCATCAACATGATTATATTTTGCATACCGCATTTAAGATTTCATAGTTATCTCCCTTAGAACTGGAATGCATTCACAAGCAGTGACAACAGCCAATCGTATACTTTTCTCTTCCTCATCCTCAGTTCATTATCAAGCTCAGTGTGTATGCAATACAACACAGCGTCCTTTTTTGAAAACTGAAGGCAGCTGGAAACCATTTTCTTTTTGCTGGAAACAAATCAATCAATCAAAAAATCTCCCACCATAATTCTTGGTTGCATGCTTTGAGTTTCTGTTTGTTTAATGATCTCGTTCATTCAGTTGTTAGTAGTTAGTATATTTTTGTTTTATCCCTGTGTCTGCCTTTTGTTTTGCCTAAGGTGGGACCTTGTAGACTAGAGAATGACAGGGGAAAGTTGTTGTCTCTTAAGACGTGGCTATACCATTTCAACTTTCTTTTTTTTTTTGGTAGTGATTATCAGGTTCTTCCAACAAGCCTGTTTCTTTTCTGA
The DNA here is from genome assembly GCA_963932145.1 of Acanthosepion lycidas. Classification (NCBI taxonomy): domain Eukaryota; kingdom Metazoa; phylum Mollusca; class Cephalopoda; order Sepiida; family Sepiidae; genus Acanthosepion; species Acanthosepion lycidas. The sequence continues at coordinate 37,403,793 of OZ010613.1, forward strand.
CAGTGTTTTGCGCTACATCATTTGTGATAGATTCAGATAGACTAAAAATATAACAAGGATTGTATTTGTAAAACAATATTTTATTTTATAAAGTTCTAGTGCTAAGTATTATTATCATTATGTTCGATTAATTATTTAGTAATATCCTAGTATTGTATCGATCGCTACTTTTTTGGTCAGTAGGCAGTGACGTGCAAAGACTTGGTGATGCGCTGGGCAAACTCTGATTATATGCACCTAAAACTCAAGTAGGGTGCCTATATAGGACTTACTTAGTACTGACGGTGGAGTGATGGATAGCGGCTTGGATTAAGGAATCGGAGAGCCGAGTTCGAATTCCTGTAGAATCCATTACATTCACTTACGTGTTAATACCCTTGAGAAAGGTATGAATCATCTTCTTCTCCCCCCCCCCCAAGCTACGGGTAAATAGCAGGACAGATCGGGTTCTATAGCCTTGGATGGCAACTGGTCTACCGCAGAAAGTAATGGCAACCTACTGCGGAGAAAAATATGCCTCGTCAGTTATGTATCACGCATGGCACATAACTGATTGACTGTGAGAAAGGAAGACGTTTTAAATGTGTAAAAACAGATGAAACATGAAATAATCGCTTTATTCAAATTAAATATAAACTAAATTTGTATTTATTTCACTCTTTGGTTTGATGCCTTCCCGATATGGATGCCCGTCGCACTCTCTGCTTCCTTCTCCACGATACTGTCAGTAAGATATCCATCCTTTTGTAGGTGTACATCGCATCTGATAATTTTCTGTTGCCCCCCCCCCTGTTAATATCCCCCTCCTTGGGATGTGTTTGTAGTCTAAGGAATGTGTGGGTAGTGTTATAGTTATCGTCGTGGAAAGAGGAATCGTGGAATCAAATTCAAATTCCGGACTAGTCGCAGTAATATTCTTGGGAAAAGCATGAATCCATATTCCCCGTGAGCTATGGGTTAAATAACCATAAAATTGGTCTTTTTAGCCTTGGATAACAACCATTGTAGGAGAAGGACTACTCTTAATTCGAAACAGTTGAGTAGGCAACCAGAACCCATTGAACTATCTTTCCCACGGAGCTATGATAGTGCATAGATAATATAAAAAAAGAATTTTGCAGGGGGACATCATTGCTTTCGTCATAAATATACATGTCATTAAAGAATCTGTTGTGAGTTACTATGGTGTTTGGGTGAAATAAGTCACCACTTTGTAATGGGTTCAACGCTTTTGATATGTGCACGTGTACTTTGTATAGTAGATATTTATGGGCTACTGGAACATTTGTCCCGCAAACAATATTGGCGGACTCATGTGAGTATGGGTAAAAATAAGTAAAGCAAAACAATGAATTTAAATCAAACAGCAATTATGTGCATGTATTAACAAAAGTAATTGCATGTATGCATAATTGGAATGAAAGGAAAAGTCATTGAAACTAGATATAAGAATGTGCCTGTTGTGTGTTTGTGTGTAACAGTATCCCACAAGCGTGTCTGATACACTTGTGTGTATATATGTGCGAGAATTCAAATGTCAACAGAGGACCAAAGAAGCGACACGCCTCAGCGGCAGCGTTCCTTATCTACGTTTGACTAGATTACATCTGGAAGCAAAATTTAAAAATAAGAGAGAATATGCTTGCCTTTTATATACTAAAAGAGCGCACTCTACTTGCGTTTTTGGCAAAGCCAAGTGGGGTAACGCACAAAAATTCTTCTTTCCATTACTCAAGAGACAATAACTCATCTGATACTGTGAATTTGTAATTTTAAAGAAAAATATCTGAATGTCTCCACAGACACTTCTTAAGTAAACTGGTCCACTTGTAAAAAAGAGGAGATTTTTTTCAGAGAATTATTTTTATAGATTAGCATTCATTAGAGCTACTGCAATCCACAACATATGTCAGAATAAATATTTTATTTGTAATTAATTTGAAAAATCAATATTTAATAAAATATTGATTTTTTTATTATTTTAGAAGTGAGGATCCTGTTCATAATATCGATACAGTGTAAAATCGATCCCTGACTTTTGGTTATCTGGACTTGCACCTAAGTACGAAAACAAACTTTTTCTTGACAAAATAATTTCTTTGAAATAAACAACAGACGGATGTAATTAACATAAAAAAAGTATAGGTCCGTTTATTCTTCATTTAAGATGAGTAATATTATTTCCCAATATTTATGCATGTGATTCTGAAAAAATGCACCCCTAAGGTTTTTTTTAAACAAATATTTAAAAAAAAATTAAATTCAGAATAAAACATGTGTAGATATCAATGACGTAAGCACAGTTTCAAACTTGACATTTGTAAATAACAAACTAAGTCCAGATAAGTCAGAGGTCGATTTGTGATTGTATTTAATTTACAGGACACCGCTTTTAAATCGATAAAAAGTCAATATCTTCGGATTTTGTCGTGGTTTGAGAAAAGCCTCATGCTACTCTAAAAATTATTCGCTGAAAAAATTTTCTCTATTTTTTTTACAAGTAGTTCAGTCTTCATTTAGTGTACAGTGTATACACTTTATAGCATACACACTTCTTACAAATGCTTCAGATTTGTCATGAAGAAAAAAAAAACGTTTTTATTCAATATATTATTTCTGAGTAACGAAAATATGCCGAACTGATTGAATTAACACTTAACACTAACAGAAAGACTTCGCAGTGTTAAGTCGCTATATAGTAGGATAAGTGACGAGAGCGGGGAGGTGCTTAAGCGTTTCCCGCCATTTTTCCCTAGAATTGAGAACGGAAGAGAAGACTAAATTTATGTTATCTTATTGGTTTCAATCTGTGACAATGATATTTAGCTGTGTCATTTGTGTCATTCATTTTCAAAATAAATCATAACACTTCATTTTCATTATTTATTTATTATTAATATTAGCTTCTAAAACTTTCCCTCCAATTCCACATACACTAGAGGACCAATCATCTTCGTTTCCCTCGTACTCCATTCGGACAATTTCTTCCCAAGAAACGCTACTTTCTTGTGGAACAGATTCCCAAGAGAGTGCTTTCCCCGATCACTACAATCTTAACCTCTTGAAGTCTAAGGTTAAACTGTTATCTTTCCGATATCTTCTCATAAACTGTACTTTTTAACTCCTGTTAGGACTCATACAACAATCCTTCAGTAACCCTCTCTACAGTAGCCCTGAGTGGCGTTTAGGCCTTGTATTAATAAAAGAATTAGTAAAAGAAGTGTCAGTCGACAAAATAAGTAAAAGCGACATTTTAAAAAATGTTTACAACAGGACAATAAATCTCTAAAAAAATCATTTTTGTCAGCAATGTTTTTCAGTCTTTTTTTCTATCTCATATAGTAAAACTTCCGTGACACACTTAAATTATGATGAGTAAAAAAAAGAGTATAATTTTTATGATTTATTTATTAACACAAACAAAACAATTTATTACAATTTGTAATAAAAAGATAATTAAAATTCTTAAAAAAACATATTTAATTTATTTATTCTTAATTTAACATTTAATATCTGTTGAGCATGACGTTTGTTAAAATCTTTTTCCAATGATTCTACCGCAATCGATTTTTGTTTTTATTGTTCATCGCAGAAAAGCTTGCTTTTTTTTTTTTAAATATACGTTTAACACTAACAGTGATATGATCAATTTGAAGGATTTTTATTAGGTTGGTGCAAAAATAATGACGTAATAATGTCGTTTTTTGACGTTAAAAAATACGTCAAAAAACGACATTATTACGTCATTATTTTTGCACCACCCTAATAATTTTGATATTTACACTTAATGGGCTTTGGACTTTCGAAAATAATTTAACTAATGACCTTTAACAATTTTCGTGGCACACCTGCGATCCTCTCAACAGTATGCCGCGACCAACCGGTTGAAAATCAGTATATTGAAGGGTCTAATAAGAAATATCGATTCACAAATCTTTAAAATTTAACATCTGATTTGTCCCCCACCCCTCTGTTACGGAGTGGTTTCACAGTGTACTAAGTCGGTTCTAAAATAGGTTCGACGTACAAAACGTTAGGAACTTCATATAGGTATGACGCAGTTGTGGTCGCTAATACATTAGTATCCGGCTAACAGTGGTCCGGCATCGACTGACTGATCGACCCCCCCTACTTACTATTCCTACTTATTATTGGTGGGAGAGTCTATTAGCTATAGAATAGGTGTATTCCACTATAACACCCCCCCCGCCAACAAACTTTTTTACATTTTTGATGAAGTGCTTGCGATGGAATAAAAATTAAGTTTGCACTAATAAGAATTTTTATCCTGAATCCATGTAAATAAGAACAATAAAAAAATGAAGATGGGGTGAGGATTTAGGTGTCTCTTTGCCTTCCCTTAACTGTTCTGTCCTCAATATGCTCTGTGAGTGTTAAGTTCTCCAAACCTCCTTCCTCATTATGTGTCCAAGAAATATCAGCTGTCTTTTTCTGATTCTGAGTATGTGTTCTTTTTGTAGCCATTTTCTATAAAACTACCTCGTTGCTTACTCGCTTCATCGATGAAATTCTCACTATCCTTCTGTAGAACCACATTTTCTGTTGCCTTCAGTTTTCTCTTCCTCTGTGGAGAGATTGTCCAGAATTCATTGTCGTATAAGAGAATGGATACCACACGGCAATCCAGCTCTCTTTTCTTTGTTTCTAATGACATTTTTCTGTTTCTCGACATTTTGATTAGCTTTTGGAAGACACCTTTCGGTAGTCCAATGCATGCTTCGGATTTCGGTGTCGCATTTTCCATCCTATCTTAAAACACTTCCCAGATATATAAACTTATGTACTTGCATGATGCTGACATCTCCAATTCGTAGCCCACATCTTCGTCTTTTTTTCTTACTGAATCTCAGTTTAAGACTGTCATAAGGATGCCATGCATGGCGCCAAACACGTTCAGAAATATCCAATAACTATCACCTGTATGCAACTGCTTCCTGAGATCAATGGTGAAAAAGACTTTGAGTGAGTAAAGCCTGAGGCTCTTGGCAAATGTCATCCTTTTTTAACTTTGTGGACTGGCGTTACAAATTCACAAACAAAAAACTGTACCAAATAAGAGAAACCACATCACTTGAGGACTACCAACAGCAGCAACAACTAAAATGGATACCATATGTAACTCGAAAAGAAAATAATGACCTAATCAAGATGTTGACTTTCAAGTAAAAGGTTACGAAGAAAATAGCCATCAATACTGGAAAGAGCGATAACACCTACTGGACTTGAGAAACATATTTTCCTGAAAAAATTGTTTTAAGAGATAAATTTCAACCGAAAACAGTACTGGCTCTCGGTCAATGAATGCCAAATATTTCCTTGTAGAGAAACAGCTAATAATTTACAATTACCATTATATTCTATCTTCTTTTAGTTGATATTAGGTTGGTGCAAAAATAATGACGTATTAATGTCGTTTTTTGACGTATTTTTAACGTCAAAAAACGACATTATTACGTCATTATTTTTGCACCAACCTAATAACTTGATGATAGTCCTTTTTTCTCGCTTTCTTTTACTACTGTGTTTAGGAGGTCCTGTAGATTTTCTGTGTTAAAGGGTTCTTAAAAATAGATTTTGATATATTAAAATAAAAACCTAACTTTTATTTTTGTTGTTAATGTTCCATATCCTTTAACTTTGCTAAAAATTTGACAAGTTGTTTGTCGTTTTCGTGATAAACTGCGGTTGTATTACTTGCAATTTTCATTGAATTTTTTGTTTGGGAGAAATAAAATACAATTATTAATGAATGTCTATGTCAACGAATACTGACTTTATTGGTTGTGGTTAGGGTTTCTTAGAGGTTTTAAAATTTTATTTTGAATTGCTAGGTACCTACACTTTTTTGCGGGAAAACAGCATAGCGTAATAAAAAATTCCACAAAACTTAACGAAAATAAAGTTTTATCGTCAAAATGCTTATTTTATTATTAAGATGAAAGACCAAAGTATTTTTTAATTATTTTTTGAAATTTTTTAATATTTTCTAACACGTTCGAAATTTTGGTTAAAGTCTTCTTTTGTTTACGTCATCGCGGGGACGTTAAAATAACATTGTTTTTTTTGCGCTTTTTTTCCGTTGAAAACACATTGATTTGGAAATTCTTGTAAAATTCAAGTAATTGTCCGATTTTAATGAAATTTTCAGGACTTATTCACAAATGAATGAAGTTATTTTTTAAGTATTTCTTTTTAGAAAATTTTGGTAAAAAATATTCATTTTTTTAAAATTACCCAATATAATTGAATTACCCAATATAAAAGTTAGTACATCTAGCTAGCTAGATGCACGGGCATTTATGGCCTTTTTAAATTGTCATTCTTTCTTTAGGGTTTTTAGGCGAATATAATTTTATTTAACATTTAAATCAATCAAATTTTAGTAGTACGTTTATTCATTGTATGAATGAATCGAAATAAAAAACCTGAATTTTATGAAAGTTTCAGCAATGATTTTCAATTCATCACGTTTCGAAGCGATCTCAAATTAAAAAATTATTAAATTATGATTCGTATGGCACAAGATCAAGTGGGGCAGGGGAGAGAAAAAAAGGGAATGACAATTACCAATTACGAAGACTATAATTGTGACAAAGGGAGTACTTGTACTTACTTATGAAAATTAGCATTGAAAATAATTTTTACCTGGGCTCGAATACCCAGACACGGGGTAAAGTGCAGAAATTTGTTACCAGATATATACTGAGAAATTGAGTAAACTAAACACGGTGTTATGTGATATGAAATCTACATGTTGTCTTTAGGTTTGAATCTCATTAATTCTCTAAATTAGGACAACGTCATTACTTGATGAGCTATGATAGTTCCTTCTTAAAACAACTTAGTAGTAGTCGTTGTAGTAGTATAATCAGCAGCAGCCCGGGTTACCCGGCCATTGACTACGACATACTTATATATTGGGACGTTGGATCGAATCAAGCTCCTACAGGTGATGTATCCGGCTTTGAGATTGAAGTAAGTTTTTATTTTTATTCATGTTTTATTAGTAAACATGTTATTTCTATTTAAAATACTTACGTTGTATTTTAGTAAGTATATGTTAAAGTAAAGACCAAGTTAATTTTGCGTTGTGGATAATTTTTTTTAACATTTTTAAACATTTTTTTCCAAAGTGTTTTTAAATCTTAAAGTTAAAAAGTTATTCCTTTAAACTTTATCCATGCAGAAACAACAATTGAATATTTTTGTTTCTTTCGCCTGAACAAGATCTTTTTTCAATTGGCGGGGAAATTTTTTTCATCTAACGAAAAAGTGTTTGATTTACAACAGAGATGAGCCTGAATATTGAACAATGTTCATTTTAGTACATACATGTGTATCGGACAAGAGACAATTAAATTAAATAAATTATCAACTAAAGCCCCGGAGCCTTACAACCGGTAGACAATAAATTTAGTGTCGGTCGTACCCGAGAAAAACAAATATACCTACCTGTCTTCTTAGTGAATTGTTTTGTTAGCTTACATGTGGTGAGTGTGGAGGCTTACCTCTTTAAATTAAAATATTTGCTTATCTCAATTTTGTTTTTATCTTGTAACTTTTTGCATCACAAGTGTCAACTTCTTGTCTTTTTTATCACTTCAAAAGAGAAATGTCACTTCTCTTTTTCCTTTTAAGTAAAAAAAAAAATATTTGCCTGGATTTTATAATTTATCCAATCTAGATTTACTACATTCTATTCAATTTTTCACTTGATTATTTGTGTTTTACTAAACAACGAGGCATTGTCTTCTAAGTAACTTATCGTAAAATTAAAACTAAGCCCATTACAGATTGGAAAATATTTTATTTCTCTTTCTACTTTTTATTTTAACTAATATTTTTATTTTTTATTTACTTACTCCTTTGAGCCACTTTTTTAAATACCCCAAAATAAAACCAAACATGAACTATTCGGTCAATTTTGAAATCGCCCTTTCTTTCTGAATTAGAATTGATTTAAACAAGATCCTTTTAAATTTGGATTCTCACCCAAAACAAAACTAGACGAACGTCAAGAGATCAACCTTAAAAAAAAAGAATCTTTCTCGATTTTTGGTACCACTTTTGTTTTTTAGTTTTTATTTGTTTATATCGTGAAAGGGGAATTTAACGAATCTTCATAAGTTCGTCGACATGTTTTTAATTATGTTCCAGTTCCATGAACCTTCTTAGTATATTTTCTTCCTGAATAAATAAATTATGACCGGCAAAAGTCCTTACTCGGGTTTGTGCGTTGCAGAAAATCAATAAAAAAACACATTTTCATTTAATGGTTACTATAAAGTAATGTTTTAATTACTTTAGTTTTGTTCTATACAATGAATAAATCATGTCTCTAATTTAATGCAGTTGAGTAACTGTTGGCGGTAGTAACGTTTTAAACTGTTTTCTTTAAACAACCGAAATCCAGGCTTTTTTTTTCACCTACAACTAACTTAAAATTCCAGCATTTATTTTGTTTTTTTTAGCAATTACAGTCGTTTCAACGGGTACTCTTCTTTCAAATGACTTGTACAAAATTTGTGTGTCGGGTCGGCGTCATGACGTCTTTACTGAAAGCAAATTGTATTTATTTTCTTAAACGATCTTAAGACAGAACTTTAATGTACCTGTTGCTTTAGTAGTTTAAATTGTATATTTTCTCTTGAAAGGGTAACTTGATTTTTAAAACGCAATATTTTTTCAATTGGTGCGGGGACCTTATCCATAGTAATACTATTAATCACCGTTGATATTATTGTTGGGATGTTTGTTAGCAATACTTATCCATTGTTCAACCTTAAGGTGTGGTTGTCTCGCACCAGGGTAGATTTAAAATTTTACCTGACATTTCTGAGTAGAGAAGGCGGGTATTGTTCACTACAGGTATGCGAGGCATGGTGATCTTGTTCTCACCCTCACCGGTCACGTTCGCAGTTATCAGACGCATTATTGAATTGTATTTTTTTTCTTTTCTTTTTGTTTTATTTATTACTCGGCTTTATCTTGTCTTAGTCTTACACTCGGCTGCCTGTTAAGGCTGCTCGTTTAAAATCTAGGGTCTCCTATCTATACGCTTTACAATGAGTCGGATAAATAAATAAATTTAAGGGAAATACTTCCTGGAAGAAATAACTCGGTGGATTTGTGAAGATATTTTTTACTGAATTTTCGTTTCATTTGTTTAGGCAATGCAATACAGCTACAACGTCTTTCACTTTATTTCATGTTACTCTGGATTAAGGACCCCAGACAACGAATAACAAGGGATTATTGAATTTTACAGAGGTTCATAACGGGTCCATTTTGCTATGCAAATTGATCCCCCTACGAAAGCCAAAAAACCGATCTTGTATCTCGTAATAATAATTTCTTAAAAATAAAACAAAAAAAACACTTATTCTGGAGTTTCTTTTTCATATAAATTATCGATTAAGCACCTCAGATTACAAATTTCAAATGTATATTTTTCTTTTTAAATTATAAATCATAGACAAGCAATTTTTTTTGTTTTCCGTAGGATGGATCAATTTATAATTTATTATTGAATTTATTAGGTTGGTGCAAAAAACATTATTTTTGCACCAACCTAATACATAGCAAAATGAACTCCCACGAACATTTTTAAAAATGTGCTTTTCTTTATCTGGATTATTTAAATCCACCCTGAAACAAAAAGTCGGAGAAAATGATTTTCTAGTCGCAGTGCGTATTATTCATCTCTATTTTTTGTATCGATTATTTATGGGGAGCTGGACAGTCGGGCGCTAAATAGGCCGTGATTTCTGATAAAAAGAACTTTTTGAGAAAGCTTTCAATAAAAGCGTTAATTAAAAATTTTAAATTAAACCTGTTCATGTGTGTATTAAACTTGAATTTTGATATTGAGTATTGGCTGTTTGTTAGGTGAGGATATTGTTTCTCCTTAAGTTCTGCTTTTTCAGTGTTGGAAAGGAATTGCTGTCTGCTTCAGATCACTCGAAGATGCTTTCATTTTATCCTGGGCTGGAAAGATTTGAATTCTTTTGGTAGTATTTTCTACAGGCTTCATCACTTCTTTCCAGCCTACATACCGTGGCTACTTTGCCAGTGATCTAAAACATGCAATTCTCTTTGAGGCGGGGATGCTTTAGGGAACAGGATTTTCAAAGAAACATGCTCATGACTAACAGCAAATAAAGTTTATTGAATAGAATAAATCACATTAAAAAAAAATCAATATTGAACACATAATCAGTTAAAACAAATTATTAAATTTAAACCTGTAACATAAGTCATCCAGGCCAATCTCCAAATAGTTCTAGGGTACCTTCGCTCCAGGGAATCATTTGCTCTTTCTCTGAACAAATTTTCGTATACAACTCCCTCATCACGTTTAAAACTTTACGGTGACTGTCCCAAACGCATCAAACCTTAGATTGAAGCATTAACGCCCCCACCCACTAAAACTGAACGATCATGGAACTTTTGTGGGTTGTCGAACTCGTTAGTTTTTTGACACTAGTGTCTACCATAACTAAAATCATTGCCGTTCAAGTATTAACGTCAAAAAACGACATTATTACGTCATTATTTTTGCACCAACCTAATATACGACATTTTTGGTAAAACTAACATTCAGCCAGATTGCTCCTATAAAATATTCCTTTAATTCTGCATTAAATGTCTTTAAGAATGTCCTCGCCCCACTTTTTCTTAAACATTGACCATTGTGGATATGGAGCTTTGTAATTTCTAATTAATCTCTAGCTAGTTTGACTTGGAGCCACGGTGGAGAAATGGATATCGGCTCGGATTGAGAACTGAGTTCGAATTCCAGTCGAATCCATTATATTCACTTACGTGCTAATACCCTTGGGAAAGGTATAAATCCTCTTCTTTTCCCAGCTATGGGTAAATAGGACAGACCAGGTTGTATGGCAACTGGTCTATCGCAGAAAGAAATGGCAACCTACTGCGGGAAAAAAATCTGCCTCGTCAGTCATGTATCGCCTAAGTATGGCACATAACACTGGTTTGATTTGGCCTGTCATACGGTGAAAATTACGTAAAACTGAGGATTTACACTTCAAGTGTCATTACCATTTCTCTCCGCGGCGAAGTTTGACAGATTACGAATTTAAACTCTTTGAATTAGCAAATTTTTTTCGGTTGGCAGATAATCCTAAGATACTATTAACGTGGATATCTTGAAGATGTCCTTTTTAATGTTATTTTTATTTTGTTTTTCTACATGTTCAATATTATATTGGAAAAAAGCACAACAGGATCGCTTGGAGATAATCCAAAAATCAAGCAGTTTAGTTATGCTAAAAAAAAAAAAAAAAAAATTTAAAGGCGGGGAAACCTTTAAACTTATCGTTATCCTTTTGCACCCCCATACTGAGCAACTTGGTAGGTTTTTAAATGTATAGTGGAAATCGACCAATCTTTGTACGGAGAAAAACTGACTTTGCGTCATTTGTGAAGGGTTCAATGACTCAAATTATCATTTTTTGGTATCAAATCGCCGCGGGTTTGTATTGTGTCGCGTCACTTCAGGACGTAGGCGATCGTGGCTCTCTAGAATTTCCTGTCTTTCGCAATAAATTTTCTCCTAAACACTGTTCTGACATCCATTTACTTAAGCTCACTAAGTATGTTATGCGTTGTTTTCTTCTGCCCATCTTGCATTTTTAATCTGTTCCGTCAGTATCAGATTTTTAAAGCCCTCTTTCGTCATTGTACCTTAAAAATTTCAGCTGTCTATTCCTGATGAGTATGAGTGTCCTTTTTGATTATATAGCTTGTTTAATATTATTGTTTGCTTATTTTCTTGACAAATTTAGTGTCATGAAGCAAATTTTAATGCGCGGAAAGTAAATAGTTTTGAGAGTGGCAAGCGTATAATAGTACTAGAAACTTACTTATTACCATATCTAGAGGTGTACATTTTAATGCGCAGTTAAGTTTTGAGAAGTGTAACAGCACCAAAAATAGTCTTTACTCTTTACTGTTTCAAACATCGTGAATTACTCTTTATGGCATGTTTTTTCTTTCTTCTGTAAACGACTGCAAAGTAATAATTCTTGTTTCCAGCCAACTGATTCGGCTTCGTATGTGCATTCCATGATAAATCTCATGGAATGCACATGACTAGAGGTATCGGAGATATGGTTCTAAAGAAGGATGCTAAGGATATCATTGATCGAGCGTGTGAGCAACGATGAGGTTTGGAGAGGATGCAGACAAGAAGTAAGCTTCATGACAGGAAGAGGCAGATGCAATTTCTGGAACGCGTAATTAGAAAGGAGTGTCTGGAGAATCTGATACTCACAGGTCGAATAGAGGGAAAGAGACGAGGGAAAGCAATGCACGACATACCTGGCGGGTTTAAGAACATGGTCTTGTGGAGGTGACAGCGGGACGAAATTTTGAGAGCTACAGGGGGTAGTGGAGAGCCATGATCGCTTACGTACTGAAGTCTGTTACACGGAATATTATGACCCTTAAATGGATATGAAAGTTTGCAGTTCCTAACATTATCATTTTTGGTATCAAATCGTCGTGACAATCCATCTTGTCTATAGAAAAATGTACATTCATTGCTTTTTGCATGTTACTCTTAAATCTTTTAAATCGTCCAGGAACATACCAAGTTTGGTCAATACCTATAAAGAATGCCTATTTTTACTTGCAGATTAAATATTTTGTTTATCTACAGTGGTACATTGACTAAAACCTGGTACTAAAAAAGATCGGCAAATGCCGTTCTCTCACTTAAAATGCTTAAGCGTGTTTCAGGTGTGACCGTGAAATCATTTGTATCAAAAATTTGAATGCTGAATATATGAATTTTTAACCTCCGCTAAGACGATTAAGTTCGTCATTCAGGATGAAAGTCTGACTTTACAAAGCGAATTCTGCCGCATTGATAAGGTTTTTATTGATTGCAACCAATATTAACGAGTGTGTGGCGAGAGAGTATATAATAGAATTAACTGCGCAGTCGTCGTCATTGTCGGTATGTCACGAATAAAAAGAATGAAAGCGATTGAATAGTGATATATTTTAATCCCCTAAAGATGAGTTCAATGTCAACAATGGCTTAGCGTGGAAAAAAGGACTTTATTGAATATGGTAACTATTTTTGTCTATACAGCTTTAATTAATAATTTATTAAAGCGAAGATATGTAGGCGAATAAAAATAAAATAACTTAATTAAAAAAAAGTATTATATTTTCCCATAATGCAAAAGAAAAAAGGAAACCGAAGTTTCCGGTAACGTGAATTTTATGACCCCACTTCTGAAAAGGACATGATCGTTCTTTTCACCTCCCATTTATTGAGTTCGGACACGTTTGGTAGACGTGCCAATGAAGGGGAGACTCTGTCACCTTCACTCAATGTCAGGTTAACTTGAGGTTGACCCTGCTCCACACATTCGCATATTTGTGCCTATGTGCGTCAAACATTGGCGATTCATTTTCTACTCAAATCTTCGCTTTGTTTATTGCGGTTCACTGACATTCAAAAGCAGTTAGGATTCACGGAATCCAATAAATCCCCCATGGAAGTATTGAAATTGCGCTGATTTCGGATTCCTTTAAAGAAGTTTACGTCCAAGATCATAAAACATCTCTTTTTCTCATGTAATTAATTGTTACAATGTAGGATAATTAAAAACAATAGTAATAAAATAGTGATAGAATGCTGCTGAATGAAATCGGTTAAACATGTAGTTGTAATAAGATACATCGGACGTCAAAACTGAAATCTGAAACTGGGCGTCACTATAACGTTTGCATTGTAAAATTGTAACCAGCATTTATTGAATATTCAGTTATGTGCAGTTGGTGATGTTTGATTGTATGCTCCCTAAGACTCAAATAGGGGACCTATAGAGCCTTGTATTGAAAAAGGAAGACGTTAAATATATAAAAAGAAAAACTGATGAAACGTCGATTAAAGACGTTATTCAAATTAAATATAAACTAAATTTGTTTCACTCTTTGATTGGATGCGCGAAAATAATTATTAATTTGAAGGTGATCTGTTTTAGAAAGTTTGCCTCGCTGATCCATTTAAACTGAGTAGGGAATTCAGTACTGACTGGGTATTTTATACTTGCGTAGCTTAGATGTGATACAAGTAAGTCAATGTTGTTAATAATTAATTCGAGACTCCTAGATAACGTGTTTTATCCAGGGAAATACTTTCATCTTTAAATTAACAGTTAATTTAAAGATTAAAGTATTTTTCTGGATAAAATACGTTAATCTAGGAGTCTCGAATTTTGTATTTCGATTTTTACCCATTACACTGTTACTATTTTATTTTATAGTTACTAGTTAAGTATTGGAAATGTTCTTCATGCTAAACTGGACTAGCTTTTTTTCTTTCAAAAGTTTTTCTTCGATATATATCGCTAGATAGTCTAGCTTTCTTAGACCAGATTCAAGAAAACTAAGTCTCGTCTTTTCTCATCTGTTAGGAAATAACTGAACAGAATGCCGAAATTTCTGAAGGGATTATTGGATTACGATTTAAATGAAATCTATCGTGGATTTATATTTTTAAATAAGTTGCCCTACACTTTTGTTTTAAAATTTCATTAATCCTTGAGATTTTGTTGTTGCTACAAGCAACTTTCAGTTGTTGCGGTATCACGTGGGTTTTGTCATGAAACATTCCCCCCCCCTTTTTTTTTAAATTTACGCGCCCATATTTTCATCTTAATTTGTTCTTACGGTGTAACTCTTTGCATTTTATTTAAAGCCAGGAAGTATTTTTAGTTTAGATTGTGTAAAAAAAAAAAAAAAAAAAAAAAAAAAAAAATTTTTCTTTTTGGTGATAATGGTTTAGTGATACATATCTAATTATTGGGTTGGTGCAAAAATAATATATTAACCTATAGCTGGAGGAAGAGGTTGATTCATACCTTCCCAAGGTATTTACGCTTAAGTGAATAAAATCCAACTGGAATTGGAACTATCCGATTAACAATTCCGAGCCATGATCCATTGCACTATCCGCACATCCACCCTTACAGCAACTGGTACAGTGTAACCCGGATATAAGAGTTGTCGGGACCGGAGAAGAAGTCTCTTATATCCGGGTTTGGTCTATTATATATACATTAACACAGGCTATTTGAGAACAGAGAAAATTTCTCTTATATCCGGGTTTCTCTTATAACCTGGTTACACTGTATTCTTAAGCGGCTACCCATCTAGGTACTGATCGTTGCATAACTTTTAACCTGTTTCAACGTGATGTGGCCATAAGCATTAGACACTTAATCACAAGTAAGGTATATTTTTCCTGATATTTTCACAGCTTCCTATTCATTGCACACAATCTTGGAATATTCACATTTGCATTGATAAATTTTAAAAGGAAGGTTTTTTTTTTTATTTTATCTGTGAAAATGATTATAAAGATCTATTTTAGATGAAGTATTAACGATTATTAATTCTTGGATTATTTCATTTCTTGATTGCAACTACTAAGTCGATCAGTCTACACTTAAAAGTTTTAAGTGTAACTTGCTATTAGTATTTACGCTTTAACTTAAAACGTAAATACTAATAGCAAGTTACTCGATCTTAAATTTCTAGAACTAGCGGACGAGTTTCAGCAAGTGTTTTAAAATTTGAATTTTGAACGAGTTCATTTGGATATTGTGAAAAAAAAAATTCTTAGTTTATCATGTGATAAATAAATAGTAAATAGTGTTGTGATAGTTGAAAATAATAGTAATAAAATTTATTACTATTCTTTTCAACTACAGGGTAACCCGGATATAAGAGTTGTCTCTTATATCCGGGTTTATCTTATATCAGGGTTTGGTCTATTTTGTTTACATTAACACAGGCTCTAATTTGGGACCAGAGAAAATCTCTCTTATATCAGGGTTACACTGTATTACAATACTATCTTAAGGAGGTTTAAAACTAATCTATTTCTCAAACTTTGATTCATTACTAAAATGCTTCATGCGCAACCCCCACACCCGGGAAATTTGGTTTGACGATTCTTTTCAGCCGTATGATAGTCTCTACAAATTTGTCAGTTCTTGCTGAACACAACACTTCTGGACATTGTCCTCTATTATTCCAGTTTTGCCGAATAGTCGGGGACCTCTTATGTTCTACTTTCCACATAGTTCAAACAAGAAGCTGTAATTATTACAGCTGGTTCAGGTTTTTACTTGCAGGCTTCTATGACGTGACACTTATTAAAAGATTTTGTTTATCAATAGTCTTATGACTGTGTTCGTGAGGTTGCTGAACACTTGATCAGCTCCGTGCATGTGTCTCTGTTGCGTGTTCTTGTCATTCGCTGAATGATCTTTGAGTTTACTCAGTGATAATAGACTATTTTTTTCCTCTGACTGTTTCTTTTTCCTAATGTGGTACATTGTAGGATGGTACTAGAAAGATACTTGCTCTTACGATGTAGAAATACCATTTTAACTTTGCCTTCTTGATGGTGGTTTCAGGTTTTCCAACGTGCGTGTGGTTGTACTGCGAAATTTGTGTTGCGATCTATGTAGATGCATCTTATTTGTAATGATTGGATTGTTCGCTATAATTTTGCTGTTAATGTCAGATTCGCAGTTGTACAGTGTGGGTTATCTCCATATAGTGTTGCCAGACTCGTCAAGAGGGCGCTAGGTGGCGCGGTCCAAGAACTATAAAAACAGGACACTTCCTGTCTTCACCATCTCTATCCTGTCCAGCATGCTATAGCGACGGCTTCCACGGGTTTGTTTTTCAGAGAATAGATATCTTTCCTCTTAGTGGCCGCACTTTCAATGTCTTTCTTTTGCATACCTACTAGTGCATTTTATCTTTTTTACTCGATAATATAAAAATGTAAAATATCTCCTTGTTGCAATTGTCTTTCTTTTCACCTGACATTTACATGTGCAAAATATTGTTGCCACTGCATTTAGTCTAACTCTGAACTGTGCCTGTAACAGCAGAAAGTTTGAAGACCAACGCCCGTAAGTCTGATCTTTGATTTTGTGCAGATATCTTTTTAGATAGTTGTTCGTTTTGCGACGGCTGTCATTGTGTAGCTCTAGAAATTATTTCTATAGCCTCCTTCACTAATAATCTAACTGATATTTGAATTGACTCACCACTTTAAGTTCCTGATCACCGACTTTTATCTTGGTTGAAAGCCTCTTCTCGTTCGTCATTCGACAACATTGTTGTATTAAAAACATCACAAATAGTGTTAGTCGCAGAGTGACGTATTTATCAGACATTTTCACTATTAACGAGAAAACTTCAGATTGATTTTTATTTCCTATTTTTTTTTTTTTTTTTTCTGGTTAGCATTTAAAATACCCTTGTCAATGCAGGTATTATATGCTAAAAATAAATCTTATTTTTCACTTATTTCGTATAAGTGAAACCTTGAATTAACGGCCCCGGAACCAACGAAAACTCGTTAAATACTACGGACATTTCTTTTCATAATTCAGGGATGCTTTCCATTTGTCCTGGGATGTTTTATTTAATTTTTGCTGCGTGAGAATTTAGGGTTCCTCTTCCACTAACTGGAACCTGCCACACGAAAGAACGTATATCAAATGAAAAGAATCTCCGCAAAAGATTTCTCATTTTGTCATGCGATCTTTCAAGTGCACTTGATGGAAGAGGGACTCTAAACTCGCAGACAACACAAAAAGCCAAGAAAATATCCCCTCGATGACAATGATCGTAATCCCTTGGAAACTGAATTTAGGGATCCTCTTACACCAAATGAACCTTGACACACGAAAGGATTGCACGACAGATGGAAATAATCCACTCCAAAATAGAATTATCAATGATTTACGCTCTCTACTTCTCTAATTATTTTTTATTTTGATGCTGATTAAGTTATTTGATCCCTTGACTGGTGGGTGCAGTTTTGTCTCGGCTGGTCACAGCCTTCTGATGTCCTACCAAAAGAGTTTACTTTACTATTTAACTCTTTTCTATGGGGGAGAAGAAATATTCATACTCCGTTTGCCAATTGAACTCTTCAGCTGACCACACTTTCCGCACCGGTAACAGCTACGCCATGTGCACGTCAAATTTGATTAAGTAGATATGTTTAAATCACCAGGGCGTGTCTGTCTGCTTACCCGCCTTTCTCCGCGATTATACATCGCACCTGGTAGGTTTTCAGGTTACTATCGTGTTTTTACATGTATATTTTGAGTGTCCGACTAATGCTATAGCGTTCATGTTTTGGTGCCCACAACAAAACATGACTGAGAAAATTCCCCTTACTCTCCCAAGAATGCGTCCCTGATGATCGCAGGTAGATGGCAATATTTTTTTAATTTTGTAGATCTGCTGTTTCCATCAAAAATGAATTGCAACTTCATATAAATATCACCAATACAGTTGCCTTCCCATTCGTTTGTAGATGTGCTATCATAGAGCATGACATGACTTGGGAAATGTCTGGTTTCATTTTATCCGGTAATTTTCCAGACAATTGATGGCTCGTCCATTTCATCCCAGATATACTTAAATATTGAAATGTAATTCAGTGAAATATGATTCAATTAAATTGTGAAGATCTTGAAATGGAAAAGACTGGTATATTAAATTAATTTTTTTTTACCCCATGCAAGGCGGCAGTGCCACTAGCACATAAGGGGTTACAGAAAGTGGGAGCAAGAGTAAAGAGGCGTGATAGAGGAAAGGATGAAGAGAAGGACGGGGAATAAATCAAGGCATCTGGCAATGTCAACTGACATTGCATTTGAATAGTTGGAGATTATAGCTATCAGGGAAGCGAGTAAAGAGGAATGGAGTTCCACAGACGGGAAGTGCGAGATATGAAGCTATTGGAGTAGAAGAGACGGCTACATTTAACCGTTTCGGCAGTGAAAGAGTGGGACTGAGATGCCACCCTAGTAGCACATTTAAATTCACGCAGTTTGGGAACTAGAGAAAGTAGCTCGTCGGAGCAGTTACCGTGAAAGTATTTGTAGAAAAAACAGGAAGATGACGGTACGTCTGTGAGAGAGCGATCTCTAAACGAGATGCCAGATCAGGGCCAACCACATTGCATATCCGTCTCTCGGTTGTATTTTAACTGTTTTTAATCATAGACGTGTGTGCGTGATTTAACATTCTTTTCAAGAATAGTACAATAAATCATCTCCGGGTTACGGCGCTTCAGAAGAATACGTTATTTGTTATGCGTGGATGAATTCTCGATAACGAAGAAAAACAAACGTGTTTTTCTTCCCCAGATTTGCTGCTGCTTTCGAGTACTGCAAGAGACAAGATCTTGCACTTTTCGTCATCTTTACCGAGAGCCAATGACATCACTGGCAATAAATATACAAGCAGCTTAAAATAATTTCATTTCATTATATTTATATTCACTATGTATTTGTTTTTGTTCAGTCTTAAATTGTTATTGTTAACATATGTCATAGAAATGTTATGTCCTATTACTTTTGCATTAGCATAAATGAGTGACGTAAGTGCTTATTTACGGAAAATCGCGGGTGCGTTCCGACTTGCACAGAAAATCTCATTATGACGCATCGTAGGAACGGGGCCCTGGGGACTCCCTCAATTATATCAAAAACATGTCGGAAGAAGGGTTTTTTCCCACTTTTTTAACTAGACCAAATTTTATTTTTGTTATTAAAATACAGTTAGTAGGAATAATGGATAGCGGCTCGGATTGAGGAATCTGAGAACGGAGTTCGAATTCCAGTCGAATCCATTACATTACTTACGTGCTAATATCCTTGGGAAAGGTATGAATCCTCTTCTCCCCACAAGTAAATAGCAGGACAGACCGGGTTCTATTGCCTTGGAGAAAGAAATGGCAACCTACCGCGAGAAAAAAAATCTGCCTCGCCGAAAGATACATGATCGCCTAAGCGTGTATCACGCATGTCACATAACTGTGTACTTCATCAATGATCAGGACACCTTGGGACAGGGGTTGAAAAATGTTCGGATCATTCAACAAAATTTCGGATAACTTAATTTGAATACCTTGAATGAAATTTAGCATATCGAATATCATTTTCTCTTTTCTTTTTTTTCTTTTTCCATTAAAGTCGGCGTTAGAACTGCCTTGGACTGTAACATATGTCAGAATAGAAAATATTTTTAATTCTTATTTAGGGGCTAAGATGTGTGAAATAGCTCTCCTTTACAGAGTTAGTGGACTTTTCTTTTTTTGTTTTTTTTTTTTCGTATGAAAACTTTGAGGTGGGAGAAAAAGATTTCTATGAACTAGCAAACGAAACCTTTTACTTTTTTTTTCTTTAGTAAAGAAAGACATAGCTTAAATTTAAAATGAAGTTTCCGTTTATAAGACTAAAATTATAAACTTCAATTTCAAATGTTTGTGCATATGCTTCCAAAAAAAAAAAAAAAATAAAATAATAATCTCATACAGATATATTATACATTTAAAAAAATAGTTAAAATGCCGAGTTTATTTGTAATGTAAATGAGTTCAACTGTTCAACAGTCACTGATTGATTTGACACACTATCGATATTGTAAAAAAAAAAAATGTAAAAAAAAATGTAAACACCCCGCCTAAATCTGTAACGAATCAATATTTTTCGATTCTGACAAGCGTCACGGTCAAGGAACATGCAAATAGAAAAATATTTGCTAAAAAAAATTATTTCCTAATCTTTTTATGAATGAATCAATCTATTCAAGTAGTCGCGGAAACCGTTAAAATGGATGAGTTTTTCCGAAATGAAAGCTAAACATCGCTATCACTTGTTCTTAAAAATTTGAAAAAAAAAATCGGGTCATTATCCGGTAATCGAACTTTTCAGTACTTATTCATTAAAGAATTTATATTCTTTTTAGGCGTCAGTTTCCTTCTCGCTTTTTGATATATCGGGTGTACATTTTTTTTTTTTTTTTTTTAGTGTACGATATCTTCTTTTTTTAGTCTTAAATCTCTGAAGTTTTTATTTCTTAAAAGTAAAACATTTATGCAATCAAGTGGGAACATAGCGAAAATTCTTATTGAGCTTTCTTTTCCTAATTAAGAAAAAAAAAACAAAAAAAAAAACTATCTTTTTTGAGGGTTGGTGTTTCTGTTTGCATAGCGAAAAATCAAAAATATCTACAACACTGAATATTTAAATTAAAAAAAAAAAAAAATTGTTTTTCAGTGCGATTTCGAAATCCATTCCGTTGCTGTTCGTAACAATTTTCTTTTACTAAAAAGACAAAGAATCGAAAAATGCAAAGTTTTAGTGCAGTTTTCAAGTGTGAATCGTTTTTAAAATGTCTTGTTTTCATGTGAGATTATTTTTTGTACGCATGTCAAAAAATATTTCTGAATAGGGTGAGTAATATAAACCCTTAAATTGAACATTTTGAATGATAAAACTTCATAGAGTGCAAATAAATATTTTTATTTTTTACATAACATGAAAAAAAATAAATAAAAGAAATTAAACAAAAAGTATAATTTTTAAGTTTTAAATTTCTTTTGTATAATTAATGTAGCATAAAAAGAAAATGATTCATTCTAAGTTTAAGTGTATTGAATATAAAAAAAAAAAATAAAACTATTCTTAAACTATTGACTATAAGTTTTTTTCTGAATAAATCATAAACAGCAATTTCTTCCTTATTGCATTGTTCTGTATTTTCCCTCTAATTTTTCGCGCTCTTAAGTCTGTAACGGAGTTGAATGTAACTTTAACAGGATTGATGTTAATGACAGAAATAAAAATGCATAAAACTTGGTACGTGTTGACATAAGAGTTTGTATTTTCTTTTTTTGTGACGTGAATTACAAAATATTGGTATGGTGTACGTAGAAAAAAATTCTCAGCGTCTCTTGTTTCAAAGTCAGTTCTTAGTTGGACAATTTCGTTTGTGAGGATGGCGTTTGAAATCGTGTGTTTTCGTTCTTCACGGAACGCTGGCAGACGTGTACTTCTGTACTCCTATATGTCTCTAATCTACTGACAATTGCTACAGGTACCCCAGTCTACTATACTGACCGCATGTGGTGGAAGGGTCGTTTTTATAATGATGGTTAGGATAATGACGTATCCTTTTTCTATCTTCACAGATGGCAAGTTTATTTTTAGAATGATAAAAATATCATTCTGAACCATAACAATTCTAGGGGAGGGGGAATTAGAGAATTACTATTGTTCTATGTATGACATCAGGCTAAAGGGTGTAAATAAATATTATTTTCATTGTTGTAAGTAAAAAGTAATCATCACTTTCACAAAATCCACTTAATTAATCCTTAAATTTATTTATTTATTTTGAAGCCAATCTCTAGGACAAATATTGGATTTTTAAGTGATTTTAAAAAAAGTTCACATTTTTCTAAAATGGTTGTTTGTTGAGTGATTAGTAAACGTGCCAGTGTTTTAAAAATGCCGCCCAAAACTGTTTAGGCAATTGTCTTTCAAATAAAACTAAAATTAACTTGAGACATTTTAATTTTAAATTTAAAGCATAAAATTTTTTTTAAGTCCATATCAGTAAATGTAAATGAAGCAGTTTTTACTTGTTCTGTGCTGAAGTCAATCAATGAACTGGTATATCAATTTAAAAAAAAATGTTAATCATGGTTCAAAACTGATAGCAATTGTGGAATACCTTGATATTATTTACTGGCTTCTCTATGTTGGTAAGATATGACACAAGATCTTTTTGGTGTGGGGGTTGCTTTCAGCCAATACCTTGAAACTGCAAAATAGATTAGAGTGCAGCTATTTTCCTTAATATATTGTCATTTCTTTAGATGAATGCAGGTTAAGCATGTCATACCTATGACATGCTTGGTTGAGTTGTTGTAAGCTGTAGAAATGTCATAAATGAAAAATGTTATAAAAATAAACATTTCAATACATTTTAGTTTAAAATCGATGGACATGAACAGATTTTTTTTTTTTTTTTTTTTTTTTTTAATTCATCCATGACAGATTTATTCCAACCACTTTTAAATTTTTATATTTTCCCCAATAAAATATTCATGAAATTTCCTCCTACCTCTTTTAGGCTGTGAGCCTTCTACAGGATACCCAGTAAAAAAAAAATGGCAAATTTATTAAAGAAAATACACCAGTGCTAATTGGTCCATCTTGGTGGCCCTCTAAAAGCCCAGATCTGAATGTTATGGATTGTCTCTGCAGTATACTCTTAACTCGCTGGCAAAACATCATTGTGACATTGATAGTGATTCATTGAATTGGAACTTAACTGAAGCTTGGAATGAAATTCCTCTTGACACGATCCACATAGCTATTGCCTTCAGGTTACCGCACTTACAACTTTGTGTTGAACATTCAGGCAAACATTTTGATCATTTACAATGATTGTTCAGGTTTTGCATGAATAGTGATAGCTAAATAAATTTCTTTATGAATTTACTGCTTTTTTTTTTTTTTTTTTTTTTTTTTTTTTTTTACTGGGCACCCTGTACTTTAATTGCAATAGTCAAAACAGGTGCTTGAAATAGGGGATTTTATTTTTTAAATTTTGAACATTTTTAAACAAAAATTAAAGTTGTTGCTTTGTTACTTGTGTTCTTTTATTACACCAACAGCTAATATTAAATTGAAAGATCTCTTAATTTCACTTTTTAATTAAAAAAAAAAATGTTTTTCTTCACTTTGTAATTATTTATGGTGTTACACAATCTAAACTTTGTAGGTCTTTTGTTCCATGAAAAAAAATAGCAAATTATAGAAAGAAAACCAGTTTCACTTCACTGACTTTTCGATGTTTGACGAGAAAACTGGCTGGAGGATTTTTTTTCTGTACTTTGCATTTATTTTTGAACCCTCATTGTCGGCATGCCAAGTAGACATTTTTTTTTTCTTTCTCCACAATACTTGTGTAACAAGGTTTTTATTTCATCCAATAATACAAATGCTTCTGTGAAAACGTCTACACTTTAAATATCTTTTTATTAATGAATTTCAGTTGTATTTTAATGTTAAACTTAAAAACGAACTGTCCTTTTGGCGGGTAATTTCTCAGTACAGCCATACTTTTTGTAGGAGTTTCTACACTACTTCCTCAAACACTATTCAATATAGAATAAAAGGAAGTGTTCCCATTAATACTACTTCACACTATAACAATTTGTTTCTTCCTGTAAAACTTATACTTAAAATGAATAAATCTCTTAGGATTTCCCCTGCTTTCAACTCAAACAGGATTGACAATACTAAATAGTCATGAAGCTAATCTACTCTTCGTCAACTTGAGCTTATTTGCACAGCACTATGGTAGACAGTGATACTAAAGTCTTTCAAAATATTGGTGACATTTCGATAATTTTGGAAGAAATTTGTTTTTCATTAGTCTCTCCTGCAAGGATAGGGTTTTTGTAGTGACAAGAGACTGCATTTTGTATCTTGCTGACAAATACAACAAAATGTCAGCCTATTTTATTATAGTTTCTGTATTTTAAAATGGCAACTTTTGGTGGGATTTATATCCTTTCCATAAAACATTGTTGGAACTAGCTGATCCATTCAGATTTTCTTTCCCACCTCTAGGAAAGGTATGAATCCATCTTCCTCTCAGGTGTAGGGCAAATAGGACTTGCATCTGAAAAAAAAAAAAAAAAAAATTGTCAAAAAAATTAATACATTCTCACAATCCAAAATGTTTAGGCTTTAACTTGCAAAGGGTTGATAAACCATAAAAATAAATCGATATTTAACACAAGATGTATATTTATACAGAAATGAAAGAATTCAAAAAATGATTATCTAAAACCAGCTTATTACCATCTGTTGCATAAAACAATATTATAGATAAGGAGGAAACTCCACCTAACAGAAATATTTATATTTAGTCTTAAATAGGTGCTCCCAGTTTGATCTAGCAGAGGTTGGGTATTGGGCAATGATGTAGGATTAGTAGTGTATCGTATAAGGTTAAGAAACCACATAAATTGCTGTTCATGTTCAAAAGTAAAAACTTTATATGGATATATTTATAAGACTGAGATAGCAGTACAAAAAATGGCCATGGGTAATATTGTGGGTAGAGGCTGTGTGCGGATGTAGCAGTGGAGTAACTGGCCATCTATAAAACATTTACTCACTAATCCAGTAACAAGTTCTTGTAGCAAGAACTTAAAGAATAACTGAAGTTTTTATTTTTAGAAACTTAAACAAATGAAATTAGAAAAATTTAAGTAGATGCAATATTATGAAAACTGGAGAAAAACAAGTTGCTAAGCATCTGTACTGAAATCTATTAATGCTAAGATCTGAATATTAATGCGCTACAAAAAGAACTCTGACGATTGGGCAGTTATGTTTCTATTTTGATTGGTTAGAAAAGATTATTGAAAATTCAGATATTCTTGTGAGCTGTGATCTCTTTGCATAATCATGTTGTCCTGGGCAACACTAACTTTTTTTTTTTTCTTATTTGAAAGTGCAAATAAGTCTTTCTTTAGGATCTAAACCACAAAACAAAAGAACCAAGAACATAACTCTTATTTGGTCAGTTGTGGTAATTATCTTGATTTATACATAGTTTTCTTGGTTTCTGTTTGACTGGTGGGTTTTGTTCCTTTTACATCCTGAGGTTGTGGCCTACTTTTGTCAGAATTCATTCAGTCTTCATAGGACACTTACTGACAACCCTGACTCCCTCCACTGTGGTTTTTCTACTCTCTTGACTGGGCAATGACAAAATGGTTACTGGTACACCAATAATGAGCTTTAAGTATTTTGTCTGATTGAACATTTAATATTAACTTTGAAGATGAAGAATTATTATACTCTGATTCATTTGAACTGGCGTCTTCATCTGGGTGATTTTTAATTTTGGCCATTGTAACCTTAGGACTTTTTCAAGTGCTTGTTCATTTCACAGATTCATCTTGTGTATGTTTGAGGATATTTTGTTTTTAGTTAATTGGTCCTTGTGAATTTTAACTTTTTGATCAGTGTTTATATTTTCTTTTTTGTTGGTATTGCACATTGTCATCAATGAAGATTCTGTTCTTGAGTCATATCAACAAGGCTGCTCATAGCTCAAACTTTTCAAAAATTCCTTACAGAATAAATGATGGCAGTTTTCTGGATGTCTATAATCTTTGTCCTGATTCCAGTTCTCTAAGTGTTTAAATTTTGTAAGTGGTGTTTCACACACACACACACTAATTACTACAAGAATTAGTTCTACAGTCATTCTATAGCATTTTTTCAACTTCCTAGCAAGATCCTAGTATTCTATCTTGTTAGTTTATTTGTAGTTCACTCTTGTATCATATGGAATAGCAAAGTCTATTTGGTATTTGTTATTCTCCTTACCTATAACAATAAGTTTGGGCCTTTGTAATTCAATGACATCTGTCTGGACCGAGAAATTCCACATCTCATGGCTTTCATAAGAGCCCAAGATGCAAACTACAAAATAGAAATGTCAAAATCAAACAAGCAAAGAACTTTAAATTTCTGAAAAATGTTTTAACTGAAGGCGCATAAGTGAAAGGATGCTTATGAAAAACTGAGCTAAGTATTAAGAAGCAGGAAAATTTTGGCAGAAGCAAAAATGGAACAACTATGTAATATCAATCATCCTATATGGCAGTGAATGCTTGGCAATTTGTTTGCAGATGAAGAGGAAATTTTAAGCAACAGATGCAATTTTCCAGAAAGATGTTGAGAATACCATGGACAAGGCACAAAGAAAACTTTTTAAGAGAAATGCAAAAGAAAAAGAAAACCAGAAAGACACATAATGAGAAAAGAAGGCTAGGAAAATTTAACACTTGCAGATTATTAAAAGCAAGAGGGTCAGGAAAACAAGTGACCTATCTAACAAGCTTGTTTAAATGATGGAGGAGTGATTATAAAAATGACATCAAGAGCTATGAACGGTAGGAAGTTGTGGAGAACCATGGTCACCCATGTTCTGAAGGCACATTGCATATAGAATATAACAAATTTTCCAAGAATGTGCTAATATCTGGATGAACACTATCATTGTTTCTCTAGCAAATAATTTAAAATTCTAACATGAATACTTACCTAGATTCAATTGCCAGCATCCTTCTATATACCATGTTCCTGCAGGATGTGGTTGATCATAGTTCTCCACAATTTCCTGTTATTTGTAACACTTAATAACTTTTGTCTTTTTGTCATCTCTCCTAAACTTTTTGTCTTTTTGTCATCTCTCCTAAACTTTTTGTCTTTTTGTCATCTCTCCTAAACTTTTTGTCTTTTTGTCATCTCTCCTAAACTTTTTGTCTTTTTGTCATCTCTCCTAAACTTTTTGTCTTTTTGTCATCTCTCCTAAACTTTTTGTCTTTTTGTCATCTCTCCTAAACTTTTTGTCTTTTTGTCATCTCTCCTAAACTTTTTGTCTTTTTGTCATCTCTCCTAAACTTTTTGTCTTTTTGTCATCTCTCCTAAACTTTTTGTCTTTTTGTCATCTCTCCTAAACTTTTTGTCTTTTTGTCATCTCTCCTAAACTTTTTGTCTTTTTGTCATCTCTCCTAAACTTTTTGTCTTTTTGTCATCTCTCCTAAACTTTTTGTCTTTTTGTCATCTCTCCTAAACTTTTTGTCTTTTTGTCATCTCTCCTAAACTTTTTGTCTTTTTGTCATCTCTCCTAAACTTTTTGTCTTTTTGTCATCTCTCCTAAACTTTTTGTCTTTTTGTCATCTCTCCTAAACTTTTTGTCTTTTTGTCATCTCTCCTAAACTTTTTGTCTTTTTGTCATCTCTCCTAAACTTTTTGTCTTTTTGTCATCTCTCCTAAACTTTTTGTCTTTTTGTCATCTCTCCTAAACTTTTTGTCTTTTTGTCATCTCTCCTAAACTTTTTGTCTTTTTGTCATCTCTCCTAAACTTTTTGTCTTTTTGTCATCTCTCCTAAACTTTTTGTCTTTTTGTCATCTCTCCTAAACTTTTTGTCTTTTTGTCATCTCTCCTAAACCTTACTCTCTCGGTAGGTTATGCTTTCAATATTTGCCATGATCTTGCTTTCAATATTTTCTGTGAGTATCAAATTTCTTGAGCCCTTTTTTCTCATGTGCCCTACAAATTGCCTCTTTCTGTTTATAAGTATAAGTATCTTTTCTGTTTCCATTTTCTCTAAAAACTGTTGTTGCTCATGTTCAGTTCATATTTTCAGAATCTTTCAGTAAAAATCATGTTTCTGTTGCTTCAAGTCTCTTCATCTGGATGGAGATTGTCCAGCATTCACAGCCATATAAGTGAACTCATATTATGTAACGGTTCAGTACTCATTTCTTTGTTTCTAACAATTTTTCTACATCTTAATACTTTACTTAGCCTTTTGGAAGGAATCTCTCGCTCTCCTAATGCACCTTCAGATTTAAATGTTGCACCTTGTCTTGTTAAATAACTTTCTAGATATTTAAATTAAATGTGGACATTTTTGTGTTGAATAAGGTTTTTGAGACTTGCATGAAGCAGTCTTTTGGAGAAATTTGATTCAAGCTGCTAACATTGATAAGATCAAAATAGAAATGGTTTATTTTGGATTAATCACAGATGTAGTCTTGAAAAAAAAAAAAAAAAAAAATTTTTTTCTGAATTGAGTGAAGACAATTTTATTGTTCTGATCTCGATGAGCACCAACTGTTGGACTTTTCTTTTTATGTCCCTTGTCCTTTCAGGATGTAAGCAATCATGGCCCTCCACTTCCCCCTATCCCTTGTGTCTCTCAACAGGTCTTGGGTTTCTGCCAACTCCCTCCAGACTATGCTCTACCATCCACCTGCCCAAGCTTGCCACATATGTCATGTGCTGCTTTCCCTCGTTTTCTTTTCCCTTTTATTTGTCCCATGAGTATCAGATTCTCCTAGCCATCCTTTCTCATCATGTGTCCCAGAAATTTCATCTACCTCTTATGTTAAGCATAAACTTCCTCCTTGTTTGCATCATCCTAACTCTTGGACTATTCAGCAAAAGATAAAAGCTGTAGTTCTGAAATTTATCATTACTCAGCAGAGCTCCATGGCTTGTACCCACATATAACAAAATTCTAAAAATATAAATATAGCCAGGAAGAAATTGTTCACCTACTTGGTGATTATTGGTAGTGATGTAAATGACAGGCTTACAATCGCTGTTTGCTGAATGAAAATAATTGAGGATAAAAATTTTATTTGAATCTTTGTAAAAGGATTATTTTATGTCTTATAAGCATTGATTGTCTCTTTTAACTAAAAATAAAACTCTTCCCTCCTCCTCATTTCTGAGGTGTGAAATGGAATGAAAATAAGATCTTTTTGTGTCCACAGAAATTTGAATTTGTATGCTAATGATCAGGAAGCATGGTGGAGGAATGTATAGCGACTTGGACTGAGGAATCGGAGAGTGGAGTTTGAATTCCAGTTGAATCCATCATATCCTCCTTACGTGCTAATACCCTTGGGAAAGGTATGAATCCTCTTCTTTCCCCCAAGCTATGGGTAAATAGCAGGACAGGCCAGCTTCTATAGCCTTGGATGGCAATTGGTCTACCGCAGAAAGAAATGACAACCTACTGTGGGAAAAAATCTGCCTCTTCAGTCATGTATCAAAAGCATGTATTGTGCATAGCACATAACCAACTGATGTTAATGATCAAACCTGAAATATGGATGCAATGTTCAAATTCTCTTAGGAGGAGCATATGTCACTTCAGCCTTTGGGCAAAGGCATGAACACAAATTACTGGTGTGCATAGTATATAAAATTTATTACTTCAAATGTTATTTTTAGTGGATACCTATATTTGAATAAAATGCTCCATATTTTTTTCTTTTTAAACTGTTTTTGGTCTGTGCAATGTGACCTCCAGCAGGATTCAAAATTGCATCCCCTTTTGTCAGATGAACTACTGTTTGAGCCAGTATACGTTAGACCACTTGGTTGCAGAGAGCCTCACAGCCAAGTAAGGTTCTATTTGCCTTAAAGTGCATGTTGCTCAGATTTTTTCTTGAAAGCCATATCTGCTCAGTTTTATATCTGATAGGTAAACAAAGCAATTTCAAAAGAATTGATGGTTATTTATTTTTAATCTATCATAGTTTTATTAAAATGTTGTTTTTAGTGGATATCCTTATTTTAGTAGAAAACTTTTAAAACTGTTTTTCACCTAATGGCCTAAGCATTTGAGAAAAATTTATCTGTGCACTAGCAGTAATAAAAATGCTGGATTAAAAAAAATAGCCATTAATTCTTTTGAAATATGAGGGTTGTTTGGAAAAAAAAATTCTCTCACTTTGAAATTAGTTGTTGATGGTATGGCAATGGGGAATGATTCTGTCTGCCAATTTTTTTTTTTTTTCATTTCATGGGTATGAATCATACCAGGGTTAATTTATTAAGGTGACTTTTTTTTATTTTGGTTAGTAATAATTCCAAAGTGCAGCACCATTTGGAAGTGCCTGGAAATCACAAGTTGACCCAAGCCTTATGAATGAATTTGAATAGACAAAACTGTTTGGAATCATCAGTCAACAATTGCTAGCATGAAGTGATACAAGTCAGTGACAATCTGAATATACTGATCTAGTTGACCTACTGATTACACAATTATTCTGTCTCGTCTGTCCATGTCTATACTTCCCCAATGGCACTCTGCCCCACAAGTTAGCTCTGTGGCTGTTAAAACATCAATGCACTTAGTACTTGGTCATTCTATGACTTAGTAACTGTGTAGTTGTGATAAACAAAACAAATGAAATTACGATTACAAATACTATTCAAAATCTAATGTTTGATAATGCTTCCTAATCCTGGTAGTGGTGATTATGTTTACCGCTTATATTAATATTATTAATTTTATGTGGACAGCAAATATGAGTCTTAAAGGAAACTAAATCTATATTGTTAGACTTGACCTTTTCCTTTTCTCTCAACTCAAGATATAGCAAGTGTTTTATTTCAACAGAATTTCCAAGATATACAGGTGTCCTTCATAGCTTATTTTCCCTATTCATACTGTTTAGAAAGATGGCTGGAATAATTGCAATAAAATGCAAATGTAATGAAGATGAAAGTAATACTAGTCAAAAATGAATAATGGTTGGCAGTGCCTCATTTCATAAAATTAAAGGTATTGCTAAAGTGTAAATAAAGCAATTAGAATGAAGAGGAAAGAATTACTAGTCAAAAATTACATTTTGACACTGCTTCATACATTCTAAGTAAACCTTGATGTTACTCCAGATTATTTGTTTACTATTTGCATATTAAATACGACGGTCTGCCAGGTATATCAGCTGATATTAGATTCAATCTTTTTACAGTCTTTTCTCATCTTAAAGGAGAGAACAGCTGTTGTATATTGATGAGATTTCGAAGAAAAAAAAATATACATGTGTGTAGCAAATATTCAAATAGTTGCATACCTTTATTCCATCAATTTCCTACAGTTAGGACCTGCCATGTCTCGTGCATATGGTTCACTCCTTTTCATTTGCTTTGTATTCTATTTGTAAGAGTTCCAGTTCAACAGCTTCTTCTCTAGAACTTATGTTGGAGAACAAAATCCTCTTGAAAGGATGCTTTTCCAATCAGTCCAATCTTAACCTCTAGGTCTCTGATCAACAGTTATCTATCCTACATATCCTCATAGTATGTACCCCTTATTCCCT
Source organism: Acanthosepion lycidas (assembly GCA_963932145.1). Classification (NCBI taxonomy): domain Eukaryota; kingdom Metazoa; phylum Mollusca; class Cephalopoda; order Sepiida; family Sepiidae; genus Acanthosepion; species Acanthosepion lycidas. Next base: position 37,435,412 of record OZ010613.1, read on the forward strand.
CATGTTCTTAGGACAACCCTAATGAGTAACTCTACCTTGAGTGACTCTTAGGCTTTTATTAGGTGAACAATATTATTGAACAATAATACATGATAAAAACTTAATTTGAATTTAAAGCTCTAGGCTTTTAATTTTGTATTTGTTTTTATTAATCAGATGCTGAATACATTAAAATTTGTGGTTAGTTTGGTCGAAATGCAGAAAATGAAGTAATTGGAAGTGATGGTGAGGTTTGAACTCATGCCTCTGAAGAGAATAAGGCTGGAACCTACTGTTGGACACGCCCTCTATTGTAACCAGGGGTTGCACTTGCTTTTGTAGTTGAAGCAAGCCAAAATCTCTTGAATAATATAGCACAGGAAAAGGACACGTGTGAGTGTGAATGAGCAATAATGAATATCATTACTCGTAATTTGAACATTCTGTGGATCCATAAAACCTGTCTTGATAGATTTGTATGAAGCAAAAGTATTAAAGCGATAGATTTGTATGAAGCAAAAGTATTAAAGCGATAGATTTGTATGAAGCAAAAGTATTAAAGCGATAGATTTGTATGAAGCAAAAGTATTAAAGCGATAGATTTGTATGAAGCAAAAGTATTAAAGCGATAGATTTGTATGAAGCAAAAGTATTAAAGCGATAGATTTGTATGAAGCAAAAGTATTAAAGCGATAGATTTGTATGAAGCAAAAGTATTAAAGCGATAGATTTGTATGAAGCAAAAGTATTAAAGCGATAGATTTGTATGAAGCAAAAGTATTAAAGCGATAGATTTGTATGAAGCAAAAGTATTAAAGCGATAGATTTGTATGAAGCAAAAGTATTAAAGCGATAGATTTGTATGAAGCAAAAGTATTAAAGCGATAGATTTGTATGAAGCAAAAGTATTAAAGCGATAGATTTGTATGAAGCAAAAGTATTAAAGCGATAGATTTGTATGAAGCAAAAGTATTAAAGCGATAGATTTGTATGAAGCAAAAGTATTAAAGCGATAGATTTGTATGAAGCAAAAGTATTAAAGCGATAGATTTGTATGAAGCAAAAGTATTAAAGCGATAGATTTGTATGAAGCAAAAGTATTAAAGCGATAGATTTGTATGAAGCAAAAGTATTAAAGCGAAATCTAAAGTCAAAGAAAAGCAATTAAATAGGTTGCATTAAAATAAGGAATTAGGTTGATTTATAGATAATTTTAATTTTGGGGGACCAATTATAATAACTTTTATGGGCAATGTACTTTGAGGATGTAGGTGATCATGACTCTCCACTTCCTCATATCTCTTATAGCTCTCAATAAGTTTTGTCCTTCTGCCATCCACTTGCTTATGCCTGCCAGGTATGTCATGCATTGTTTTCTCTTGTCTCTTTTTCCCTCTTTGACTTGTGGGTATCAGATTCTCCAAGCCCTCCTTTCTCATTACTTGTCCCAGAAATTTCATCTGCCTCTCTTGTGAAGTATAAGATTCCTCCTTGTTTGCATCCTCTTCAAGACCTCATTGTTGCTTACATGCCCACTCCATGGTATTCTTAGCATCCTTCTGTAGAACCACATTTCTGCTACCTTGAGTCTCATCTTTGAGGGGACTGTCTAACATTTGTTGCTGTATAGGACAGATGTTACATAGCAGCTCAGTACCCTTTTCTTTGACACCAAAGAAATCCTGTCTTGCAGTACTCTGCCCAGCTTTTGGAATGCATCCTTGGTAATTCCAATGTCTTCAGAGATCAGCATTGCACCTACCATCTTCTTTCAAAACACTTCCCAGATATTTAAACTGCTTTAGTGTCCCCAACCTGCAAATTGCATTTCGGGTTCAACTTTTTACTGATGACCATGCATTAACTACTAATCATATATGGCAGTTAAGAATAAATTTAGAGTTCACTAACATGCAACAATATTCAATGCAAAAGGCATTGATGAGGATAAATCCCCCACAACTGACCTCAGTCTGAGCTCCAGGAAAGAAAGATAATTGTGTGTATGATCATTGTGACATCAGACTATTTAATTTTAAAATGCAATGAAACCCTAAATTGTCCCACAGCTGCAATACACCCTTCAAAGTTTGGTCAAAAAGTACTCTGCACTCATGAATAGAAAAAATGTTCTCCATCATAGCACATGCTTGTATACAGCAAGAATAAAGAAAAATAATTTTGGATCTCATTTGGTTTGTTCTACACATCCCACTATTTGAGGAAAAATTTACCTTTTTTGATAGCTACAAACAACTTAGATGGGAAAATTTCCCTATGAAAATCTGAATCGAGAGTTGAAAACCTTGCACCAAAACTTGCAGAATTTTACTTAAAATGTGTTGAAGAACTGCTTGAGAATTGGTAACAAGTCATTGCAAATTGTTTGTAACAGTTTTTGCATATGTTAATCAAACCTTGTAGTAGATATATGTAACTGAATAAAATGTAATTTTAATGTTTTGAATAAATGTTGATAAGCAAAAATTGACTCCAGCTGATATTATTTATAGCATTTGATATTATCTCCACCACCACTAGAGCATATTTACAAAATATATTAAAATTTTTGCTATGATCATGTATAAGCATTTAATTTCTCCATTATCATTTTTATAGGTGTCCTCATTCTCCTTAAAAAAAACTTTGTCATATTTTCTTTAACATAGTTAAATAGTTAGTCATTTTAGTTTGTCCACAAAAGTTCATTGAAAGTTTTTTTTTTTTTTTTTTTTTTTTTTTTTCCTGTAGTCATTTTGAGTTGGATGCTCCTGGACGTCAAAGAAAACTCGGTTTTTAATTTACCCCCCCCCCCAAAAAAAACTGTCCCCCCCCCAAGTCATTTTAGAAATTTAATCTGGAGGAATAATAGTAATAAATTGGTAGATTGCTCTTGTTCTATTGCCCATTTGTAGGGATAGGAGTAATAGGAGTAGGTAGGCTTTCCTACCGCCCGGTCAACACTCCTCCCGCTTCTCTTGGACATGAGTAGAGGTTTACACCTTATTTCTTGTTTAGGAAGGGATTCCCGGTACTCTCACTGGCCTCTGTATCTCCTGTTGCCTTTATCTATCCACTGCCCTTCTCATCCTTTCTTCTGTCACTCTCATCTGATCTTGCTCCAAATTTTTCTGTAACCCCTTGCGTCCTGGTAGCTTCCCGCCTTGCTTGGGGTGAAACGCTTAATAAAAAAAAAAAAAAAAAAATCTTTTCTAGTTCTTATTTTTAGTACTGTTATTGCTCACTTTGTTTCAACTGGGTCCAAGTATGCACTGCCTGGCCCAGGGATTGAACTCACAATTACTATGTTACCAAATTCACAAACCAAAGCTTTAACCAACTAGGCTATTTTTTTTTTTTTTTTTTTTTTTTTCTATATTGGTTGCCATCAATGGCTGGTCTAATCTGTTATATTTAACCCATAACTGGGGGAGAAGAGATGGATTTATACCTTTCTCAAGTGTATTTCTGTGAAAGTGAATGTAACAATCTTGACTGAAATTATAACTCTGCTCACCAATTTCTTATTCTGTGACTCTAACCATTATATCACTTGCATATCCACACAATTTTTGTAATCTCGGAATTCTCAAACTGTTTAACTTGTATCATGGATATACTGCCACCTACCATTGCTAGTGCAATTGGACATGAATCTTACATGCAAAGTGACAGTAATTCTGGCAGAAACCCTAGTTTTATTTTTAGGGTTAATTTACATTTGAATCTGGTTTATGCAGGTAGTCTATCTTACTATGGAAATTACTGGAAAATCAAGTTAGAAAGTATGTCTCTATTTCTGAGATGAGGTATGTACATTATTTACATTATTCGGATTATTGTCCTCATTTTTGCCATATTAATTACAATGTTTTAGCCCTTGAGTATCTGTCTATATTTCTCAGATGAGGTATTATGTACATTATTTACATTATTCGGACTGTTGTCTCCATCTTTGTCACCATATTTATTACAATGTTCCAGCTGTTCAGTATCTGCCTATATTTCTGAGATGAAGTATAATGTACATTACTTACATTATTCGGACTATTGTCCTCATCTTTGCCATATTTATTACAATGTTTCAGCCCTTCAGTATCTGTATATTTCCGAGATGAGGTAATATGTATACTATTTACATTATTCTGACTATTATCCTCATCTTTGCCGTATTTATTACAATGTTTCAGCCCTTCAGTATCTGTATATTTCCAAGATGGTGTATTATGTACACAATTTACATTAATTGGACTATTGTCATAATCTTTGTTGCCATATTATGTTTCGTCTGTTGTATGCTCCAGCCTTCTTCAGGTGATTGGAATGTCGAACTGAACCCTTTATTTCGCTCACTGGGGTAGACTGTTTAATGGATATCAGTTATCTCCTGTGAATTCCCCTCTCCAAGTTCTCCACTCACTCATTTGATCCTGTCATTGGATTTAACCAACACCTTTATCCACTCTGCCATGTGTCTTTGAGGACATTTTTGTATGAATTCCTGGGTATTATAAACATAGTGTCTCAGCATCCATTTTACCACCAGTGACCGGAATAAATGGTTCAGCTTGACCTTCCAACCACCTGAAGGTGGGAGCGTACAACGGACAAAATGTTGTAATAAATATGGTGACAAAAATGAGGACAATAGTCCAAATAATGTAAACAGTGTACAAGTTAGAAAGGTTTGTCAGTTGCCAGGAATTAATGCAGTTGTTACTGATAGAAGAGAACTTCAAATTTTAGACTGTTTAATGTTTTAGTATCTACATTGATAAACACTTTAACCATCTTAACTAAAGGTTTTAAAAAAGGACAAATAGATTTGTTGGAGATTTAATGTCCATGAATTAGCACCCTGTTGATTCATGTACATTTTTTATTTTTTATGTCGGGTTTATAGCAAATAAATGACAGGAAGTGGTCATTGTTTATTAACTGTCAAATCACTTCCTCCTGAGACGGGACAGAAATTGTATCACTTGCTCACCTTTTTTTTTTTTTTTTTTTTTTTTTTTTTTTTGTAATGGAATGCTATTTTTATGACCCATTTATTATAGAAGAATGCACAAAAAGTAAAATAGGTCTGTGTATGTAATATAACAATTCTAAGAAGCTTATGAATCTTTGACTAATTCAGTTTTAATGCTGAAAATGTTTATTTTATTATAGTGGATGGTTACAAGTGAGAGGAGAGATGGGAGGTGCTTATTTTATTACCATAGTGTAGTAAATATGTAATATATAATATGCAGAGTTTTTTGTCTACTGACGTGTGGGTGATGGAGAGCATTTTGAAATGTGAAATCAGAAATCTAATTTTGAATTCCAGTAATTTGTTACATTTCTCTTTAGTGCAAAATATCCCTGGGAAAGGTAAAAATAATCACTTATGAGTTAAATATCTAGTCTCTTTAGCCTTGATTGGCAACCAACCTACAGTAAGAACAGTTCCAAATTTAGAACAACTTGGGCATGGGACTAGCAGTCTGATTCCATAAAAACTGACTTGCTAGGGGAACCATAGCAGCAGTGTCTTGCACTGAGGGCTGTGGATCTATACCCACCACTCCCAGTGGTATCTATTGGATTTGAGTGGGTAATGTCTACTAAGCTACTTTGCTCCTTTGCACCCATGATACCAGGTGACAGTATCTTTTATGATGACAATGACTGCTTTAAAGATCTTTATGGAAGCAGGAAGTTGAAAAACTAACTTTAAAAATGAAAGTACAGTAATAAGTAGAAAAAGACTTGAATGTGAAAACCTAGTTATAGTAAAGATTTTAAATATAACAGTACTTAACAGAACACCACCCACAGCAGTGTAGAGAAGGCTCTAGCTCTCCATAATAATTGTTGAAACCAAGAGTAAGCAGAAGATGAAATTTGTCATCCCGACATCGATTTTTGACAATACAATTGAGCTAATGTGTCTAGTTTGTCTAAAATAATTACTGTAATGTTTCAAAATATTAGGTTGGTGCAAAAATGTCGTTTTCTCACATATGTTACTATGTGAGAAAACGACATTATTTTTGCACCAACCTTATAAAACTTCATCTTTTGTTTCCCTCCAAAATATTTACTTTGCAGTGACCTTGCCTGAGTAAACTTATGAGTATGTAAGAATTGTTCACTTAACATTTTTTTTTTTTTTTTTTTTTTTTTTTTTTTTTTTTTATAAAGGGGACACTGTTTAATTTTTGTTCCTGCAAAAATGGTGTCAAAAGAGTTATTCCCTTGACATCAATATGACCGTATATACACTTTTGATTCCATTGGCAATGTTTATTTAAAGGTTAGAAAAATATGTGCATCAAGTACAATGTGATAGTATTTCTTTTTGTAAAGAAATGTGAAAAATATTTTTATTCTAGAATTGCTAAAATTAAAAATTTACCAAAATTAAAAATTTACCAAAATATGTAAACCAACTAAAATGCAATATTTTATCATTTTATAAATAACTATGGAAACAGTTTTTTTTATTCACTCTAATAAATAGTCATTTTTATCTTGTCAATTTTCAAGTATAAAGAAAATGTACAAATTATTTTTTCATGTTTGGGTTTTATTATTAGGTTGGTGCAAAAATAATGGCGTAATAATGTCGTTTTTTGACATTAAAAAATACGTCAAAAAACGAAATTATTACGTCATTATTTTTGCACCAACCTAATATAAAATTCTAATTACTGCTTTTTTGTTAAATGTTTACAACATTTTTTTGTTTACATTATTTATATTATATAAGAACTTGATTATTATTTATTGAGCATGCTTAGGAAAAGCAAATGATTTACTATCATTTAATGACTTTAATTTTGTTTATTTTACTTAAGAAATAAATTAAATTTCCTAGACAATGACAAAATTATCATGCATGAATATTTAAAAACACAGAAGTAAATAAAACAATACTTATGTAAATATTGTAAGAGCAGTTCAGAATTAATTAGTGTAAAGAAAAAGAACTGTCAACAAATTTAATTGAATTGCATCATGTTAAAAATCCCACCATTATATAACTGAATTTTTTTTCTTTCTTGTTACTGCTTTTCCTAGAAACTGTAATTGTGCCC
>OZ010613.1:37444975-37464975 GCA_963932145.1 Acanthosepion lycidas
CATATTCTAAGGCCAACATCAGCTACTTCAACCCATTAGCTTAATGTTCTAGCACTAAAATGGCCTTATTTTAAACTTTTTTTAAAACCTCAATTTTTTGAAAAATTAACTCATTAAAAAAAAAAGAAAAAAAGTTGCTTCAGTGGGTTGTTTAAGATTAGGGTAATTGAACTTTGGCTTCATTAGTTTCATAGTAGATCCACAAATGATCTTGCTTTTAATTTGATTACAGGAGCAGAACATACATTGTATTGTCATTTGCTCAATATTACTAATAACAGGTGTGCACTCTAGAAGTATAGAACAGTATTTGATTGGGCTCTTAAAATTTGTTATACAATATTAACTTCAAACTGTTTATACTTATTTGGGATATCTTTTCAGAGTTAGCAAACTATAGTTTCTTTATCTTTTATACATCAATTCATACAAAATAAGAATTAGGTATTCTACAAATTTTAATTTGTACAGCAACAAGTACTGCAACACTTGATTACTTTGGTCTAAGTGCTTAGCATTATCCTGTACAAATTAAAATTTGTATAATACCTAATTCTTATTTTGTATGAATTGATGTATAAAAGATAAAGAAACTATAGTTTGCTAACTCTGAAAAGATATCCCAAATCAGTATAAACAGTTTGAAGGACCCAATCAGTCCTATTTATTTATAGCTGTGTGGGGAGGAGATGAGGTGGATTCATACCCATTCCTCATGGTGATTAGTCGTAAGTGAAGGTAATGAATGTTATCTTCACTTACGAGTAAGTACCCTTAGAAAAAGTATTAATCCACCTCTCCCCCACAACTACGCGTTAATTAGTACTTGTATCAGTAAATACTCCAAACAAAAAAATCTTACCATGTAAGAATATTCTGGCTTTAAATAACCTGTAGAAGGTTATGCTGTAAAACAAATCTGTCAAGCACACTTATTCTAGTGCATTAATAAATTTTAATCTTTGAAAAAAAAAAAAAAAAAAAAAAAAAATCATGTGATCGAGTATGGTCAGTGTTGTGCTATAAAATAACCCATTTATCAATGAAAAAAGCCACTTTGATCATTGTAAGTCTATCTTTCTCTTGAGATAGTTTCAGCTATTTGATATCCTTTTTTGTTTCCGTTTTCCAGAAATATGATTTAGTATATGTTTGTATGTCAGAATAAACTTACCTTTTGCTTGATTTGTTTTTTGTTGCTATATTGGACCTCATGAGGTCATTTCGTATAGGACATAAATTACTAGGTAAAAACTAAACAGTTGCACAGAATTTGACAAGAAATTTTAAATAATTCTTATCAGTGTATTATATACTTCCGTTCAGCAAATAGTTTCCTTTACAGGGAAATAACAAATAAAATGAAAATATCAATGACAAATTTAAAAAAAAAAATTTTTTTATTATGCATAAACCAATGTTCTGACACACCTGCTTCCTCACCTCACTCCTATTGTGGGAGAATTCCACAGTCGCCTTCAAAACGGATATATTGTAAGAAATCAGACATGTCTGGCAACTCTGAACTGCAACATAGTTACAAGCTATGTTTGCAGATAATTTTCTTTTTTTAAACTATCAATGATTGATAAAATAAAAAAATTTCATTTATTGTTTGCGTTTTTTTTTTTTTTTTTTTTTTTTTTTTTTTTTTACCAGCATAAAGAATAAATGGAACAATTGGAGGTGGGGGGGAACCCTACAATAAAGTTACTTGAAGAATAAGAATTTAGCATAGATTTGGCAGTAGGAGTGTGATTTGGGTTAAAACATAAAAAAGATTGTCTCATGGGTCAAAAGCAGAGTAGATAAGTGTTGGTTTGTAAATTTGGTGACAGTAATTGTGAGTTCAGTCCATGGCCTAGGTAGTACATATTTACTCTGTGGAAACAAGGCAAGAAATAACTGAGCAGCAGTGCTGATCTTCAAGTGCCACACATTTAAAAAAAAAAAAAAAAAAAAAAACTCTTTACATGATACCTAAATGAATTTAAGCACATACCTGATTAGCAAGTACGTCTAATTTACAGCTAAATTGACTAGATATAACAGTAAGTTCTATGCTAAGAGTTTTTCTTGCTTGTGGAACTCTTGTCCAACTATATGCTTTCCAGTTAACTTTGATCTTCAAAAATTTAAACACGATGTCAAACATTATCTACTGTCTTATTGTTCTCACGCTTGAGTAATGTTTTTTAATTCTTTTACACCTAGTAACCCTTTGTGTCTTGGTGGCTTTACTGCCTTATTTGGAGTAAATTTGGTTAAAAAGAAATTCTTACTAGTTTTTAGTCTTTAACACTAAATTATTCTTTATCATTTAATATTAATATAAAAAAAAATTAATTATAGTAGTAACATAATGCCAGCACTGTGGAATCAGAGTAGGAAGCAATTAAGGGGTCACTGGAGTCTGTAAGACCTATACTGACTCTGATTCCAATTGAATTTATACTTTATGTAAAAAGTTTTTTTTATTATAGAATTATTTTATTTCTTCTGTATATTTACTATTAAAGAAATTCATCTCAACTTATTTTTTAAAGTCCATTTTATTTTTTTGTAGTTATTTTGTATTTGTAAAACTATATATGTAAAGAAAAAAAAAACAAACAAGAAAAAAAAAAAAAACTTATAACATTTTTATTTTTGTCATTTCTTTTATATCCTTTCAAAGATTTTGTCTGTTAGAAAATATTGAATGAATAGCTATGATATAAAAGCTACAATATCTTTATTTGATATAAACCAGTTATAATATAGGGCTACTCCAGTTCATAGCATATACATAGGCTTTGAGATTTTTACATAAAGAGGAGTCTGAGTCAGAGGTGCCAAAAATACAGGAGTTGGAGTCAAAGGATTTGTGTTCTGACTCCACAGCCCTGAATAATACTATGACAAGTGTATGGTACATTAAGTTTTAAATACTTTCTTCCAAAAAGAAAGGAACTAATTCAAATGCAGATGTACGAATTGATAACAACCCAGGATGAAATCGGAAAGCCAACATCGAATTCCAGTCTGGTTCATCACATTTGCTTATGTATAAATACACTTGGAAAAGGGATAAATCTTACCTCTTCTCCCTTCAGCTATAGGTTGAATAGCAGGACATACTGGGTGCTATAGCCATGTTGGCAACCAGTCTACTGCAGAAAGAAATGGCAGCCTACTGTGGAAAATCTGTCTAGACTGGCATAAATTGTAAGAGACGTGATTGCCCAGGCATGTATTACTTACACCTCTGGACTTGGAGTGTTAAAAGGATTTAATTTGATTTAAAGATAGTCAAATGTTGGTGGCATGAAGCCATTCTTTCACAAAGCTGAATTTTTCGTATGCAGTCTGTCACCAAATTTTGATTCAACACAAAAATTCCTGCTTTTGAAAACCTTTTTTTTATGCAGCCTTCAGGTTGTATTTTGGGCAGGCTTGGTGTACCGTATTGAAAACAATTCATTTTCCAATTCTATGTTTGTAGCTGTTAGAAAATTGAACTTTGCTCCAAATTTGGTTCTGATATTTGGAAATTTGAAATCTTAGAGGTCAACATCTGCAAGACAGTGTTAAGTTAAATATTTCCTTTCGGAAGAGAAAGGTGCAAAAATGTAAAATGAAACGGTTGGGCTGTTTTGTCAGATGATTACAAATAATTAAACAAGACAACCGGGCTTGCAGTTACATTATTTTGAAACAGCAGTTCCTGTATGATCACTGGAGTTAATGTTGAGCCTATAGATTGGTGGCAGCTTGGGAATGCCAGGTGCTGTAAGCTTGGATGTGCAGGTGGTGTAATGGATAATGGCTCAGAATTATTAATCAGAGGGCCAAGTTCCAATTCCAGTTGTGTTAATTATAAACACTTACACACAAATACACTTCGGAATGATATGAATCCACTTCTTCTCTCTCCAGTTAATTAGTAAGAATTGTATCACAAAAACATTATCTCGAAAAAATAAAATTTGCGTACATAATATTTAGAGCTCAGCATTAAATAACTAATGATTGACATACAAAAACTAATCAAACCTAAATAAGACAACTGGTACTGTCTGGCAGGTGTTTAACCAATCTGACTGAGCTTGTAAGCAAGCCTGTGATATCATATTCTACAGTGAAAACTTAAGTTTCTAATTTAAACTTTAAACTGCAAATAATATCTATACATTGTTTTTGCCAAATAGAATGAAAATGTTTCAAGGTCTGGTAAACAAAATTTCTCAACTTAATCAAGATAGATTATTATTGTTACTGAGGTAGAGAAATGTATTGACTAGTGCTATTCAGATTTATAGAAAGCTGAAATTAGTATTAAAGCATTGAATTGTTGAGGCTTTTGCTTGATATTTTAATCCTGAAAATTGTTTAACCTAAAAGGAAAATCTTTCCATTTACTTGCAGGAGTTGGTTGTAATATTTATTGATTCATTTTCTACGGCTTATCAACCCATTGTAGGTTATTTAAAGCCAGAAAATATTTTTTTAATTCTAAGTTTTTATTTTAAATAATGGTTTAGTGAAACAAGTCTTAATAATTCATCAATAGCTTGTCCGGCAGGCATTCACATTGGTTCCTGTATCACCAAAGCTAGGCAATGTTGAACCTGGGCAGTACCTAGATGGGGGGGCTGTTTGGTGCTGTAAGATTACATTGAAACACCAGTTCCAATACAATCAAAGTTAAGCAATGTTGAGCCTATAGATTGGTGGCCACTTGGGAATACCAGAGGACAGAAAGCTTGGATGTGCAGGTGGTGTAATGGATAATGGCTCTGAATTATTAATCAGAGAGCCATGTTCCAATTCTAGTTGGCTTCATTATATTCAATTATGCACAAATACTCTTGGGAAAGTTATGAATCCACCACTTCTCCCCCAGCTATGGGTTAATTAGTAAGACTTGCATCGCTAAACTATTCTCCAAAAATAAAATTACGTACAAAATATTTGAACTGTCATTAAATAATTCGGAGGTTGATATGCCACTAAACAAAACCCCCCAAATCTACCAATTCAGTTTCATTGAAAAGTCTGTTCTGTCTACCAAATCCCACCATAAGATTTCAGGAAAATTGAGTCTCGATTCCTGGTTAGAAATTAAGTAACTCAAGGATTTGATAAATCCTAAGTTCCTTATAAGAAATTGTATATGTAATCATTATTTGGGCCTGATTTGTTGTATGAAGTTTGTTTATATAATAGTGTTTAGTAGCTTTTCATCTATGATTCACTGGAAAACATTGAAGTAGATTTTTTAATGCAAGCACATTAAATGTCTACATAATGAACCACTTAGTCTGGAGACAGTAAGGCTCAGAACCTTGCAGTTACTAGCAATGGCCCAGTTGGTCTGTTTGTATTCTCTGTAACAAAAGAGATAATATTAATAACTGAAGCTACATTCAAATGAATGCTTAAATGTTTCCAAAGTGAATTCAGTACATTTATGAATTATACTGGTATGCCCGTGTCTCCAAAAATGATGGCAATTTTTAGTTAATAGCATGTTGCAATGAAAGAAAAGTCTCGAAACAATGTATCGTGACTGAATAAAACAGATAAAGAATTCACATCTAAAATAGGTGACCAATGAACTGTTTAAGTAATCTGTTCCCTTTATATTTTTTTTAGACGTTCAATGGTGTCTGATTCATTGATTACTCCTGGTATTATATAAATCATGTTCTGCTCATGTTAAAAATTGTATGTGTTAACAGTGAACTGTAAATATCTCCTGGAAGAAAAAAGGTTAGCGCTTGTCTTAATTCTTGTTCTTTTATTCTCTCTCCTTGTGTGTGTGTGTTCCAAACCACTGCCACTTTATATTCTCTAACACTCTGTAACCTCTTGTCTTAGTAGCTTTATTGCCTTGCTTGGGTGAAATTACCTCCTCATAATTCCTTTAAGGCAATGGTATTTTGCCCTTAAGTGTCCTTTCAGAGCAAATGCAGTTTGTGATAACTTGTCTGACAGTGTTTTATGTCAGTAATAAAAAGGTGATATAAATCAATTATTTTCTATGCCATTTTATGAGAGCATCTTGAGTGTCTGACATAACATTTCCCAAATATGCTTTATGTTCATATCATTATTTTAAAAAATTTAGTCTAGTCTGGAAAAAGATGAAAATTATGGGGGCACTTAAAGATCACTTGCTGTAGTGGTGTTCTGTAAGACTATCTTCCTCACCATTGTTCCATGCCAAGACACCATCTGTATCTCCAACAATGGCTGGAGATATATAAAACCATTTCATGACCTGAAGCTAGTCAGTAAAGACTTGTCTATTTCCAGTTGTAATGGTCGTTGAAGCTTGTTATATTTGACATTCATTGCTTATTGATGTATTTTTTGCCTTCATCTGCTTGTACATTTGTTCAATATGGCAACAGGAGAAAAACCCCAGCTGACAAAATCCCAGGCTTTTATTCCAAAAGTGGACAGTCTCACAAATCTATAAAAAAACAAACAAATTTAACATTGAAGATTCAAGTAACTTTTAATTCACATTTTCAATATCAAATTGAGACAACAGAAGTAGCTCTTTCTTTGATTTTGTTAATTCAGAACAAACTTTAAACCCTTAATTTGTCATAATCTATCTTCATATACATTCTATGTTTGTTTATATTTTGTTGGAAACCTTAGAAAGAGACCTTTTTCTCTCTCTCTCTCTATATATATATATATATATATATATATATATATATATATATGAGCTTGTGTGAGCATTGAACTAGAAGCACTCAGCCTTTGGTCAAATTTACCACTGGATTACTGAAATAAGACACCACGGATTACATAGTCAAAAATCATCACCACAATGACTCCGATTTTAACAAAGGCTATATTCGGGGCCTAATCACAGCTACACACAAAAATACGAACAACACTGCACTTCCTCGAAGATACATCAAAGCCTTGAAAGAATTAGCTAACAACAAAAACATCCATACATCTACTTCTGATAAGGGCGGGGGAATTGTAATTATAAACACATTTCGGCACTACTAGTGTCGATATGGAAAACAAAAACTTACACACAGATATATATAGTCACCCACATACAGGCCTGTTTTGCTGTATCACAGCTCATCAGTGTGGCTAGACATCTGATTGCGTCAAGCTGGAATTGAAACCCAACTGAGTTATCAGTGCACAGTAGAGGGAAAGGGAAATTCTAGCGTATCATTTTTACGAATGTAAGCAAATGCCGTGTGTGTATACTGATTTAAATATTTAAGGCTTTTCCCAATGTTATTATAAAGGATATTAAAATATATTTAAACTGGATCTTTGCATATTTTCATGTTTTATCAGAAGTATTGGAAACAAGCTTATTTTGTCTTGTTTCACAGAAGCTTTCATGGTGGCCAGTTACTATGCAGTTATGTTAACTTTACTCTGATAGCATAGTTTTGAAATTTCTCTTGCCCCCATGCTCAATATTTAATTATCCGCTTAATTCACTAACATTATTTACAACACTTCTAAAAAAAAAAAAAAAAAAAAAAAAAAACTAACTCTTGTGTTCTTGACCTTTTTATTAATGGACATCTTATTTACACCTTATAAATTGCTATTTAGTTATTATATATATATATATATATATATATATATATATATATATATATATCAATTTTTTTTTTTTTTTTTTTTAAACATCTCGATATACAGTCCAGAAAGATACCTTATTTAATGTTAGATGCTGCTTTTATTTAAACAGCTCCCAGAAATTGGAGTCATTCTTTGCAGTGTGTCCTATATAATATTTTTTTATCTATTAAAATTTGTCTTTGTATGTTCATCTATGTGTGCGAATTGTAGTAAATGTTGACAAATAAGTCAACCTATGTGATATATAATAAGAGAGATAATGATGCTTTTATACATCAAGAACAATATTGGAAAAATGTATGACGAAGTGGAAAGTTTTCTTATGATGCATTTCATGCTTTAGGACTTCATCCTTTGTTTATATGCATGGGTAGCTGCAACAATATAAATTTACTCCAATGAAGTCGTAAAGGATGAAATGCGTTGCAAGAAAACATTTTGTCGTACATTTTCCCTTTATTTATATATATATATATATATATATATATATATATATATATATATATATATATATATATGAATGAGAGGATATGGATGTATTAATCTTTGATTTTAATCAAAATAGATTGGCATGCGGATAAATTTGGATTTTACCAAATTCAACAATACCTAATAACTTCATTGATTTTTTTTTTTTCTTTCTTTCATGTATTTGTATTGACAAATGTACTTTTAAACAGTTTTCTTGTTACCAGTGTGAACTAATAAACCCACAGCTTACCAAGCAATTAGTTGAATTTTTATCTGACATTTTCAGTGTATCATCTGTATGATATTAACTTCTGAACTAAAGAGATTGAAAAATTGTGTAAGAAAACAAAAAAAAAAAAAAGGATGTTCACCTGCTGCAGATTTATTGATGTATTTGTCAGGATTTCAAAGAAGTCTTTTTATGAATTTTTTAATATTTCTTTTTTTAATTTTGTTGTCTTTTATTAGTTTTATTTATTTTATTCTTGTTTTATGATCACTTCTAAAGAACAATAAGTGTACAAAGCAAGCTTTTCTGCAATAAACAATATTTAAAACAAAACTCTATCATGGATAGAATCTTTGGAAGATTTAAGAATATGCCTGTATAAAATTTGACCTTGCAAAAAAAAATTTTCTGGAAAAAAAAAGTCAAATCTCATTAAATGTTAAATTACAATAAATGAATATAAGTCTAAGACTTTTAATACTTTTTTTTTTTTTTTTTTTTTTTTTTTTTTTACTTAAAAATTTTAGTTTTGTTTGTGTTGGTTAATAAATAAATAAATCCTAGAATGTATAAACTTTTTATCATAATTTAACCTTTATCTCTCTGTAGCTTTATTTGCTGTGCGAAAAGTTTATCTTGCCACTGAAGGTGACTCCAATCCCTGAATTTGTTTGAATTTCATAGTTGTTGCTATATCCTGCTATGGCAAGAGAAAACACCTGAGAGGCCTTGAAAAAGAATGCAATGAAAGTAATAATAATAATAATAATAATAATAATGCAGAGTACTAAAGATTAAGTGTGCTCTGTAAGTTTAACTATAACAGTGACAGTGGTTGCTGGCACCCTGTCTGAGAATAATGAAAATATATAGAAATTAATTTATTGTTAAATTTACTGTATTAAAGTAGATAATGATGATTGTGAAGCCTGAGGATTTTGGTAGACCATCCTTCTTTGAAAAATAAGATTCTGTAGTGCCAGTATGCAGAGATTGGTACTAAATAACAATTTCATTGGTTGATTATCAACAGCAGTCTCAACTAAAATAGATAAGACTCAGAAAATAATGACACGATCAAGATGTTAACAGTTCACACTAATTCAAAGGTTAAGAAATAAATCCCCATCAATACTAGAAAGAGCAATAACAACCACATATTTTCCTGAAAAATTGTTTTAAGAGAAAGATTTTATAAGTTTCAACTGATAGCAGCCCTGGCTGCTTTGTCAATGAATACAAAGTGTTTCCTTTTGTAATTGTCAGTTTGAAAATGGCGGTTATTTTTTGTGGAAATAAATAAATACGTGGTTTAATAGAATAATTGTACATTTAGGGGCAACATGGTAATAATAGAAAATGCAGCTAGTTTCACTATAGTTACTTATTGGCTAGTCTTTTATTTGTGTTAGAAAAATAACTTCAGGAACTGTAACAGTTTCCTTTTGAAGGGAAGTTTGTGAAGGCCCATTTAAATTAAATGAGTTCCTCCCTACCCTAACAAAATTCTGGTAGAAAACGTCATCAATCTAAAAAGTTAAAACAGATTAATTCAACATGCATGGATTATATATTTATATACAGAAGTAGGTGTAACATGGCTCAGAAAGGTGAGGTAAGTTCATCCTTCGACAAACTAATCTATTGTTAGCGAAAAAAATAACTGACAATGTTTATTTAAAAAAACTTGTGATGGCATTAGGTTACCAGATGGTGACAGTGGTCAGGTTTGTTGAATTGGGGTATTATCTATTTGTGATAGGTTGTAGTGGGAATAATATGGTCACATGAAGTCTGAATGAGATATTCTTATATCTGATGTGATACGGGGTTAGGGTACTTAAGTGCTCCAGAGGGTAAAAAAGACATGTCTTATCACTCCAGCATCCGATGGTTGAAAACCAAAAGAATTTGTGCCTTTATTTCATACAACACTACCTAGCAGACATTAGTAATCCCCTTCCCGAGTAGACAAGGTAAGGTAATCTCATACATTAACACATATTTCCTTGTTAATAACTAAAATTCTCAATGCGATGTTTTATTTTCATCTTGTCTGTGGCTTTGGAAAGCAATGAACAGGGATGGTGCAAGGGTCTTGTGCTCCCTAAACCATGATAACCACCTCTACATTTTGATTTTAATAAGGTAGTATTCATATAAAATATAAATTTTATTGTAACCTAATTATATAAAAAAAGTGAATATTATTTTACTTTTTTTTTTTTTTTTTTTTTTTTTTTTTACTTGGATGAAAAAAAGAAAAGACAAAAAAGTACCTCAAAATCCACAAGTCTTTCATCCTTTTAATAATAGTCACTCATGCTTAGATTAATTTATAACGAATAAAATATAAATGCAGGTAGAAAAAAAACAGCAAATGTTTGGAGAGAGAAAAAAAAATAAACAGTCATGGTCACAAAGCACTGTCCCCAATCAGCTTGCTTTCCCTCCTCTGGTTGAAGGTAGGTTTCACCAGCCCTGGTAATGAATATACATGACAAATTTCAGACAATTAACTCCACTTTGCTGTTGTCAACATTACATTTCAGATGATCCCTTCAACCCTTCTCAGATGTCTTCGGCGAGAAGATTTCCAAGGAAGAAATGACAACTTAAAAATAACCAAAGCAGTGAGGGAGCTTGCTGTGGGATAATGGTTAGCAATACCATTTTGGGTCCCCATTTCTGTTGAATAGGGAGTTCAATCCTGAGTACCTCTCAAATGATATTAAATCTTAAATAACTGAACTCTGTTTGACTTGTAAAATGAAGCAACCAAAGCAAAACAGATATTGAATAAACTCCTCCTCCTGTGTACTTGGACATGCTGCTGAAAAGAAATGATTGATTTTTCCCTTACCATAACAAATACAAAAATCTATCTATGGGAAGTGTTATAACAGGACAGTGTGACACTGAAATCCAAAGAAGCATTGGGATAGCCAGATATGCACCCCAAAAACTAAGATTATTAAGAAACAGAAAAAATTCATTAGAAATAAAGAAAAGGGTACTCTTAAATGGCAGTGAATGTGGGACAATCTGCTCAAAGAAATAAACTTGACGCAACAGAAATGTGCTTCTATAGAATGGTGCTCAAGACCTTATGAACCGAACATGTGAACAAATGAGGTTTTAGAGAAAAAGGAAACTTATACTTAACATCAGAAAGAAATAGTTGTACATTCTGGGGTACGTAATGAGGAAAGACGCTTGGAAAATCTGATACTCACAGGACAGATTGAAGGACAGGAAAACGGTGCATAAACATACTTGAACTTAAATGTATTGCTGAATAGGGTTTTTAGGAGAAATAAAGACAAGTGCTATTAAGGACAGGAAATTGTGGAGAGCCATGATCACTTATCTTGAGAGGACACGGCACATGAAGAATCGAGTGTATCTTATATCCACCTACCTGTGTCACCATTTTATTAAAATTATTTTTTCTTCCACTATGTATCTGATGACCTTTCTTGATTGTATGTTGTTTCATAATCTTGTCAAATTCAATTTTGGGTGGAGTAAGCACGTCCTCTTAAAAATGTCACACCCGTACTTTTTTTCTCATGTTCCCGTTTTCCTGGGACTGTCTCCCTCCATCTGTTTCATTTCTTTGAAAATATTTCTTTACCAAATTTTTTATGCAAATCTTGTGTGTATTTAATCACATTTGTTGAGTGGGTGTTCTTGTTGCTAAATTTAAGCAGTTATCTTTTTTTGCTTTAATTAGCAACTTGTGACAGCTTGTTAGTAGCTTGTCTGTCACATATGGTATATTTTGGTAGCAGTATTTCATTTATAAGTTTGTTTGTAGACTAATGGAAATAATACTGCATTAAAAAAACAGGAACTGTCACAATATTTGAAAATAAGGAAACTGTTATATAATGACTCATGAAAGCAAGTTAAGACAATGAACAATTGATATTTAAGATTGGTCTACCTACAACCACAACTGACGTAACCTAAATTTTCACTCGCACAAAACCTCCCCCAATCAAAATATAAACACTACCAGACAAATAAAAATGCACAAGACACTAAAACACACATTTTCAACCAAATCCTGCATAGACCAACTAGAATTGATACACAATGATGCACACATATGCTGCTTGAGAGGACAAATACACATAAGGTCTGCTAAATCAATGAAAAACAAACACAAATATAAAAATATCAGAATTTTCTTTGTGTCTCCATATTTCATGTGATAAAGCTTAAAAAAAAAAAAGAAAAAAAAAAGTTAGATTTATAAGTTTCCTGTTTGTTTCGTATCTTATTCAAATATGTATCAGTAACTTTGAAAATGGTTTGAAATCTAGAAAGAAAAAAAAAAAAAATCAATCTGTCCTAAACTTATATATAAATAGCTGGCCATTCGTATTCAAGGATACCTGCCTACTAGTGTCTAGACAATCCCTATTGCAGCTGCTTGCTCAGGCACGTTTGTGCTTGTTCAACACTCATGGAGCCTACCTGTGGTTTATACTGCAACTATTCTGAGCAAACCATAGTTACAGTTTCTGGGAGAGAGCATGTTATCTAGCATGATAAACAATCTGAACAAGGCCAGCATGGTCTAACACTCGGTCACGATGACTTGTGACTTTGTGCTAGCACAGCTATTGACGGTACCCAAGTGTCCTGTCTATCCTGTTTCATTCACAAGGCTTGGGTCAACCTGTAGTATGGTTTTTAGACACTTCTAAAGGTGTTGCATGCAGAGATTACCTCCTCCAGACCGATGACATCAAGAAGTCTCCTTGATATCTCAACTGTGGTGAGATTCAAACTCAGGTCTCATGGTCAGAAAGCAAACCTTCTAACCACTTGGCCATGCACACACTTACTCCCCCCTCCCTGGGGTGTACATACACACACTTAAATCAGTAGTTTGATCAATGTTCAAACCTTTGATCCTGATGACTTGAGATTTTATGCAAGCACAGCCATTGATAGCTTCCAAACAATTTTGTTTATCCAGTTTTACTGACAAGGCTTGGGTCAGTTTGTAGTATGGTTTTCAGTCACTTTCCAAAGGTGCTGCATACTGTGATTGCCTCTCTACCAGAGCAATATCAAGAAGTCACCTTCCTGAAAAATCGACCTAGGTAGATTGAAGCTGATTTCGTGGTAGGAAAGAAAATGTTCAACCACATGTAATGTGTGTGTGTATAATATATATATATATATATATATATATATATATATATATATATATATATATTTCAGTGTACATACTGAAAAACATGGCAGGGGCAATCTATGCACTAGGAAAGGGTATATCCTCAGATCATACAAGAAATGTCTTGAGGTAGCTTCATTTCTGTGGAACTTTTGGTCATGCTAATGAGTTATATTTCTGGGTTATGAAAGTAATCAACAGACTAAGTTGACAAATGAAACCATACATTTAAACAAGCATTGGCAACCACCTACAGATGGATCAAAGCACTCGATACTCAATTTTTCAAAAAAGTGATGGGGAAAAGTCAGGCTGTGGGTCAATCATCAGTAACCGTCACTATTTATGGATAGAAAGGATTGTGATGTTGAACAAAGTAGACCTTGGTTTAAGAAATAAAACTGGAAAAAATTTACAAGAAAAACGAATGGAAAAATTTAGTTAGAAACATGAAGTTGTAATACAATGTACATCAGATGATACAAGTAATTGTACTTAATTTATAAATGCTGAAACAAGTATGAACGGGAATTTTATTGATGTTGAGTCAGTTGATAAGGTTAAATATTTTTATCAGGTTTGTTGAGAAGACAGCTTCCGTTTTTTGATGACTATTGATAAAATTGAATAAAAATAGACCGAAGGTCGCTTTGAAAGTAACTTCTCCTGTTTTTATGTTCAATCAGTTATTGGTCATGCAGTGAAGTTGTGGCTTCCCGCCAATAACCCATAATTACTTTTTGCTTTGTTAGAGATAGCAATCTAGTGTTACATTTAAAACACAAATGAATCGAATCAAAGATGTTAGTGAATTCTTCCATGTGGAAAAAATGTATCCATTGATAATCAATGCTTGATTAACGTTTATGAAGCTAACAGATGTGAGCAGTTAGGCGGTGGGTAATGCATTCCGGCAGTGATATGTGACAAGCCACACTCTGTGTGGTCTTGAACAGCTGTCAACTTGATAATTCAAAAACTTCTCCAAAATGTATAGCAGTAGCATTGTGTGAAAAATTAGTTTTGTAACAAGGAAAGTATATTTGGTTTTGATTATTGTGGACAAGTAGCACTAAGATTGATTTTTCTGTAGGATGATTCTCATCTTTTTATCACATCTATTTGGTGGTTATGCCTTCTGTCCTTCATGTTTCTGTTGAGCTGCGTTTTGCAGATTTTAATCCACCACAACAAAGAAAAGGACAAAAGTAGTTTCAATATAAAATGTTCTTATTTTATTTTTTTACATATATTTTACTTTGATTTTTTTTTTTTTTTTTTTTTTTTTTTTTTTTTTTTTTTTACAACTAATTTTTTTCTTAGTGTGTAGGTGTTAATTTTTTATAATCCTTTGTAGTTGTTTACCAGCATGAAAAGGAATGTGATCTTTTTGTGTGCATGTGTGAGAAAGAAGAGGTGAAGAAAGTGTAAGTGTCAAGTAGCTTGATGAGGAAGACTGATAAAGGAGTAAGGGAATTTCTTCTAAGTCTAATGTTTCCGTTGTGTCTCCGTACTGGTTTGTCTGTCTATAAATTTTACTTAAATACCCTTCTAAGGGAACATGAAGCATGTTTTGTATTGTTGGTAGGAGTGTGATCCATTGGTTGAAAAATGTTTTTGTTCCACCTGGGTGAAATTTAAAAAAAAAAATTTATTGGGAAGTCAATTCAGAATTTTAGGAGCACTAGGATTTATTTTTAGCTCAAAAAAATAGGACCTTGTATTCAATCCTGTCCCCTAACTTGAATCGAAGCATAATTACTTATTTTTTATTTTCTAGCATTTAAAATAGTTACTGGTTCAAAGATTGCTGCTTCTAACAAAATTTTATTTTAATATAAAGAAAGTTTAATTTTTAAAATTAAAAACATGTAAACTTCTGTGGAGTGCTAGTTTTTGTGACACTGTTGTTGCTCGACTGACCTTACTTTACAGCAGGGAAATCGCCAACCAAATTAAAGAAAAAAAAAAAAAAACGAAAAGGTAAATCATTTTGTTAGAGAAGGAAATTAATCAAAAGAAAAAAAAAGTGCTTTTTTTTTTTTTTTTTTTTTTTTTTTTTTTTTTTGTAAAAGACACTTAGTTGAACAGTAAGTGTTGCCCATAACACTCTAAACCTTGTTGACAACTCTCCCCAAAAGTGTGTAATAATGATAAAAAAACAAGAAACAAACTAGAACTTTCATCTGCCTTACTTACTGTTACTTAATGGATATACAATGGTGAGACTAGTATTTCATGCTTGGGAGAGAGAAAAAAAAAAAAAAAATTTGTTAGGAAAACTATGCACACCTACTGGGTTGGATACAACATAAAAGAAAATATCTTGTTTAACAATCACATTTTTAATATTTTGTATTACATTTAAATAATGAATGAGTTACTTATTTTAATGAAATGGTTTAAATTTAAAAAAAAAAATTAGGTTAGTCATTTACTTACAAGCAATATTAATTCTACTGTTAAATTAATTTAATCAGTAAATTTAAGATTTATTTTAAGAAGATAGATAAAATTTTTCCATTTAGGTTATGACTTTTCTTACCCGAGTAAAACATACCCTATACTTTAACTAAAGTGACTTGGAAAAAGTCCTATGACTGGTCATATGTAAAATTTCTTATTTTTCCTTCTGGTGGTTTGTGATGTGTTGGTTAGCCATTCAACATTGGTTTCTTGTGATTGCAGCAAGTGACAGGTAGTGAAGCGTTTTTGTTGCATAGCAACCCTCATTTAAGCAATCATGTTGAAGGTCGGGGGTAATCATGAGAACTTGAATATAATTACTTGAAAAAGATTAGTGTTTTGATTACGTGTGTCTTAAGTGCAGCTTGTTCCCTTGAAGCAATTTCTAGAAAGACAACAGAGCGAGAAGGACAATTGTTTTTATTTAATTCCTTTTTTTTTTTTTCTTCAAAACATTAAAAAAAAAAAAGAAAGTCGTTTGGTAAAATACTAAATTCCATCAGATGTTCAAGTTGTTGCGATCACAGCTTTTAGTTAGCCTACAAGTATTGTCAACCATTATTTTTACATTTCATTTAACCGAGTTATTTGTAGAGAAAAGGAATATTGTAAGATCCAACACTCGGAGACATTTTTATGTGAACAAATAACATTTTCACAAAGGAGGAAATATCATGCATATATATTACAGAAATTAGGAAAACATTTAGGTTCGGTATATAGCACTTTTTATTTGTGTAATTCCCTTCGGTTTCTTGCTTCTCAGTCAACTTTGCAATTTTTTTTTTTTTTTTTTTTTTTTTGTCAAAGTTGTCAATCTTTAATTTCTCTCTCTTCATTTCTGTTCTTTTATTGTTCTCTCTTTTTAATGTCTCCCCTCCCCCACCTATTCTCTAGCACTCGGTAACCCTTTGCATCTTAGTGGCTTTATTGTTTACAGGTGACTTAAAAAATTAGTAAGTCTTCTACATTCTGCATTTTAGAATGAAAAGGAGGAAGATTAAAACCAAACTTTTATAGTCCTAAAACACAAATCTGGGTAAAAAAAAAAGTACTGTTTCTGTGTCTTTTTATAGAATTTTTTTAAAACTATTTCTAGTCTCTAATTGTGAACAGTGGAAATCTTGGATCTGTGCTGTTGTGGATCAACGATACTGGGATTTATTTAGTAAAAAATAATTTTTACACCTGCCTTGGTAATTGATGGTAATAAGCGTTGTTCAAAAATCTGCTACAATGGGTTCATCTCTACCAAACATATCACTTGCAAAACCAAGTTTTGACTTTCTTTCTCAGTTTTGCACTAGCCAAAATTGAATTTTTTTTTTTTTTTTTTTTTTTTTTCCTGACCACGTGAAGCAGCGCCACCTAACAGGTGTCTTTGGCAGATCAAGTAGGGAGGTGGGTTAAATCCATACTGTGTGTGTGGGGGGGGGAGTTAGAAACTAATGAATGATAAAAAAAAATAAATTGTATTTGAATTGCACTAATTCCCGATTCTGTTGCATGATCTTTCCTTGATTGACGACAGCCCTTTAATGACGGGAACAATGACATTTTTACTATCACTTGTTTACATTACCACATGTTAACTAATAATTGGGACAGTTGTTACAACATAGTTTAATAGCATGATCACCAACAAATAATGTTCTGACTGAAGACAGTTAATGACCTGAAAATGAAGAATGTGGACAAAGGGGTCTACTAAAGGATGGCAACCTCCCTACAGAATTTCTTGTTTTTATACTCCGGCCTTTGTTCGATAAATAGCTGTATTGCATACACTAAAATTGTAGCCTCTGCTCTAGGACATTAGTATGTATACAAAGGACTGTTCTGTTACATGAATATATATATTTCTTAGGAATTAATGAATTTTGTTTTTTTTAATCTGACATATCTTTATTACTTCAAATGTTACTTTTACTGGATACCTGTGGTTGAGTGGATGCTCCGTTTATTTTAAACAGTATTTATTTGTCAAAAGAAAATGTCCTGCCAAAGGCCACACTTTAAGTTTCCTCGAGTATGTAGGCCGGTAAAAAAACTTAAAAAGATAGTTGGAGCTTCTAATCAAATAGGGGGTATCCACTAATTATTTGAAATTATATAAAAATGCAATAATATATATTTACATATCAAGAACAATAGTGGAAAAAGTTTTATTGTGATGCATTTTGTCCTTTAGGACTTCACTGGACAAAATTTGTCATGTTAGTGCAACTATATATGTGCATAAACAAGGGATGCTGGGAATTGGAAAAAAAAAAAAAATTTAATCTAGCCTATTTCATTTAGATTCATCTTTCCATCACTTTTGCTAGTAGATATCCGACAAGTAATGGGGAATTGTTTTAACAGGCAGAGCAAAGAATCTGAATGAAATTGGCAAGATTAAAAAAAAAAAATTACCAGCATCCTTCATTTGTGCACATGTATAATTGCACTAAGATAACATAAATTTAGTCTGAAGCCCTAAAGGATGAAATGCATCACAAGAAAACTTTCCACATTTTTTTTCACGTATGTATGTGATCACTCCAAACATTCATCAGCATTAGAATCCTTCAACCCTTTCTGAATCCTTTGCACTGTCCTCATACTAACGCATAAACACTCTTCAATATTTGTATTGGACCTTCTGGCATGAATGTCAAGCAGTACAGCATGCTGTTTCCAAATTTTTTGCAGAGTGAATTGCATTGTTATTTTTTTTTCTGTGTCCAACTGACCCTATTATACTGTGAAGTCAACTAAAACATGTATGTATGAAATTAAAAATATAAAATGGCGACAATTTACCCATCGCACAGTGTGTGTATGTGTATATATATATATATATATATATATATCATTTGATTATTTTTTGTGTGGATTTGGACAGGGTTTGTTCGAGATATGCATTAAATATGCACTTGAAAGAAATGCTCCCAATTTTGCTAAGATTTTATTTTCAATACTTTTTAAAATATGAATATTATATAAACCTGTGTTATGAGTTTACAGTATAACCTTAAACGTAGTGTTTTAGTTGGTGAGAAATAAATTTCTCCTGAAGCTTATAGAAATGATGGCTTTATGTGCAAGTGATATATGAGAGTTCAGAACCCTCCCCCCCCCCAAATTTCCTGTTCTTTCTCTTGCCATACTGGTGGAACAAGTTTTTCTCATTAGTTGTACACTTTGCAACATTTAAATAATGTGTAAACATCATAAAAGGATCTTTATTTTCCCGATGATTAATTTATTACAGTTCAGGTTAGTTTATTTCAAGTTTTACTTGATTTAAGCAATTTTTTTTTTAATAACCCTAGTACTTTTTAGAAATATTTGTGGTTCTTCATGTTTCTTGTTTATTATTGTGATCATAATTTGGTTGTTTTATTTATATTGCAACTATTATTAATTTTTAAGTTGCTTTAGCAGAAGTCATGCCTTAAATTCTAGTTTGGTTTGTTTTACAGCATATCAATCTCAATGGGTTATTTAATACAGACAATTTTTTCCTCCAAAATGTATTGCTGGTAATAATTTTTTCCTCTAAAATGTATTGCTGGTATTAACTTATTTTTACACTTTGATTGTGTTTTGACCCCAGTGTGTGTGTGTGTGGGGGGGGGGGTGTTAACTATTTGCCCATAGTTGGGACCCTAATGGGTCAGGGTGGACCTGCGAACACCAGCAATTAAGACGTGGTTCCACACTCCTCAAAACCTCCTGATCAGAGGCCTTGCTGTTGAATGTAGTTTGTCTTACCCAGGACGCCCTAAATTCTGGATTTGTTTCTTTTCATCAATTTCACCCCCAGCAAGGCAGTAGTCACTAAGACACAAGGTGTTACAAGGTATGGAAGAATTAGAAAACAAACTTTACTAGGGAAATAGAACAAGAAAGTAATTGGGAGGACAGTAGAAAGCAATTGAAATTTTTGAAGATTAAGGTTGGCTGGAAAGTATGGCACTAGAAGACTTCCATAATCACAAAGTATGAGAAAAGAAACTGTTAGCATAGCAC
>OZ010613.1:37474975-37562475 GCA_963932145.1 Acanthosepion lycidas
ACAAATAGTTAACTAAAATGGACACTTTTAATGAGTTTTTCCTCTTTTCATCATTTACAAAGTTTTATTTGGTTAAGTTGAACTTTTTTGAAAAAAAGCTTTAAATTGATTTAGGAGCATTTTCAAACTTTCAAAGTTTGATGTCAGCATTTCATTACTTTGGAAATTTGAGCTTTTCTATTGATGAAAATTAGCTTAATAGAAATTTTTTTTTTTTTTTTTTTGTAAAATCTCTTTCTCTTAAATTTGTTTTTCTTTTAATCATTTCACCCCAAGCAAGGCAATAATATCACTAAGCTTCAAGGGGTTACTGGGAGTAAAAGATAGTTAAGACTTTAGTGAGGAGAAAGGACAATAAAAATGGACTCAGGAAGACAGAAGGTGGTGATTGTCACTGCATTTCAGTTTTGAAGGTGACAGTGAAGCAAGAAAGTGGAAGACTTCTACAGCCAAGAAAAACTGCTAGATTAATTTACTTAGGAACCTTTTGCAGGTTATTTAAATCCAGAAAATATTTCTAGATTGTAAGCAGTTTTTGGAGATAGTAATGATTTTTACTGAAACAAGTTCTGCTAATTAATCCATAGCTGAGAAGAGGTGAATTTGTACCTTTCCCAATATAACAAACCTGACTGGAATTGGAGCTCGGGTATTCGACTTCAGATTTCAAGCCATTATACATTGCAGTACCTACATATCCAAACTTGCAGCACCTGGTATTCCCAAGCAGTCACCTATTTAAGTACTGACCAAGCTTTGATATGGCTTAACTTCAGTGGGTCAGTGTGATGTAGCTGTAAACAAGAAAGGACTAGATTGTAACTTATGGTTACATCTATTAGGTTGGTGCAAAAATAATGACGTAATAATGTTGTTTTTTGACGTATTTAACGTCAAGAAACAACATTATTACGTCATTATTTTTGCACCAACCTAATAGTTAGTTCAATGGTAAGATCAAGTCACCAATATATTAGTATCCTTAGTCAAAGCATCAAGGAAGAAAGCTCGTCTGAACAATTGCCATGAAAATATTGATAGAAGACAAAGCGTAGCCGCATTACAGTGGTGGGGAAAGTGATTGGATTTTGTCAAGAATCTTGAAATAATGCAAGAGCTCCAGACCAGATCTGGCAGCAATATTCAATGCACAGATGAAAGATAGATTATTTATATTGAAGGATTACTGTTTTATATCTTTTTTTTCTATGTGTAGTTAGCCACTTTCTATTTTGAATAACAATTTTGAAAATCATGACCTAGTGATGAAAGGAAAATGTATGATTGTTTTAATCACAAAACTGGCCTAAAAGCATATGTATGAATCATGTTTTGGAACACTTACAGACCCCCTATGCATATATTTGCAGAATATGTTATGTAAGGTTATTTCTTCGACCAACCCAAGCTTTATCTGATCTGACCTCCAATTTAGGATCAGTGACCCTTCCCCTATTCCAACCTTTACTAGAGCTATGTTACCCAGATCACTACCTGTTCTCTCCCGTTAGACAAGATTGTACCTGTCAAACAACTTGTTACTTACTGTGTTTCAGTACCCTACTCCCTCACTGATGCTGACCCTTCTGTTGTAAATACATTTACTTTTTATTAGAGGTGACTGACTGTTGCTTGTGTGCGGTCCCTGGGAAATCTGCTTAGAATAACAGAAAGTGGGTGACAAATTCAAGTGTTTACTAAAATCTGTAAACCGTACTTGTAGCATTTGGTCTTTACACACTTCTGTTTATCTTAAGGCAAATACAAATGTGTGGTAATTTGTTGAGTATTAACTGTTTCATAAGTTTACTTATGTTAATTTGAGTGGAATCTTAAAATGGTTGCTTAAGTCTCTTAAAGTGTGTGTAATATATATATATATATATATACACACACACACACACACACACACACACACACACACACACACACACACACACACATGTGTGTGATGTGTTTGGCAGAGGAGGGGGAGTATTCAACAAAATATTGGAAATAGCTTTTTTCACTGCAAATTGTCATATAAAAGTATTTTACAAAAAATTAGAGCTGATTATTTGAAACTCAATTTAGTTTTGTAGTTTGTAACCATGCAATAAGATGACGTAACACCAAGTATGGATTTGTGTGGAATATCATTACATTATTGTTACATAATCATTAAGGTTTTTGTCAAAACCATTTTATTTTTGGTCGTATATTAATTTAAAATCTTCCTTTTTACAGACTTTAATTTTGAAATGGAATAAGCTCATTCTAAACTTCAGAATTTCACTGTTGCCTGTCAAAATGACTGGAAGAAAGTGATCTAAAACCAATGGAAAAGGAAGATAACAAAGTGTAAACTAAATAACTCCAGTTTGGCTGCACTGCTAAGTTCCCTAAGTTGAGCAAAGTATTCTAAGATGTTGCCAATAACAGAGGAGATAAAAAATTACTAACATTTTGAATACAGCATTAAAATTTATATTTTAATTTATGTAACTAAATGTATAATTGCTAACAATGTTTCTGTAAAACTTGATATTTTCTGTAATAAATTCTTAAATATTATTT
This sequence comes from Acanthosepion lycidas, assembly GCA_963932145.1. NCBI lineage: Eukaryota > Metazoa > Mollusca > Cephalopoda > Sepiida > Sepiidae > Acanthosepion > Acanthosepion lycidas. Next base: position 37,477,532 of record OZ010613.1, read on the forward strand.
TACTTCAGTGTAAGGTAGTCCTACATTTACAATTTCTTATGGCTAACCATAAAAAGAAATGTTTATCAAAACTGCCTAAAACCTTTAAGTGTGTATTGCTGCTAAATTATCAAATGTTGAATACACCCACTCTTCAGCTGAATGTCTCTGACACGCACACACCCAAATGTAAAAAACAAAATTTTGGTGTTCAAAACATTAGTTTAAAGTGGGGCTCAATACAAGAGTAGAGCAATATTTATTATGAATTGTTACATTAGAACATGTACATACCCACTATAAAACTGTATTTCTTGTTTAAATGTTAAAAATTAATGTTTCTTAAGGTGGGAAATCATGATGGTATCAGTTTTGTAGTGGGTATGTACATGTTCTAATGTAACAGTGCATTTATATATATATATATATATATATATATATATATATATATGCAGGTGAATAAAAAAGATGTAAAACTTTTCTTAGCTGATGTATTTTGTCCTCTGAGGGACTTTGTCAAGGCAAATGTAAGGATTTATTTTGTTGCACATTTATATACAAGAGGAAGGATGTCATTGGTTTATCAAGGCATTTAAATTTGAGAATATTCATGAATATTCATCAGGTGGTTGAAAGGTCAAAACATGAGGTTCACAAAGTGCCAAAAGTGTGCAAGTAATATTCAAGAAATTATTTTTGTTTTTTTTAGTATTGTTTAAATTATGATCAGATGGTTTGGGATGTATGTGCTGTACATCTTCAAATGCATGAGGTAATGGATTTGATTTTTACATTTGTGGTTGTTCGCTTTTGAAAGTAGTAATTCTTTTAAGAAAGGTGAAATTGGAAAGAAACTTGGGTGTAAATTTATATTTTAATAAGATTTGATAGTGGCACTTTAAATTACTCTCTCTTTTGATAAGTATAGCATTATTTTAGTTCGAAATTGTGGTTGAATTTATTTCTGTATATGACTAATGCATTTGATAAATTGGGTATAAGGTCTTTTTTGTGTTCATGCTTTTTAAATTTCTGCATGTTTCCCCAATATATTGTGAGGAACAGTTTGACTATTTCATATGTCTGCTTCTGAATTATAGATGTTTTGGGATCTGATCATATCCATAATGGTTTTGAAGTGGTTGTGACTATTTTGATGTTCAGAGGAGATAAGTTGTTTTGTATAGTGGATGTCATAGATTAGGTAGTATTATATCTGTTTTTGTTGAGTTTGTTTTGGGTAAGTTTTTGTCTTTTTATTCATTTTGTTCTTTCACAGATACACTAAAGCTGAAAATAATTCTCTCTTTCTAATATATATATATATATATTGTTTGTGTGTGAAATAAGCTGCTCATAAGAGTCTACTATAAAGGTGGGGGAGAGGAGAGTTCAATGCCATATTAAATGGCAGAGACTTAATATGTATTGCATAAAGTGTTCATTTTCACACTTAACTGTTGCTGACCACCTGATGAGTGTGTGAAATTTATACAGTCCAATGTCTTGGATGCTGTCAGTTCTAAACTATTAGTATGGCCATTCTTGATGGCAAGATTGAAGACAAGAATCCAGACTAAGCATGACCAACCCCAAAGACCTCTAACAGTGAAACAAGCAGATGGTTGAACCAGTGCTTGAAGGTGGCTATGCATAGTGGACCTATTACAGAAGGCACCACTTGAAATTAGAAGTCAACACAGTCTGTTTTTGTTTCATAACTGCATTCTGTATGTCTCATTCCATGTGTGCTGTATAGGAAGGTCATGAAGTCAAGTGTTCAAGTTGAGGTCTGTTTGAAGCAAATCACACAATTGGCACTTTCTACTCTGATTTTTCTTTCACATCTAAACAACTCTTACAAAGTGAAACGGTGATAGGGGATGGGTAACTAGAGCAGGTTCTAGAAGGATCGCCAATGTTCTTAAGGGATGTGCTATATAGGAAAATTCTTCCAGATCATAAGAGGATGCTTGATAATCTTGATTAAAGGACTATTCAACTGAATTTAGCTATCCAGTTAACTCTGCTGCACAAAAGTAGCTATTTTCTTCGTATTTTCCAAGCTTTTAACTAAGCCGTGGTACTACTTGTAGTTTAGTGTTGTCACTTGGTTATTCTGTGCCGAGTGGGTTCCAAGAAAGCCCACAGTCTACCTTACAAGTCTGACCTGACACACTCTTTGAATGTTTCCTTTCATGAAGTCCAAATGACTGATCCTTCAATGATGACCCAAGACAAGTAGTAGATTGTTCAAGAAGCAGCCAAGACACTTCTGTGTGATGGGTATACATGCCCTTGTTCAAAGGTGGAATACCATTACTGATCAAGAATACTGTCCCAAAAAATACTTGAAATTCTGTAACTTTCATGTACATCTTGATATGCTCAGTATTCGACTTTTCTTGCATTGAAAGAACAACTATTACTTTGTGAGTGACCATTGTGATAATTACTTTCCAAGTTCGTAGGTATCATCTTAGGGGATGCACTAGAAAAATGTGTTCTGCATTTTCCTTTTTCTATATGGTTCTACAGAAGGATGCTGAGAATACCATAGGCTGAACATGTGACAATTTTAGAGAAAATAGAAACAAAAGACAATTATTTCCTAATGTCCTTTAAAAAATTTGGCAGAACATTTTTGTGTGTACAGAAAGAAAAAAAATTGACACATATTGTTCTTAGCTTATTACTGAAAGAAACTTAATGTTCAGCAAGTACCTCTACTGATGCCATTTGTCAGTAAAAACAATCGGGTTCTTCAATGTGCAATGTCCCTTTAGGATGTGGGTAATCATAGATCTCCATAATTTCCTGTTGTATTGAGTAATTATTTACCCTTCACCATTCATTTTATTTTTTTTGTCAATTCACTTATTCTTTCAGGTTACTTACTGATTTCTCCTGCTTCTCTTGTCTTCAATATATCCTGTGAGTGTTTAACTTTCTAAACCTTCCTTTGTTTTGCATTCCAGGAATTTGATCTTTCTGATTGTTAGCATGACTTTCTTTGTAGTTCCTATTTTCTTTAAAACTTTCTCGTTTCTCCTATTCTGTCCATGGTATTCTCAGCAGTTTTGGTAGAAGTATATCTGTTGCTTTGTCACTATAAGATTGTCCAATATTTACTGCCATATAGGAGAGATATTATATAGGAGTCTTGCACACTTTTCTTTGTTTCTTATATTTTCCTAATTAATACTTTAATTTCTGAAAGGCACCATTCGCTATTATGTGTTAGATATCCTATTGTCTTTTTCACACTATCCAGATAATTATTTATGCATTTGCTTGAGTGCAACATCCCAAAGTCTATTTTACTAGCTAACAAAAATTCATTCTGCCTTATAGTTAGTAGTAAAACCTTTCTTGTTGATTTCTTTTATTACCTAGTTAAAGTTTTCAGTTTGTCATCCCCATGTTTCATAAGATTGTCTGCTAATAAAATCATAAGTCTTGTTCCCTTAGAATTTTCTTTGTATAGGCTAAATAAATCTGGTGAGAGAACATCCTTGTCTTATTCTTTCTGTATTTGTATTTTCACTGACCTCTTTAACTATCCATGAGCAAGCTCTGTTCCAAATGTTACATGACTCTAATATCTTTCCTGTGTAAATTGAGCTTTTTCTTGTATTTAAAGTAATTGCGGTGTGCCTCTATTTCAGCCTTATAATCTCTAAAAAGATGAAAAAATTGTCCAAATTTGCAGTTTGAACAAAATTGGGAGAATTTCCTGGATCTATCATAAAAATTTAGTCAAATATTTTTTGGCCTATCTTCCCAAACAAAATGTTATGGAAATTTGCATGGGTAAGGCTCTCTTTTGGGTAAGGCTCTCTTTTGGGTAAGGCTCTCTTTTGGGTAAGGCTCTCTTTTGGGTAAGGCTCTCTTTTGGGTAAGGCTCTCTTTTGGGTAAGGCTCTCTTTTGGGTAAGGCTCTCTTTTGGGTAAGGCTCTCTTTTGGGTAAGGCTCTCTTTTGGGTAAGGCTCTCTTTTGGGTAAGGCTCTCTTTTGGGTAAGGCTCTCTTTTGGGTAAGGCTCTCTTTTGGGTAAGGCTCTCTTTTGGGTAAGGCTCTCTTTTGGGTAAGGCTCTCTTTTGGGTAAGGCTCTCTTTTGGGTAAGGCTCTCTTTTGGGTAAGGCTCTCTTTTGGGTAAGGCTCTCTTTTGGGTAAGGCTCTCTTTTGGGTAAGGCTCTCTTTTGGGTAAGGCTCTCTTTTGGGTAAGGCTCTCTTTTGGGTAAGGCTCTCTTTTGGGTAAGGCTCTCTTTTGGGTAAGGCTCTCTTTTGGGTAAGGCTCTCTTTTGGGTAAGGCTCTCTTTTGGGTAAGGCTCTCTTTTGGGTAAGGCTCTCTTTTGGGTAAGGCTCTCTTTTGGGTAAGGCTCTCTTTTGGGTAAGGCTCTCTTTTGGGTAAGGCTCTCTTTTGGGTAAGGCTCTCTTTTGGGTAAGGCTCTCTTTTGGGTAAGGCTCTCTTTTGGGTAAGGCTCTCTTTTGGGTAAGGCTCTCTTTTGGGTAAGGCTCTCTTTTGGGTAAGGCTCTCTTTTGGGTAAGGCTCTCTTTTGGGTAAGGCTCTCTTTTGGGTAAGGCTCTCTTTTGGGTAAGGCTCTCTTTTGGGTAAGGCTCTCTTTTGGGTAAGGCTCTCTTTTGGGTAAGGCTCTCTTTTGGGTAAGGCTCTCTTTTGGGTAAGGCTCTCTTTTGGGTAAGGCTCTCTTTTGGGTAAGGCTCTCTTTTGGGTAAGGCTCTCTTTTGGGTAAGGCTCTCTTTTGGGTAAGGCTCTCTTTTGGGTAAGGCTCTCTTTTGGGTAAGGCTCTCTTTGTATTTGCTTCACATATTTTTATAATCTTGTAAATGAACATTGCCAAGGAAATTAAGTGTACACAGTAATAGTGATGTCAAGGGAATAACATTACTTTTTTTCTTCAAATATGAAAGTTAAACATTGTTACATTTTTTTATTCTGTAATAGCATTGACTACTTACATGCATTGTAGCTATATCATGTGAGTTAGAAGAGAACAAATAGTAAAAGATTTTATTGGATTTTAAGAAAAAATGTTTAACTATAAAAATTGAATAAAAGCATAAGACTTAAAATATCTTTAATCAAAGTTTACATGATTTTGATTATATTATATCAGTTATATCATTTATATTTTCTTGGTAATTTTTTCTGTTTTTTTTTTTTTTTTTTTTTTTTTTTTTATTATTGAAAGAACTTTTTGTTCAAACTAAAAAAAATTTCTGAACACGATTGACATAAAGCTCAGCCTTTTTTATATAAGTGAAAATGTAAAACTATACTTCACTAAAATCAAATAGAATCTGGTAAAGACCTTGTTATCTAATATCTTGAATAACACAAAAATGCAGTCTGTTGTGTAAATAGATAAAATAGTTTTATGCTGAGGAGACAGGGTAGATAGCTAAAAAATTGAGTAAATACAGGTGCCACATAATTCGGGATCGGCATATGAATTTTATTTGTGGCACACCCTACTATTTTTCACTGAAAGTTTTTAATTTCATTTTTAAAGTATTTAACACGAATAACAAATCCAATGTTATCTTGCCTGGTTAAAATCTTGCCTGGTTATCAACAATTGTCCTTCATAGCTTTTTAATAAAATGTGTTTTCATTATTCTTCTTAATCCCTGTTCTAACATTTATTTACTCAAGCTCATTATATATGTCATTTTCCTCTGTCTCTTGCTCTCAATCTGTTCTGTGAGTATAGGATTTTCCAAACCCTTTTTCCTCATGTGTCCAGAAATATCAACTGTCTCTTTCTGGTAAGTATGTTTCCTTTTCCTCTAAAACCTCATTGTTGCTCACATGTTTGGTCCATGATATCCTCATCATCCTCTGTAGAAACATGTTTCAGTTGTTTCATGTTTGAGGAGACTGTCCAGCATTCATTGCCATATAGGAATACCGATATCATGTAACGGTTCAGTACTCTTTTCTTTGTTTCTAAGGAAGTATTTATCTCTTAATACACTGCTTAGTTTTTGTAATGCATCTTTATCAATGTTTATGAACTCATAATAGTCTAGGCATAAGGTCAAGGTCATGAGGCTTTCATTGAAGATTGGTCTGAACTTATTAACCATTATTTTATGGTATGTACCCTATTTATAAGTTTTCAAATTTATCCAACTTGGACAGAGAGAAACAGGGAGCAAAGTACATTTTTAAACTATCATCCACCTCATTTTTTTTTTTTTTTTTTTTTTAACAAAATAATTTCAAAGAAATGCCTCTCCAATCATGTTGCATATAAAACTTCAATATGCAATGTCCCATCAGAACATTGGCAATTATGGCTCTCCATAATATACTGTCTTTTGTAGTTAATAAATTTTCTTCTCTTCTCAACTGTGTTCTGCCATCTGTTTACTAAAGCTCACTGGGGTGGTTATGCATTATAATTCTCCAAACCATCTTATGTACCATAGAAATTATTAGGTTGGTGCAAAAATAATTTCGTTTTCTCACATAGTAACATATGTTAGAAAACGAAATTATTTTTGCACCAACCTAATACAACTATTTCTTCCTGATAAGTGTCCTTTGTTTCCATAAACTGTCATTGCTCACATATTTGGCTCATGGTATTCTTGGCACCTTCTTGTAGAACATTTCTGTTTCAAGTCTTTTCATCTGGAAGGAGATTGTCCAGCATCCACTGCTATATCAGTGCAATGATATTGCATATCAGACCAGTACTCTTTTCTTTGTTTCTAATGAAATCTTCCTATTTCTTAATATTTTCTTAGCTATTCTAATGTGCCTTCTGATTTTGGTGTTGCACTTTGTCTTCTGTTAAAATATTTCCGAGATATTTAAATTGTACTTATTTGATATTGGTATCTCCAATTTGTAATTTGCATGTTGGGCTGTCCCTTTTCCTAAAAACCATGCATTCTGTTTTCTTGCAACTCAAATTTAGTACTTTTTTTTTCACTTTTCTTTGCTACCTTCTGTCGGAATTTTTTTTTGTATCTGCTATCAACACCTTCATCTGCATATGTTAAAATTCTGGCCACCAATAATTAATCCCGGTAGAACTTTTAATTCTCTCAGAATCGCCTCACTGAGAAGACAGTTTATCTTGCACCCCCTTTTATTTTTGTATATTTACTGAATTCATTTTCTATTGGTTTTGCTGCTATTATAGGTTCCAAATTGTTCTAATATCCATCACAAATATGTCATGGTTAATTAGCTGTATCAACAGTTCTTGGTGACATACTTTATCAAACGCGTTTGCATAATCTCATATGCAAATGGTTGTCATGAAAATCTTTAATGTTTGAATAGTTTTAATTTTATTAAAAATTGTTCTGGGTGTGCATGAATTTACACTAAAGTTTTTTTTTTTTTTTTTTTTTTTTTTTTTTTTTCCTTTGTAAAATGTCAAATGTCTTCAATCATGCTGTGTATGAAACTACTTGCTTAAAATAGGATTTCTTGTTCACTTTGCTATTAAACTTTTACCTTGGAAGGAAATTTCATGAAGGAGATAAAAATTGATCTTTTTACCTGCTGCTATACATTTCCTTTCAGTGCTGCATTTCCTGATTGTTCCCACCCTCATCTTTTTCTAAAAATTAAATCTACTTGGGCATTAAAAACCTTATCATACCCCATTTGATCCAACCATGACAATTTGATTAAATTGTTTTTACTGTCACTGGATTCTATTTCTTTCAATCTTCTGTTTCTATATAATTTCAATGTTTTTTGTTTTGCTTTTTTTAATTTTGCGAAGATTGAAATCTGATTATACTTAGGCCTGTTAAATGTTTGATTTCTGATCTTAAGACTAGTTCCAAATCTCACTCTGGTTGATTTGTCAGGACATTGATATTATTGGCCTGGGGAGGCAATCCCAGCATGCAACATTGTTGGAAAGTGTTTGAAAACCATATCACAGATTTGCCTAATCCTTGTGAATGAAATTGGGTAGAGAAGGCAGTTGAGAGTTCAGTAGTTGTCACAAGTAATTGTGACTGAGGGCTTGAGCATACTGGCTTGTTCAAACTGCTGATCAATCCAGATTATGTACTCTTTTTGAGAAACTAACTCTGGTCTGCTCATCATAGTTGCAGTAGAAGTCACAGGTGGGCTCTGGGTGTTGAACAAAAAGGTTAAAATTGGATTGGCTAGCCACCCAAGCAGACAGGACTGCTCAGAAACAAGCTGTTGATGTTATATATAAAGATTGTCCATGTATGCTTCTTGTAGCTATCTCTTTTATTACTAAAATTCTGTGACTGCTGTTAGTCTCTGTCACACCCTTTAATATAGCCATACATTGACCAATGGAAATCAAATTTTGGGGAGAAGTGCAAACAGGGAAAGGGAGTACAAAGTACAATTTGGTTTTACTTGGGTGTATTGCTTTGTACAATAAATTTTAATTAATTTTTTTTTTAAATTAAGTTTTATTATTTAACATACAAAACACTCCCACTAAGTTAAAAACAATTTAATGATTAGAATGACACACATTTTTTAATAAAAATGCAATATTGATTTTGGCATATCTTAAGTTTTTATATATACAAGAATCCAGTTTCCTTTATGCCTTTGTGAGAACTACAAACAAATCACAAGTCCAAACATTTAAAAGAAAGAAAAAAAAAAAAAAAAAGTAGGAATTTATCTCCAAAAAGAAATATTTATGCATGGCTAGTTGTATGTTGCATGCTCAAGAGTAAGAAATCCTAAGACTATTCTTTGCTATTAAAAAGGAAGACAAGAAATTTTCTTAAAAAATATTGTTTACTATGCATTCATATAAATTAAATTATTAAACCATGAACTAGGGTTATTGTAAAAGTATTTTTCCAAATAAGCTTCTTAAAAAATTTCATCGCTTGGTTTATGAAATTGAATGAAATGTAGAATTTGTAAATTTTGACAAATGTTAGTGATAACTTCAACAATACCTAATACTGTGAGTATTTGAACATGCTGATGTGTGTTGCAAAAACATTCTTGTGTAGATAGTAGGTTGATGAAAGAAATTCAAGTGCTAACAAAATGAGATTGATATTGTATTTTTTTAGACCAAAATGAAGCATGAGAAAAGATGCTTGAACTTTTTAATGTGGCAGTATCCTTTTTTCAATGATTTTGAACATCTTTTCTCTTCATGCTTGTATTTTGTTTAAACACCTACTAATATACAATAGATATTCATTTTTTTTTCTCTTTTATTGTACTGCCTCATTCCCAATAACAGGTACACATGGTATCACGTCAGACCATTTCAAACCTCCAGCATCCTAATATTAAGATGCAAACAAGGGAGTTAAAACTACCACATGGACACTACATCATGGAAGTCAAAAGTGCTTGAACAAAAAAAATATAATGAACTTTGGACAGTTTATCTACAACTTCAAACACGATACTCGACATCCGAAAGTTAGAAAAGTATAATAATAAAAAAAAAAAAAAAAAAAAAAAAAAATGTAGACCTTGTCGGTTCTATTTAATCAAATTTGTTTGGATAAATACTTGCTGCCTAAATATACCATATTCAAATTACGTGACCCTACTACTGACAAAGATGTTAACATGTACAATTTCTCTCTCGATAAGTGAGTACTGAAATTTTTCCAAGTGAATGACCTGATCCAGCTTCTCCACACCAAAATTTAAAATGATTCACAACTACCAATGACTACAAAAAAATTCCAAACTAAAACTTTACCACAGAAGGCAGGGAACATGGCACAAAATAATGATCCAAAAAAACTGAACAATTTTAAAGGTAAAATATCTTGCAAATTCTTCAGTTAATTTCATTAATATCTTAATAAGGAACAAATTAAATTCCTCGACCTAGGCCTGAATTGCCACCTCTTCTCCACCTTCAATGACAAAAAAAAGCCCCCCCCCATTAGTATATGATCTGTTTATATTAAGCATGTTCATATGTAATCTTGCATATGTGGATAAAAACTGATCAATTTGATCTTCTCAAGTTAGAATAATGTGACAGATGTTTATAGAAAAAAAAATAACTATCAATAATATCTTGACTCAGTTGATACAAAAATGTTTCTTGAAAGTATGTTACAAATTCTGCTTATAGAGTTCCTTCAAATAATAATTACATTGATTGTTGGCCTTTTGTTCTTTTCTTCTCTTGAAGTTATTGCTTTTAACCCTATAGCATTCAACTTGCTCAAACCTAACCCATAAATATTGGTTTTCAGTCTCGCTGACTTCCTGGGTTATTTGTGATGTCATCATTTATTGTGGCAGTATACATGGGTTGGGTTATGCTGGGTTGAACTGAGCCAATATTTATGGGGCAGGTTTGGGCATGTTGAATGCTAAAGGGTTAAAGGCATAACTTAAATACCTGACAAAATTATTTTCTGCCAATCAATACACATTGAAGTTTACTTTTTTCTGCTCTCTGCTCAAAAAAAAATATTGATTCATTTAGTTATTTCATGAGAATGAAAAATAAAATTAATATTTGAAGTTTGGGAGGATAGCAATCCTGCTAAGGTGTGGCATATATGCAGAAAAATTCCATGGAGCTGATGAGCTGGAATATGATAATGTGTTAATCTGACAAATCATTAATTTGTGGGTGGAGAACTTTGCACTCCTTTCCTTATTGATAGTGGTTTTTTTTTTCCTTGAAAAGGAAGTAACCCATTTTCTTTGAACTGGAAATAACCAACCAAGATAATTATAGAATGTACTGTATTTGTATGGTAACTTAGAGAAATAAAATAAAAACCTTCATTGTTCCTTGTGACGTCTTCTCACCTTGAAAATTTCATATTAAAAATTTAAGTTAAAATTAATGATTGTTCAATTTTTCTATAGTCAAAATCAGTCATGGGGAAAACAGAGCCATTTGTCTTTCTGAATAGCATGCTTAATATCAAGAAAATAACATGTATTAAAATTGTTTAGTTTCACTCAAACTCTCTCGGTTACAATTGCCTACATAGACAATAAGTGCAAAGTTTCTTGAATTTTTGTAATCTTTTGTTAAGATAACCTGTAAACATATTTTGCTTTTGAAACTGGAAACATTCAGGTTTTTAATTTAATTTTTTTCTAGCCAAGAAATATTTTCTCTTCTAGAAATATTTTTTGTATAGTCAAATGAATAAATTAGAAACAAATCACATACAGAACTGTTAATCAGTGACAATATTATAACAAGACTTCATCATTTTAATTATAGAAATCTTTTTTGCAAAGGAAAGAGGAAAAAAAAAATTAGCTTTCCCTATTTCGGATACTTACGCATATGGTCTTCTGGGATGGAAATAGCTGTGGTAGTCAACCCTCCCCTTCCAAAAAAATAAAAACACCTGGCAATAGACAGAAATACTGACTGGCTGGAAATATTAAAAACCAAAGTGGAAGCTGCACTGGCCAAATTGAACAGAAACAAAGTGTCAGGGCCAGATGGAATTGTAATAGAGATGTTGGTAGCCTTAGATGATTTCAGCACAGACAAGATTATAGAAATAATAAATGAAAACTACAACAATGAGGATATACCGTAAGACTTACTTTTATAGCACTACCTAAGAAACTGAGTGTGAATGAATGAACTCTACCAAACAATTAACTTAATGTGCCATATAATAAAACTTATCCAAATTCTGATGAATAGAGTACGCAGCAGAATAAGGTCAGAAGATGAGAACAGTGCGGGTTTTAGACACCAAAACTAGGAACCCAGTATTTATGCTCAGAATCTTATCTGAAAGAACAATACAAATGCAGAAGGACACATCCCTGTTTTTTTGTTTTTTTTTTTTTTTTTTTTTATAGACTATGCAAAGGCATTCAACAAAGTATGCCACAAAGATGTTTTAGAGCTACTCAGCAACCTTGACATATTCAGGAAAGGCATTAAAATAATGAAAAATCTCTACTGGCAGCAAACTGCCTGAATATAGATAAAAAATCAGTTCAGCAGATATGCAAAAATAGAAAAGGGAGTAAGACGAGGATGAAGTGATGTTTTCTCTATATAATGAGGTGATTCATCATTGCCAACCACAATCTTAACAATATAGGATATGTAGATGACTCTGTCTTGTCTTCTCTCATCAATGTAACTACAAAAACTTACTGCAAAAGGTAGCGAAGGACAGAAGAAAGGACTAAGCATAAACTACAAGACAATGCATGGTAATCAGCAAAAAGATGAGACCAAAACTCTGATTACAGATCGGGGATCCTAAAATTGAACATGTACAGAAATTTAAATATCTGAGAAGTGTTCTAACAGATCATGGAAAGTGTGACACCAAGATCCAAAGATATATTGTGATGGCCAAGGACGCATTCCTAAAGTTAAGCAGAGTACTAAGAGACAGGAAAGTTTCATTGGAAACCAAGAAAAGAGTATTGAACTGTTGTGATATGTCCTCCTGTATGGCAAAAAATGTTGGGCAATCTCCTCAAAGATGAAGAGACTGAAAGTTTTGTGTATAGATATGTATGTCATTTTTAATTGGTTGTCTTGATGTGAAACTTAATGGTTATGAAGGCTTCAATATTATTTATTTATTTGTAAGTCTTATGTTTACTTTCTCCTCCTCTCTCTCTTAGTACCAAATGTGTACACATTTTATAACCATTGAATTCATACACTGTTTCTAACTGTCCTATTTCTTTAAATATAGAAGATATACTTAATTAGTGGGTCAGATGTCTATTATTACAGCTATCATCATTTATTCAATGTTTCCATTACTTGTCTTTTTCTATCAAACTTGTTGGTAGCAACTTACTGATTTTTATTGTTGGGTTGTACAAAATATATATATATATATATATGTGTGCTATCAGAACAGTGATGTAAAATATAAAACATTCAGAGCCTAATTAAATTAGAGAATGTATAAGGAATTAAATATCTCATCACTTGTAACACCTGAAGATTGTGAGATGGTCACTTTTAATAGGCTTGAGTTGCTGTTTTTCTTTTCTTAAACATTAAAATTAACAACTTTGTGTAGATCAAGAAATAAAGATAAATACCTCTTTCAAGAATTGAACTTGTTTCTCTTCTATCAAGGAAACCACTCCTATAGCAATTTGGCCACAGGAGATCTTGAGAAAGGAAAGTAAAATTTACATATTTAAGGAATGTATCTCTCATGTTGGAGCTTCTATGAATTTATATATATACACTAGCTTCATTTTCATACCCCAAACATAACGACAAGCTTTGACTATAGTGATTTCCCTGATGGAAAAAAGATACAGGTTCAATTCAGAAAGAGCAACTCCAACATTGAGTACCCACTAAAAATGATTTAGCTATAATATATTACAGTAGATAGCTTGACATACTTATTAGTTGAGTTGATTTGACCTGTTTAATTTGATGTACTGTCAATGAATTATATAAAGATTAGTACAAAATTGCTCTTATCCGGCTACTGAACTTACTAGTTTCATATATGCTTTAGTACATATGTGCTAATATTTAAGATAAGCATTTGAGAGAATTAACTTTTATTGCTCAATTCTTTTGGAATCTTATCTTTTTAATTTTTTCTTAAACATTGCTAAAGCATGTTCTATGTTTATCTAAATTGATATGAACATGTACATATGGTATTTGATTATATAGTATCTATATTTCTCTTTTTACTAAAAGCCTGTTTTAGTAGATCACCTTCCAAATTGATCTGACCTCCCTCATGGCCAAAGACACTTTCTGTCTGAGTTTTTTTTTTTTTTTTTTTTTGTTAAATCTGCTTCTAATATTTCTATTGTCTGAAGGCAAGACTTTGATCTGCTTTTCATCAATATTGTTTCTGTGTAGCAGTGTCTACTTACCAAGTTCATATTCTGTTTCCAACTTGGGTAGGGGTGATAAGCGATTGAGTTAATTCAACAACAGCTTATTACTCATTGTCCTGTGCTAAAATGTAATGAACACTGACTATCTTGGTTTGTCTGCTGGAAGCCATCTTGAAAACTCATGTAAGTACATTAATCGGTTATAACCTAATGATGAAAACAAGCGTTTGACTCTATTTTAAATGGTCTTTAATAAGTTGATGACTTTGTCACTCAGTAGGAGTTTTTGATTTTACAATACATTTCTTTTTGAGATTTAAGCATTTAACACTTGTTAGCACATATTAATTAATATCTATACTACTCTCATCAAATTTCTTGATGTGGCTAAAAAAAAAAAAAAATACTTAAAAAAAACAAAAAACAAAAATAAATAAATAAAAAACCCCCCCCAAAAAACCACTCGTGTACATAAAGAAATGCATCAATAAAAAATTAATTACTGTCATGTGTCCAAAAAAATTAAAAATTAAAGTGCCAAAAATATAATAAAATTTATCATTAATTCAATTTTTCTAAACCAATGAGAATCTACCCCACTTTACTTCCCTGTATGCACAAACATGTGACATTCTCACTATCAAACAAGCAGTCTATAAGGACAGGCCATCAACATGTGACAATGAAAACTTTGGCTCTTTTTTCCTTTTTTAGTAACACTTCTTTTGCCACTCAAAAAAAATAAAAAATAAAAACTTATTTAAGAAAGCCCCAGAGACCTTTTGTATTTTTCAACTAAATTATCTGGGCACTCATTACACACATCTCTTAAATAAATAAATATAGACTGTATACACTTATTCTTTATCTTGCCATTCTGTTGGATACTGATCCATATTTGATCTACAGTTGACTGAAATTCACAATTTCACTCCGTATTACTGCCTTTCATTTCTCCAATGCTACCTAAAAACCATAGTAGTTTTGTTTCCATGTTTTGCTGTTTCTCATTTTTACAAGTATCTTTGTATAAATAAATGTTGGGTGGTTTATAATTATTGACTCAGTTATAACTCCCTGACTTACTAATCAAGGTTTAAAAGTATTAATACTTGTTTGGTACCCATTTCTCAACTTGAAAATACAACATTTATTGGAAACTATATCCAGTTGAATTGCAGGAATAGTCATCAGAAAAATAACTTCAAAGGGCTGCATATGTTATTTAAGGACTTTTGTCAGCCAGACAAATTAGCAATGTGGAAACATAAATTTCAATTTAATTATCTGTGTATGTGTGTATTTCATTTAATTTGTGTTATAGACAAGTGTATGGTTGCAAGAAAGAAATACAACAGCAGAAATAGATTTGAGATTTATTTCAATAGGGACGTGTGGTTTTGGGACAGCTACCTTGTGGTATAGTTCATAAGCCGGCTTTTGATCTGGGTTGATCTTTCATAGTAGTTCTCACTGGTTGGTGTGGCACTCCTCCTCCTGCTGACTGACCGTGACAGGTCTCTTCCCCGGCCTCCTGTTGACTGCTGTTGTACTTCCCCGTGTGACCTGTTTTATGGCATTTTTTTTTTATGGCTTAACAGGTTTGAAAAACAGCGCGAGTATAATTAGGAGGGAAGCACTTTTATTTGTCAAAAAATATACACTTTAAAATATTTTTAGTTTTTGACCAGAACTCTTGCGTCGGGCCTATGCATAACCAATGATAATGGTCATTTTGTGATGGGGCCTTGTCCCGTTCACATCCGGCTCTCACTCTTGCAAATGTTAGTTTATTTGCCTGCAAATCAGCAGAGATACGTCTTTTATTTTATAACAGTTGTGTGTTAGTATGTTTGCATGTGTGCATATATATTTTAATTCAATGGCAGACCTAGAAATATTTCTAGAAAATATTTCTATTACCAAATAATTTCTGAATTTCCATAAAGTTTGATAACTATTTTGTTTTTGAATTTTTTTTTTTTTTTTTTTTTTTTTTTTTTTTCAAAAACTTGATTTTATTACTCGGTTCAGAGTAAGGGGTTCCCCAGTCTTTGGAGGTGAATATATTTCATTGTTTTTTCAAATGCAGCAGTTCTGTGGAAATAAGTTCTCAAAATGGGACTTTCACCTCATGAAAGGAATGAATAAAAGTCGACTCTGTATAAATGGCCTGCTGGATCCCATGTCTGAACTGGTGAAACCAAGGAATGTAGTTTAAACATCTAGTATAAAAATAGTGATAGCATTAAACAAGAAATGTCTTATCTTTGGGAAAAGTGGCTGTAAGATGTAAACAATTTATCAGCCACAAGGTCATGCAAATGATTTTGAACTCTGAGGCTAGAAAGTGAGTATTGGGCAGCTCCAACTAATACCCCACTTTTTTTCTCTCCCCTTTTAACTGTTAAATAATTATTTCAGTACAAGGTCAATCAAAGAACACCAAGTTTAGGGTCAAACTAGTTAGTGATTTAATCTTCCATGTGAGCTTGTTAATCATCACAAAACATTGGCCGAGCTTTATTTTGGCATAAAGCTTTGTATATATGGACCTTAGAATCAAACCATTAAGGAGAAGCTTGCTAACCATGTTTATATAGTAGGTGCTCACATTAAATCTTGGCTCAAATTAAAAACTCTTGCTTGTATAACTTTGAAGATATCTGTTTGAAGGAAATTTTTTGTTTCACTAAGACTTTGTTCTTTCTGAACAAAGGAATGTTTGGTATGTGACTATCATCTTCCAATTGGTATGACAACAGGTTGTTAATATGCTTTAATAGATTTTAAGTATAAGTAAGATACACATTTTTGTGTGACAAAAGCCAACTTTTACATACCCAGCCCACACACTTTTATGGAATGTCATACCCTGAAAAGATTCCAATGAGGAATGTCTCTTATCTGCTTTGATGTCCTCCTCTCTGGTAATCAATCCATTCTATCAAACTTTTGTTCTTTCCATTCAGACATTTTGATCATTTTTGTAGGTAAGATTTTTTAATTTTCTATAGGTTTATCAGGATCTTATTTTGCTTGGGTTTCCATGAAAACAAAAGTAGTTTTATTTAAATGTAATGACCGACTTTTATTGAGTTTCATTTTCTTCCAAGATATTAAAAAGAATGGGGAGAGGTCAAAGAGAGGACAAGTTATTTTTTATAACTGTTTCTGACTAAAAGTAGGAATTAAATACATAGAGCAATATTGTGCATTTCCTTATATATATATATATATATATATACACCTAGTGAGCCAGACAAACCTACCTAGGATTCACCTAAACGATCGTCAGGGAAAGCGTGGCTAACGAGGCAAAGAGAAACGCATATTTATAGGCGATAGCTAAAATTATACCACGTGACCAAAAAACACAAACACAACACCTAAGTTTGGGGGGTAAATTTTTATTCAACAAAAATGGGGGAGGGAGTGAAAAAAGAAATGAAAAAAAGGACATTACGGTGGAATGACAAATAAACGGGAAAACGTCTAATTTAGTAGCCAAGATTTTTTATGTCTACATACGTTAAGGATTTCAGTTTTGGAGTTTAATAGCTGTTTAGGTTGATCATATAAAGCTATGGCTAATTTCTCCTCTGCACATAATTTACAAAATTTATGGCCTGCTTTATATTTGGGGCATTTTTTTAATATTTCCCATTTAAGGATGGGGTCTATATTATCTTATTTGGTTTTCCATACATAAGTAGATAGCATGGTGCTATTTTAAATTTTTTCATTTTTAAAGCTACTCGTGTAGTTATATCTTTTTTTAAATTTATCCTGAGTAGCACCTATGTATGTTTTTAGGGTTAGTATCCTCGCTATTTTTGTAAATTTTCATTTGATAAACCACGCATTCTTGCTGACATTTTCCCAGTTTGGTTTGTCAGTAAATTTCAATGAAACATTGACATACAAGAAAATTTCTACTTGTATGGTGTTAGATGGAAATTGAAAATTAAAAGGAAAAACTTCTCCCTCCTCCACCCACTAAAGGTAAAAATTAATTAAGAGAAAAATTTAAGAAAAGAAAAAATTTTCTTGTGCTCCATAAAGTAGTATTGGGGTGGTATATTTAAATACGAATTGGTGTTTGGTATAATAACCAGTGACCTGAATATCTGAAAGGTGAAACATGCGAGTTAAAATATATGTATATATGCAATAAACATGTGGGAAACTTTGTTCCTGGAACAGACAGAAGTATATTAAAAAAAAAAAAAGTTAAAACTGGTCTTGAAAGCAGTTCTCTGTTTAAGCTTCTGCATTAGTCACAGTAAAGATCTGTTTTAAAGTTAATTTACATTTCTGGATATGAGTGATGATGGTCCTCCACTGCTTCCAGTATTTTGTTCCTTTTAACAATAATTTATACTTTCTGCTAATTGTTCTTTCATCCCTTTGCATAAATTTGTTGCACTGGTTGTTTGAGACCCCACCCCCATCCCCCAGAATAACACTAATTTTATTTACTCTTGCCACCACTCTGACTTAAGGGAACCACCTTGACTCAAACCTATTCTGGTAATGGGTCAGTATGTCAATCACTTCCTCATTTTTCATGTCATTAATTTGTGTAAGTTATTCAAACTGCCTCAAACATTGTGTCAAAAAAAAAATCTCAAAAAATAATGTACTCTTGGTTGCCTAAACAAAATATCATTTTTTTTTTCTACACATGGAAAAAAAATGATTTGAGTGAGATTGATTAGTGAGAGAAATCAACATGCATATGTAGTTAACTTAGTGGTTTTGTGACTGGCTGAAGGCATCTCTATTGATGGAAGCACTTTGATATCACTACTAATGGCCTGGGTAATCATGTAGTCTGTTTGGTTAATTCTTTCTCCAGTTGGTCCATTCCTAATGCCAGCCATGCTGGATCTGCCTTTGTGGGTGAACATGGCATTAGTTTTATCATTGGTGGGTGGCTCGGAAACAACTGCTGCAAAAACTGTATGGACCTTTTCTGATTGGTTAGACAAGTGTGCAGAGGTGGACAGTTATAGTCAGTTTTTTTTTTTTTTTTTTTCTTTCATGAGCTGTGGATATCAATTTGAGCACTTTCATATGATTTAGAGAATTGGAGTTCCAACAGGCTATGCCAAGAGATAATTTAAAAAATGCTGATGAAGCGGCCAATCACTATTGATAACAGCACCTGTCCCCAGGAGTCAGAGATAATGTTGAGTGTACTTCTCTCCAGAAAGGCAGCACATGGCTGCCCTGCCAGAACAGTCTGTGAACCTTAGACACTCCATAACTGGACATTCCATCAGCCTGTCTATGCAATAGTCGGGATGGTGAGTGGTGTTAGCTATGCAAATGATTCCTTTGCTAGCCAAATGTGATAGTTTTATGCTCCATAAAAGCAGGTCCATTTTCTGGGAAGAGACAGTGTCTGGCAGTGTATTGTGTTGACTGCACAATGGGATTGCCATGTGTTACCAAGGATTTGTTTGTTACCCAGCATTGTTTCAAATTCTTTCCTCCTTGATTGTGTTTCTGGTGTCTTGACTGTGCTGTATGCATGGTGTTCCCGTATGGAAGTTGTCAGTGCCTTGCTCATCATGATTCTGTGTTTGATTCTAATGTTTTCTCTCCCTCTTTGTTGGCAGATACCCAACTAATAAGAAAATCTCTTCACTGTATTTACAATGACCACAGGTACAAATTTAACCTTGTCATACATATTCAAACTTTTATTATACTGTTTGTTGCAGTAAATTAAAATACTTTCCCAAAGAAATTGAAAAATTGAAATGTATAGTTAATAATAAATAATTGGATCATTAACTTTGTATCCTGATGTACAAAAAAGTGTCAAAAGGATGGTTATTCCCTCAACACCATTATTAGTGTATACACTTAACTCCCTCAGTAACTATTAGGTTGGTACAAAAATAATTTCGTTTTCTCACATAGTAACATATGTTAGAAAACGAAATTATTTTTGCACCAACCTTATATATATATATATATATATATATATATATATATATATATATATATATATATAAAATTTTTTTTTTTTTTAAGTGATAATTAGAATTTTAATAAAACCCAAACAAATGAAAATGGATTGAAACAATTTTTGACCATTTAACAAAGATATTAAGCACTACTTATTAGATTAAATAAAAAACAAACCTGTTTTCATAGTTATTTATAAAAGGTAAATAATAAATATTGCATTGTATTTGGCAAACATATTTTTATAATTTTGTAAATAAACATTGCTGAGGGAGTCAAAAGGGGTATACAATAATAGCATTGTCAAGGGAATAACTGGCCTTGATATTTTTCTTATTTTATGGGCATGAAGATCAAACATTGTCAGATTTTTTTCATTGTATAAATGCTTTGATAGATGTGGCTAATATTTACCAATGAATTTTGTAAATTTTTCTCCAAAGTTGAATATCTGACATATTGATGATGTCTGTAAATTAATTTCAGACTTCATGTATACAATTTCCTAATACATGACAGTGGGGTGGTCTTGACTGATTTCGTTAATATTCAAGAAAAGAAATATTTTTAGTTTGAATCTGGGTGGAGAGGATTGTACATGTAGAGCCAGAATGTTTGCTAAAATACAAAAGTATAATGGGACTTTTGGAAATGCTAAATTTTCTGATAGCTTTTTTTCCATTCAAAGTTTCTATTAAATGCAGCCTATTTTTTTTATTTTTGTTACTATACACTTAGTACAAAGCAAAGAGTTACTCAAAGTAAAGGGCTACTGAATGAGGTTGGTGTAAAGGCATATAAGTAGTAAAAGATTTATATGAGAGTATGAAGGAGTTGACCCTAGGTTAACATAGTAGTAATGATCAGGAAAAGCATCCTTGAGTCTGTTTCAAAGTAACAGTTCTGGAGAAGCTGGATATTTGGTTTTCGTCAGGACTGTTATGGCTTATGCTAGAATATGAGTGGTTGCCCAGTAGATAGATTGTCACTTTAGTCAAAGAAAAGCTTCAGTAAGTTTAAATTCAGTGTGTAAATAATACCTGTAGTTCTAAACTCTTAAATATATTAATAGATGTATCCATTGCTAATTAGTATATTTTTTATATTTAGCTGTCATCAGCCACTTGCATTCAACTTTATCCACACAAACTGACTGGTTTAACAGTTGCTTTTGACTCCTGAGTCATTGAAGAAAGTGAAATAATTTACTCTTGACTAATACTTTTTTTGCCAGTTTCATTTGAAACTTAAAGTGCTTCTATTTTTATATCATCTGAGGTTACTCTTGACTAAATAGTCACAAATAATATTTTTAACATACAAAGTATGTAAAAAGATTTAGATTTACATTATCCTCATCTCTTCTGTTGGTATCATGTTTCAGCTGTTGTGCCCTCTGGCTTTCATCAGGAGTGTTTCAATCTGGATTGACATATATCTAATGAAGAATAGTAAATTTTATTCTTGTTACTTGGTTTTTATATTACTATACCTGGAGTGATAAAAGTGTCAAATATTGATTTTTTTTTTTTTTTTTTTTTTTTTTTTTTCTCCTCTCTCTTCTTCTTCATCTCTTCTATTTCAGTTTAATTAACCTGTTGATGTTCATGTAGTATATGATCGTAAAAAATTTAAATGCTGTGTCAGTCATTACCTTCTAAGGCTTAATTCCTCTTATTTTATTGTTTCTCCTTAATATTTTCCACATCTTTGTTGTGCTCGAAGTTTTATATTATCCCACTTAGTGATAAACAAAAGTGTCAAACTTAACTTCTTTTTTTTCTTGGGCACTTCAACTTTGATTTCATTCATCTGTTGATGTTCACAAAATATATTTTTCCTGCCAAGAAATACCAGATAGTTTGAATTAAATTAATGTCAATGAAGAACCTTTATTCCAGTCATACTAGATTGGCAGTTAGGTCTCATTTTACTGTTTGCTTGTGGAACTCTCTACCAGCCTCTTGCTTTTTGGTCAACTTTGACACCACATTTAAATTAATGAAGATCAATCATTATCTTCTGTCTTAATTTGTATTTTTTATTGTTCCCTGTCCTTAATATTTTGTATTTTCTCATATTTGTGAAAGAATATATTCGGTTACCACTTGAATCTTAGTGGCTTTATTGCCTTGTGTAGGTGTGAAATGATTAAAAACTGATCTGCAATGATCCAATATGTAATGAGCTCACCTCAGATGATACCAAAATGGACTTTGTGTTCTGTCATAAAAACCAACTTCATCAGTAAGTTCAGCTGGAAGTTGACCTCCTTAGCCATCAGGTATGATTTAACTCTCACAGGTTAGTGGTTACCTTGATAGGTTAACTGGTGGTTGACCCTGTTGTGCTTAATGTCTCCATGTGGGACAACTGAATGACAGGAAGATGTATGAATACTCAGCCCAAGAGAGGGGGAAGTTGCTTTTTTGCATAAGATTCCAATTTGTGTTAGTCTGGACAATGGTAGCCTTGCATAATTTATCATTATTATAGGTTAATCTGGCATAAGTGATAATTGAACTTGCTAAATGTTGGCCCTGTGGATGCCTTTATTTAATTAGGTTAGTTTTGCTTAATAATTGAAGTAATGACTAATGTGAATTGAGCTTACAATCACATGATAGGGAATGGTTTAAATTGTTAGTAATATACATTAGACTTGGTTTAAAACTTTTTCATCCAGGAAGAGTTCCACAAAGAAACTATTAGTATAGAACTTATGGTTACATATAGCAATTTCAGCAATAAAATGATGAGACCTAGCTGCCAATTTAGTACTACACTTAAATTTGTGAAATTGCGGTACCAAAGAGAAAAGCCCATCAGAACAATTTCCATGAAAATAACTAAATAAAGAGATGTCAGGTTAAGGTAGTGGCGACTCATTTGAAGCAGGGATGGCAGGTCAGGACCTCATGACATTGTAGATTTTTATTTGGATTCTGTAAAGAGTCTTCAGATATATAGCAGAAACACCAGATCAGATGTGGTGGCAATATTTGGTGTATGGAGAAATGGTAGGCAAATATGCAAGATAGATTCTGACAAGAAAAATTGTTGAGAACAATATAGTGAACTAACTTTCCTGGTAACAAACTTAGCAGTTGATTCAATATAATCTCTCCATTTTATGTCAGATGAAACTTTGCATTAAAAAAAAACAAAAACTTTAATTTATGATAAATGTTGTTTAAGTTTTTTTTTTTTTTTTTTTTTTTTATATATATAATTAAAAAAAACAAAACGCAGGGCAGTAGAAATACTTCTCACGCAGTGGTGAACTGATAGTGGCAATGGTATATTCATCAAGCTAATGTCTTACTATTATGTGGGAGGTATTTTTCACTGCACTTGTGTGTGTCTTTCATACAGAAAGCCAAAACAAGGTTTTGTTTATTCATTTGATTATACTGGTATTTACTTTGAGGGTAGAAATAGATTCACATTTTAAGCAGGATTTTTTTTTTTTTTTTTTTTTTTCTTGACATGACATTAATTTAGTAAGTCAACAATGGTGACCAACTATACTTAATTGTATCCTAATGCTCTCCACTGAAATCTGGTGAGGTACTTATTCTTACCACTTCCTGTCTGAGATAAAACTTCTGAATTGTTGGGTTCTAAAACAACTTGCTCTTCAAAAATCTTTGAATACAAACAGTAAAATGGTGGCATATTAAAGTAATATGAACAGGGATGAAAATGAGAATAAGGAGACTGTTTTTAGATGTTTAACTCTCAATCTGCAGCACTTAGAATTGATCCAAGTTTATAAAAAATTTTTGTTGCAATGTAACAAAATTATATATATATATATATATATATGTGTGTGTAATTATACATATAGTAACCTTATTCTTGCTTCAGTTGCTGACCACAGACAATCCTTTTGGTTTTCAATGAACAAGTTTGATTTGAAGCACTGAAAATTATTGAACTATTTTTGTAAACTAGGCATGGTGGTGTAATGGATAGTGGCTTGGATTGTGGAATCAGAGCCAGGTTTGAATTCCAGTAGTTACATTCACTTACATGCAAATACTCTTGGAAAAGGTATGGATCTATCTCTGCTACCCCCATCTATGGATAAATAATAGGACAGGCTGGATCCTGTAGCTTTGGGTGGCAACCAGTCAAGGACAATTAAATTTCAAACCCCAACTATGGGTTAAATAGCCTTACCAAACTGTAATTTGCCAAGCATTGTGTGTACAGCTACATCATTTATGCCATGATCAATCAGTCAGGTGTTCCTCCAACAGGTGTAAGAAGGCCCTGAGTTTTAATTTTTGTGTTAAAAAACACAAAAAAAACTAAAATTGTGTGTTCATGTTCAATAAGTGTTTTTTTTTTTTTTTTTTTTTTTTTTTTCCAAATATTGTTTAAATTAGCTAAGAAATGGTAAAGTAAGGCACAGCATCTTGCAAGCTCTTTATATTGCCATGTTCACTTCTCATGAACACATGTCAATCATAAGCTCAAGGCTTAGTTGAAGGTCGCCACTCTGCATTTGAAATCTGTATGCCCAACTTCTTTGAATTAAGATATTACTTGTATGCTAGTTGCCATGAAAGTCTGCAGGCCTGGAATCTCAAATCCTGACAAGTTTGTTCTAGTCAATAATAGAAAATTATATTTGAGAAAGGTATAAATCTATTTGTCTACTCCTGAATGGGTTAAATAGTAGGGTAGACTGAACTCTTTAATCTTTTATGTCATGCAAGGGGTTATTGGGTGTAAATAATAAAATAAAAAAAAACAAAACAAAAAAAAAACAAAAGAATGGGAATGATAAGATAATGATTTGACATCTGTATATTAATTTTTGAAGATCCAAAGTTTGAAAGCAAGAAGTGCGAGAAGAAATGGTTAGCATTGAACTTAGGGTTACAATATAGCTATTTCAACTGTAAACGGATGAGACCTTGCTGCCAGTGTAGTAGTACACTTAAATTCATGAAATGTAGGTACCAAGGGGGAAAGTTCATCAGAACAATTACCATGAAAATACTTGTAGAAAAGGCACAGAAAAGCTAGGTTTCGGTGTTGGGGAAAGTGATACATCAAATAAGGGAGTCATAAGTGTGTGTGTGTGTGTGTGCACACATAATGCAAAATCCAAGAGCCACTCAAAGAGTTACTCTTAAAATATTTATAATGGAGTTATATGAAAGAAGTGGTAAGATTTATGAAATTAAGGACAATGATTGATCCTCGACTTGAAGAGTTTAACAGAAGCATCCATGTCAGAGAGGGGGGAGTCTATTCCACAAACTAACAGTTATTGGGAGGTGTGGGTAGTTGTCTGAGTAGAACTTATTTATATTTGGAACACTGAGGAAATGATTCCACTGCAGAAATAACATGATGTTCCCTTGCTGTAAAAGACAATAACTGGTAGAACTGAAGAATAAGGGCTCATTTGAACATTTACCATGGAAATAGTGATAGATAGGCTTGTAATTTTCCAGCTGAGGGAAAGGCTGCAGAGTGGAAAACAAATTATTCCACATAAGAGGATGTAAAAGACTTTGAACTCTATCACGACTGGTTAGTGAGGATTGACTAGTTCCATGCCAGATGGTTCTGTGCTGCTATTGAGAAAGACTATTTACATCCTTTTATAGTAGGAAGTAAATGCAGCAGTCTACTAGAATATGAACTTAGCTTATTTTGTGATTCTATCAGCATAGCTGATTCTCAACTTCATGAGTCTCTCTCTACCCTTTCTTGGTCTTAGAAACAACAACATTGAATCAATAGCTACATCTACCGCAAGGAAAGTTGGATCTCTGTGCAATGCCAGAAGGTTTTACTTGTCTGAATCCATCCTTCAAATCTACCATTTGTCTTTGCATTGAATACTGTTGCCATATATGGTCTGGTGTCCCTGTTGTTCATTTTGAGAATCTCTACAGAATCCAAAGATGGATATGCAATGAGATGGGTCCTTTAGGTCATTACTTCCTACTGGAATCTCAACTAGTTACTTTCTCACATATGTGATGTGGCTTCCCTCTGTCTCTTCTACAAATATTTTCATGGCAACTGCTCTGATGATCTATTTTCACTGGTGCCCAAACTGCATGAATTTAAGTGTGCTAGTAGGTTGGCATCTTGACCCCATCCTTTTACTGTTGAAACCGTTAAATGTAACTGCCTCTTCTACTCCAACAGATTCTTCTCTTGCATTTCCTATCACTTGCTTCCCTGAAAACTATAATCTTCAAAAATTTAAATGTAATATCAATTGACATCTTCTGATGCATTGATTTTTATCCCCCATCCTTCTCTTTATCCTTTCATCAAACACCCCTCTTTACTCTTACTTTCACTCTTTTTAACTCCTCGTGTGCTAGTAGCACTCCCACCTTGCTTGGGGTGAAATGCTTAAGAAAAAAAAAAATTGTTAATAGTTATGCTAACTCACCATCCAAGTGATAATAAAAATATACTTACTTAATTCCCCACACTACTATGCTTGACCTGGGTGAACAACAGTGTTCAAAAAAAATTCTTTTGATATAGAAATAATTAATAAAATATTCATATCTTTCTTCACTGGAGTTTATTGCTTTTTAAAAAAAATTTTTAAACAAAAAAATGTTACACCTTACCACTCCTCTTATAGTTTTGTGGTTTTGTCTGAGTAATATACATTGTTGGCATTTACAAGGTAAGGAAGTTCAGTAATTTCTAACTATAGAAATTACAGCAAAGTAGTTATAAGTTTACCAAGACTTACAAAAAGGAAGATATTTCGGTAAAGAACTTATTGAACTATTTGATCTTTTTCTTTACTCCAAACTTTTTGTCTGCAATCTTGTATTCAGAGTTCAATTTCTTTCACCATTGTTCCAGAACTCTCCAATTTTTAATTTTTTTTTTTTTTTTTTTTTTTTTTGGTGGGGGGGATGTTGGTGATCCTAGCTCTCCACAATTTTACACCCTTTGTAGCTCTTAATAAATCTTGTCTTTTTGCTAGCTCTCTCAGACCTTGTTCTGCCATTCATTTCAAGCTTGCTAGTAGCGCTATGCATTGTTTTCCTCTGTCCATCTTGCCTTCAATCTGTCCTGTGAGTATTAAATTTTACAAGTTCTCTTTCCTCATATACCCTAAAAATTTCAACTCTCTTGATAAGTATAAGTGTCCTTTTTGTTTCCATTTTCCCTAAAATTTTATCATCGCTCACATGTTCAGTCTATAAAAACATTAAAATCTTTCAGAAATAAAATCCATTTTTTTTTTTTTTTTTTTTCTCTCTATATTCCTTCAATCTTCAAGCAGAGATCTCCATGACATGCAACTATTACTACACAACTTTCACTGTTTTCTCCAGCCCTTATTGCTGAGCAGGAGGTTCATGAACAGATTTTGAGGAGCTATTTGAGCATTTCAGTTTTGTTTAATGCTTTCAGGGGGATGTGTGTGTATTTATTTATTCATACATACTCCTTTCAGCAATTTAAGACCACCAAATTTTATTTTTCACCTTCTGATGCTTTAAATGTTTTTCTGGACCCACTTTATTAAGCCTATCCTATTTATTGTCTATTGAGAAATGCCCTTCTACATTACCTGATCCCATTATCTCCCTCCCCATATTAGGTACCTAAGAGTAAGCAGAAAACCTAACACAAATGTTTGTTAATACTTCATTAAAGTTTCTTAACTAAAAAGTGATAAATTTAGTTATTTTTCTGTTAAAGCAAAATTAGTTTTTACTGCTCTCATAAATAATACAAATATGTAAATTCAAGTCCTTCAATCTTTATTTTTCATTTGGGTTTCATTCAGATTAAAACGTGCTAGCATTTTTATTTTTGTATTTGTACATGCCCGTGTTCCATTGATTAAAAAAAAACACCACTATTGGTCTGAGGGATATTTTTGTTCTTTGCTTAAATTATTCACTTTGATAAAAAAAATAAAATTTTAAATCAGATAACCCAGAATTACACCATTTTGTCAGTATAAAAATGCTATTTTCATCTGATCAAAGAAACTTTTTTTTTTTTTTTTTTTTTTTTTTTTCTTGGTTTTATTGATAGTTTTAAAATTTCTTTCTGTATTGTTTCTAATGTTATGACTTTTGATATTGTCTAACCCAGTCCTCAGATTTTTTTTTCTCTTAGTTTAAATTTTAAATTCCTGCACTAAGGAATTTTAGCCAGCGTAGTAATTAGGTATTAAGTTAAATAGGAATTATGATCCATTGAAATAAGTATTATTTTTCTCTTGGAATTAATCAAACAATTTAATAAATTAAGATAACTGATACTGTAAAAGTATAATACTCACAAAATTATGAAATGGAAGGTTCACCCACTACAAGGCCCAGGAGCCACTCAAGGTGGAAAGTTACGTTAGGTCATTTGTGTATATAGGAGTGGAAGATAATGGTTCACCCTAGCCTTGAATAGGTTAAGATTGTAGTGATTGGGGGACAGGGGAAATATCCTGTTGGGAGTTGGTTTCACAAGGAAGTAGTTTGCAGGGAGAAGCTGTTTGAGTGGAACTTCTCATTGATGAATGTGGGTGGTTTGCTGTCATATAACTGGCATGGCATGTTGTTGTGAAGGTTTGCCTAAGGAATCTAGTTCATTCAAGCACTTTCCATGGAAGTAGTGGTAGAGCAGTGAGAGAAGCTTGCCACATTCCACCTGTGGGAGAGAGGTTGAAGGGTAGAGAATAATTTGCTACCCACAAGGGTTCAGAGACACTTTTGAATTCTATCAAGGCTGGAGAGTGAAGTCGGGACATCTCCTGCCCAAATATGACGGCACTCCATTTTTGGCCTGATCTGGCTCTTGTAGAGGATAGCAGGAAGAGTGAGGTACTTGATGGAGCAGTACAGGGAGCTGACCAGTTTACCTGCATCCTTAGCACTGAACCAGTCTCTCATGGCACAGTACTTCCCTGAGAAGACATCTGTTCATCCTAACTGGTGGTAGTTCGGGGTTTAGATCGACAATGATGGAATGTAAATAGCTTGGTCTTAAAGGCATTGAATGCAACCAGCCAGTTTTTACCCCATTGAGTAGTTTGTAAAAGATCAGAGATCAGTCGCCAATCTCTGATCATAGTTTTATAGGTGTGCCTGTATAGTCATCTCATTGGCATAGATGTTTACAAATGATCTGAGTACATTCTTAGGCAGATTTAGGAAGGTAGGGTTTTGATTGGTTGGTTGTCAAGAGCCTCACTGATCTGTGAGTGATGGTAATTAGGATGTTGGCAATGGATCAGGCCAACAAAAATCTATACTGCTTGTCACTAAAGAGGTTGTTCTTTTCTAGGTGCTCAACAACTATGATTGTCTCAAAAATCTTACTGAAGAAACTGGGTCTGTACTGGGAGGGGTAAGATTTCATGCCTGCATTCTAGAAAACCAGGCATATGCTTGCCACCTTCTGCAGGCTTGGGAAGGGTTTCTTCTTCAAGCAGTAGTGGAATAACTTTGCAGGGATTGGGGATAATTTTGGATTGATTTTGTAAGGACTGGAATTTTGTCTGGGCCACTGGCTTTCTTAGGGTCAACATCTTTGATAAGTCTAGAGACATGTCCTGTGATGGTAATATTATTGAGATTGTTCTCAGTGAGACATGGGAACTTGGGGAGATGGTCTTTGTCAACTAACATTGAGATAAAGGTGAATGTTTTTGCCTCATGTTGTGGAAGATATGACCTTGGAGCCATTTATAATTGTTGTCACAGCCACTTTACCTCTGATCATGATTTGGTTAGTGATCTTCCAGAATTCATGGGATCCAATTTGTTTCTTTTCAACTTTGATATGGACTGCTCGTGCATAGCTTCACTTGGTATTTTCTAGAACTTTTTTGCAGTGATTGGGGGCAGTTCTGAAAGCAATGAGGGCTGAACTACATCACTCCTTGGGATATTGAAGTAATGGTTTCAGTGGGTTATGGCTGCAGCACATCAGGGGTGAACCAGGGTTGACTATTTGGTTTTTGCCAGAATTTATTTTTGGGTATAAATTGCTGTTTGACTTACAGGCAGTTTGAAGTATTTATAATCCAATAAGTTATGATAAAAATCTGAGCATTTAATAACTTGTAAAGACAAGTCTACTGTGCTATGCAAGTTTGGTATGCCCTAATTCTTGACTATAAAGGTGGTTTATTTGATTTTTCTGCCCCCACACCCTTATTTTTCTTGTTTGTTTCAACTTTACAAATGATGATGTCAGTCACTAGTTTCTATGAGCCAACAAAAAGACTAGACAGAAACAAACGCTTCCTAATTGTTTGCAGTTTTTGATTTAAAGACAAATATGGTGAATGAGGACTAAAAATTAGAATTTATTTGGCAAAAAACTTAGAATTACAAGTCAATTTTATTGAGGCTGCAAGTATGGTGGATTATTATATTTTCACCCCTCACTGCTACAGTACTTATCTACCTGGATCCTTCAAATGCACCCTACTTGTACAATATTAGGTTGGTGCAAAAAATAATGTCATTTTCTCACATAGTAACATGTGAGAAAACAACTTTAATTTTGCACTAACCTAATATATCCCTGTACAAGGGCTAGGAGTCACCAGAGATGGTGGGTTACAAAGTAAGAGGTACAGTCTATGTGAGGGAAGATAAGTTAACCAGTGCCGGATTTACCTATCTGTTTAGTAGGCTGAAGCCAAGGGCCTCAACATCTAGGGAGCCTCCAGCCAAGGTGTATAATATTTTTGACATTGACATAAGCCTTTCTTACGCATACTGTCATAACACATTGTAGACTCTAAATAACCCTTCAGTAATTTTAAACACCTGTTATCATCCTTGGATTTACTCAAATTGTTTAATTTAACTTTCATTTTCCTCTACTTGCGAGAATGGGAGATTTAGAGGGGACTCACAAGTGAAATACCTAGGGCATCTCAATCCAGCCCTGCAGTTAACCCTAAACTTCAACAGGTTAAGATTGTAGTGCTCAGGAAAGCATCTTTGGTGTCTGTTCCACAAAGCAGCAATTCAACTCAAGATAGTTCCACATTTGTTAACCCAAGATAATGCTTTTTCAGCCTCTTCTAATGTGATAGCTCTCCTTATACAGTATAACCAAGATATAAGAGAAACTTGGATATAAGAGATTTTCTCTGGTCTCAAATTAGAGCCATACTTACCTAAACAAAATAGACCAAACCCGGATATAAGAGACTTCTTCTCCGGTCCCAACAACTCTCTTATATCCTGGTTACACTGTACTAATGTTAATTATATTGGCATATGTGGTGTTTCCAGAAAACATACAGGCATTTTAAACACTGATTTCAGTCACTTTCCCATCACCATGACAGGAGTTCCCTGTAGGTTTTCTATAATATTTTCATGACAATTGTTCTTATCAGCTATCCTCTTTGGTACCTTGACTGTGAATTAGAGTAAACTGTTAGATTGGCATCTAGGTTTCGTTGTTATACTGTTGTATTAGCTCTATGTAACCAGAATTTCTATTCTAATAGTTTTTCTCACACTTTTGGCTTCTGGAACTCTCTTCTGGCTTCTTGCTTTGCTGTCATCTGCAATCTTCAAAAGTTTAAATGTAACCACAATCACCAACTTCTGTCTTCTGGAACCTATTCTTTTATTGTCTTTTGTTTTTCTTAACTTTTTTTTTTTTTTTTTTTTTTTTTTTTTTCATCTTGGCTAACTCTCAGTAATGTTTTGCATCTCGGTGATATTATTGCCTTGCTTGGGGTGAAATGATTAGAAAAAAAAAATAGGTGACACTAACCCATAGACTTAATCTTCTCATACTTGAAATATTACAAACTCATCATAGCATATCTTTTTTTTTTTTTCTTTAAAGTGTTTCAATGATGCTTTGGCTTCAAAGCATTAGGTGTAGGGCAATCACAAGAACCAAAATTTAGGCTACATGGCGGCCGATATATACAATGTAACCCGGATATAAGAGTTGTCGGGACTGGAGGAGAAGTCTCTTATATCCAAGTTTGGTCTATTTTGTTTAGGTAAGTATGGCTCTAATTTGGGACCAGAGAAAATCTCTCTTATATCCGGGTTACACTATATATATATATATATATATATATATATATATATAATGTGTGTTTGGGTGATATGATGGTTATATAGAACAAAAGATCACTTAATATCTTATTAGTGATTAACATAAAAATGCTTGTATTTTGTTGCTAAGATGTATTAAGAGCGTGCAGTAATTTGACAAGAAAATTTTGGTAATCCAATAGTATGCATTTTATTTCTTTAAGATTACTGCTTTCAGTGAGTTTCCCTTCTTTGAAAGAAATTTTTTTTTACCCGAAGAGAAAATACAAAATACGAATATGAACACAAAAAGGCTAATTTGTAGTAGGCTACTGCCATAAAAAGCCCAATGTGACCTGCATAAGATGTAATTTTATTGTACAATTCTTAAAACAGCTCTTTCTGTAAAAAATTTTTTTTTTTTTTTTTTTTTTTTGACCTTTCATCAATTATCCTAATAAGATTTTATTTCTAACTAAAATTTTCTTCCTTTTCAGATCATAAAACCATGAATGACAATTTTGAATACAATCGGATTAAATTTCTCCAAGAGGAACGGGTACAAATTCAGAAGAAGACATTTACAAAATGGGCAAACTCATTTTTAGAGAAAGTAAGTTTTGTTTTCTTTTTTCTTCTCTCCATAAAATACTTTTTTTTATTTTTTATTTTTTATTTTTTTTTTTTTATTTTTATTAAATGAAAAGTTGAAAGTTCTTAAGGGATGCAATAGGAGTGGAATTACATTCTAATATGGCTAAGATCCATTTTAAAAATAAATGTGTCACATGACTTATTATAGTCTCTTGGGCTTGATTTATAAATTTATTATATTGTATGATAACCGCTAAAGCACTTGTGACATATCATAAATGACAATGCACTCACTATT
This sequence comes from Acanthosepion lycidas, assembly GCA_963932145.1. Lineage (NCBI taxonomy): Eukaryota > Metazoa > Mollusca > Cephalopoda > Sepiida > Sepiidae > Acanthosepion > Acanthosepion lycidas. The sequence continues at coordinate 37,510,240 of OZ010613.1, forward strand.
GCTGGAAAATGTTCAAGACCTGTTTCCTGTTTATCTTATTTTTTTTTTTTAATGAAATCCGTTTACAAACATTAAAATCACTATTGTGGCATAATGGTTGGCAAACTCATTTCACTAGATCAGTTAAAACTGAAAAGTGAGTTCAATCCTCACTAGGTGCCACATACATTTAGCCTTGTGCTGCATCTAAACTATGCTTAGAAAATAACCATTAAAATCACTTTTTTTTTTTTTTTTTTTTTTTTTTTTTTTTTTTTTTATTAAAAATTGTTAATGATTTTTAATACACAACTAGTTTTTTGTCTGTACCCCTAACCCTAACATATTTCATACTTACAACAGCTGGTAAATATACCATAGTAGATATCCTATAGTAAAAAATGTATGGTATCCATATGGCCATGTCTGAGAGCAGTGTCATTTTTTCTTTACCTTAGACATTATAGTGATTTTTCCAAGCATAGCTCAGATGTGGCACAAGGGACACCCAGTGAGGAACGAACTCACTACTCAGTCGTAATTGTTTTTAGCGAGACAAGCTTGCTAACCATTACACCACATCAAGGTGCCCATACCTTAGACATATGCGTGCTTTACTAATGTTTTTTTTATTCATCCTCAATATGCTAAAATAACAGCATATGCAAACGGTTATTCCTTTATGAATGAGAAATTGGAGAGCTGAGTTAGAAATCCATTCATTCATTACATTGAATTTTTATCATTTAAACATTATCTTTAGTGGATACTCATATTTGAGTAGATGTTTTATCTATTAAAAAAACATATTTATCAAGGAGGCATGGTGGAGTAATGGATAGTGGCTCTGATTGAGGAATCGAAGAGCAGAATTAGAATTCCAGTTGAATCTATGACATTCACTTACATGCTAATACCCTTGGAAAAGGTAGGAATCCTATTCTTCTCCCCCCAGCTATGGGTAAATAGCAGGACAGACAGGCTTCTAAAGCTTTGGATGGCAACTGGTTTACCGCAGAAAGAAATGGCAACCTACTTTGTGGGGGTGGGGAATCTGCCTCTTCATTTATGTATCGAAAGATACATGATCGCCTAAGCATGTATCTCGCATGGTACATAACTGACTGACTGATATTTATCTATTTTCATCTATTGGTTGGAATATTCAAACCTGCTTCCTCCTGGGCAGAGGGAGCCGTTGTTAGACCCAGCATACATTAAAACATTTTGCTGATCTAGCAAGTCTGAATAGTGCTCTTTTTTTTTTTTTTTTTTTTTAGTGAAATCATAATCGTAGAATTTAGAAATTTTCATATCTGCTCAGTTTCATATCCAAATATAAACAAAGCAATTTTCAAAGAAAGTAATTAATTTTTTTTTTTATTAATCTGACAGGGGCTCACAGGTTCGAATCCTACCAGAGAGTGCATATTTTTCTTTAAAATATTTAGGTCAGTAGATGATAGGTAAGATGATTAGTAAGTAAACAGTCTACTTAAATAGGTATCTACTAATGACTAACAACCTGCCCCCCACCAATTAACTTTTGTAAAATTTTGACTGGTAGATGAAAATACTGAAACTGATCTAAATAGGGAGAAGTAGATTCATGCCTTTTCCAAAGGTATTAGTATGAAGTAATCCCCAAAATACATGGACTGAAACTTAAAATGATTTGCTGAGTTTTGTTTATGGTTTTTGTTAATTATGGTAGCATTGTATTATGCTGGTTTCACTGATCCTTGCCAACCACTGGACTGGTTATAATACAAAACAAAGTTTAACAATTTCATATTGACTATCTGATTCTGGAAGGTTCTCTGATTTGTTTTATTTTGTACGTAGAGTAATATGGAAGAGAGCCTGTTCCAAGTAAGTAGAGGAAATTAGTTCAAAATATGACAAATTTAATTTATTACTAGTAGATAGGTAAAAAAGCAAACAACACAAAAAACCACACCCTCGCTATTTTAAGAAAATACTGTTAGCATTCTTTTTCCTTTACTCTGGCAAGCTTGCATATGTAACACATGCTGAAAAACCTTAACCTGACCAAGAGTGATACTTGCAGAATAGTCATTTAGATTTTAATATAGGGGTTGGGTCAAGAATATTTCAGTACCTTCTTGTATATGTAATCTTTTCTCTTAAGCATTTTGGACTGATTGTGGTGTATGTTCCTGTTCGAAGTTCTAATCAAACTTCTTCTTTTATTGTAATATTGTAAGAAAATCTCCTAGTAATAAAAAAATAAAAAATAAAAAAATTCTGAAAATGGTAAATAAAAATTAATCCCTGATTAATACTTGAATTATATCCAAAATGTAGATAACTTGGATTACTTTAGTTTCTTTCAAATATCCAAAGCTAATGTGATAAATCATCAGACTTTTGATTTCAAGTTTTACAGCTTTTAAACTTTCATTCATCTATTAACTCTTGTTACATTTTTATTTTTTTGTGGAGTTGCCACTGTGACCAGAAATCATTTTTTTAGTACTTCAGATTAAGCACTTTAGATAATGAATATCAAAATATAAAATGTTAAGTGGGTGGCAGTTTGCTGTGTAAATTCACAGTAAATTGAACCTCTTACAGAAACTGTAAAAAGAAAAACGACTGTTTTGCTGTTTGTAAATTGAAAAGACTAAACAGCAAAAAGACAGAATACATGGTTGTTAGCAAAAGGGAGAGCCCAACATTCAAATTACAAACCGGAGATAACAAATCAAACGAGTATAATTTAACTATCTTGGAATTTTTTTACAGAAGACAGAAAATCTTATATTGAGAGATTGGGATAGCCAATGAAGCAATGAAGCCAAACCAAGTATTAGGAAAAACGAAAAATTTCATTAGAAACAATGAGTACTGTAGTGGTGACTTACTTCAGCAACCCAAAAGTGTCAGTCACATGTATGTTTTGCAATGGAGTGTGGAGATGGCAAATTGGTAAGCTTTGGATGGACATTGAATCAGGCAGCACTTTGTGCTGATGAAAGTGGTGGTGTCACTTGTAGCCATTTTTATTGGCTGGTTCTGGGTGCTCATTGGCTAAGTGCTGGCTGGGTCAGGTGCATAAAAGCATGGTGCACTCTTTCAACAGGAGTTCGCTTTTGATGGAGAGCGGTGTATTGGAAATCAAGATGCGGAGAGAAGTGTGGATTTGTTTTGCCTAGTGAACCAACTGGACTCGCTCTACCTTCCCCACCTTCTTTTTCGGTGTGTACCTCCAACCAAATTTGCACAAGTACTGAACCGTTACATAATATCAATCCTCATATATGGCAGTGAATGCTGGGACAGTCTCCTTGCAGATGAAGAGACTTAATGCAACAGAAATGTGGTACTACAGAATGATGCTGAAGATACCATGGACTGAACAGGAGTAGTAACCATTTTGGAGAAAATGGAAAGGAAACTTATACTTAACATCAGGAAGTGACAGTTGAGTTTTTCTAGGGCACATAATTAGGAAAGAGGGCTTGGAAAATATGATACTCACAAGACAGATTGAGGGAGAGAAGACACTGGCAACCTACTTAGTGAGCTTGAGTAAATGAATGACAGAACAAGCTTTAGGAGAAATAAAGATAAAATTTATTAAGAGCTGTAAAGAACAGGAAATTTTGGAGAGCCATGATCATCAATGTCTGAAGAAATATGACAAAGAAATAATTTTAATTCCTGCTTTGACAGGTTTGAATTTGCATTCCCTTTTAGTTTTAGGTAGATGCTGTTCAAACTAGAACTGTTTTTAAATTTTCCTAAATCACCCACTTATTTAGAAACCTGTTTCTACACTCAGTCAGGTGTCAACCTTATTCTCCCTATCCGTATCTTCCTAGGGTTGTACCGAATTTTTCTTTTTTTTTTTTTTTTTTTTTTCTTCATTAAGAAAATGTGGTTCAATCAGTTTTCCTCTTACATTACTGTTTCTTTTTGTTACTTACCTAGACTTGACAAATTTAAGCACAGTACTAGATTGGCAGATAGGTCTCATGTTACACTAGTTTAAATTTCTATGCTAAATTACTTTTCTCACACTTCTCAATTGTAAAACTCTTTTGCTTCCTTGTTTTCAAGTCAACTTTGGGACTTATGATCATATCACATTGAAACACCACTTCTCGGATGATCACTGAAGTTAAGTAGTCGGGTTATAACGTAGATGAGTGACCATTTGGGAATATCAGGTGCTATAAACTTGGATATGTAGGTGGTGTAATGATAATGGTTCATTTTATTTACGAATGTGTATATATCCTTGGGGAAAAGTATAAATCCACCTCCTCCACCACCCCGGGCTACTAGTTAATTAGTATAACTTTTATCAGTAAATCATAATTATCTAATAGTTATTTCCTGGTTTTAAATAACTTGTAAAAGTTTGATTAGTTGTGTGTGTATGTATATATATATATATATATATATATATATATACACACACACACACACACACACACACACACACACACAGTCGACTTTGATCTTCAAAAGTTTAAATGCAATGTCAATTGTCTTCTTCTACCTGCTTAAATTCTTTCTATGATTGCCCTCTCTCCTTAATGTTTTTTCTCATTCTTTCACTCTCAGTAACTCCTTGTGTCTTAGTGGCTTTATTAGTTTGCTTGGGGTGAAACAATTAAAATTAGCCTTCAGCTTCACAGAAATATTTTAATCATCTCTAATACATTATGTATCCCTATTTGCTGCCATTAGTTAATTATATCTTTTCTGTACAATCAATATTATTGAATAGAGTGGATTATGACCTTTTGGGGGCCCCCTAGGCTAATGAAATTATAGGGGCCTCCTTTCAGATGGAGCCACTGAGCTCGCCCACAACTATCTTGAATATTTTTTACTTGTGATATATTTTAGCAACATTTACATAGGTTGAAAAAAAACTTACTGCTAATTGTTTAAATAAACTAGAATAGCTATCTTTTATTTGTCGATGAAAATATTCTTTAATGCCACTATTTACTGCAAACCAAAGTAGCCTGGAGTAATGGTTAGTGTCTCGGATTGAGGAATTGGAGAGGCGAGTCCGAATTCCTGTTGAATCCATTACATTCGCATATGTGCTTCTGTCCTGGGTATGATGATAAACTACATCTATGTCCTGGGTAAGACGATAAACCATGTCCAACAGCAAGGCCTCTTATCAGGAGGTTTTGTGGAGCGTGTAACCCCACCTAAATTGCTGTTGTTCCCAGGTCCACCATGACATTAAATTACATCCAGCAGCAAAGCCTCAGTTTTTGTGTTTTTGTGGAGCTTGGGACCACCTCTTAATTGCTGTTGTTTCCAGATCCATTATGACCTGGGGTGGTAGCACCTGTTAGGGTCCCAGCTATGAGAAAATAGTTAACACCCAAACTTGTGTAAAAATAGGTTTTAATACCAGAAATACTTTGTAATAAAAAAAAAAAAAAAAAAAAAATTTATTACCAGCAATAATTTTTGATGGAAAAAATTATCGGCAATACTTAAAAAAAAAAAAAATACTAACAATACAAACAGCTATACCCTTTTTGGAAAAAATATGACCAGCTATAGATTTCCTCAAAAAAAACATTCTTAGACATAGATTTTTGAAGAAAAACATTAGTAGCAATAAAAATTTTGTCAGCTTTAAATAACCCATTGAGGTTGATATGCTGTAAAACAAACCGAACCACTTGTGTGCTTATACCCTAGGGAAAGGTATGAATCCTCATCTTTTACCCCCAGCTATGAGTAAATAGCAGGACAGACTGGGTTTTATAACCTTGGATGGCAACTGGTCTACCAGAGAAAGAAATGGCAACCTACTGTGGGGGTGATGGTGAAAAATCTGCTTCATCAGTCATGTATCATGCATGGCACATAAGTACTACATATTTCAGCACAACTGTAGTAAAAAGAAAACTGATCTTTTGTAGTAATAAAACAATCAAAATGAGTTTGTCATATTGATATCTTTTCAGTTTATGAAACTTAAGTTATAACACATAGAAAATTAAAATCACTGCTTTAGAAAAATTTCTAAAGTTTAAACATTCTGAACTAAAATAAAACATGTTATGTTCTTGAAATGCAATGATGCAAACTAAAACCTTCTCTTCCTTGCTTTGCTTCCTGTAATGTATATTTTATCATTTCACCTCATCCAAGGCAATAAATCCATTAAGATGCAAAGGGTTAGTGTTAAGATACGAGAGAAAAAATTAAGGAGAGAGCAATAAAAGGCCAAGAATTAAAACATTGCATTTAAATTTTTGAAGATCAAATTTGACTGGGAAGCAAGATGCCTGAAGAGTTTGACTAGTGAGAAGTTTGATAGAAGAAACTGTTAGCATAGAACTTGCCATCAATTTAGTACTTCACTTAAATTCATAAAGCCTAGCTACTAGAGGAAAGTTCATCAGATCAATTTCAGTTTATGCAACTATTTAGAAGTTATAACAACTAGAAAATTAAAATCATTGCTTTATAAAAGTTTAAGGGGACTGTAGGCTGCAGCCTATACTAACCTAAAGGATAATCCAGCCCTAAATGACATGATGTTAATCTCAGTAAATATTGTGTAATACTGTGAAATTAAATCTGGATGTTAAGTAATATTAATCCTGTAATACAGATTGTAAAAACAGTCATGAAAAATCAGTTACGTGAAACAAATTTTTATCTGTAAAAAGGCTTAAAATAGAAATAAATCTTTTAAGTAGGAGCAGACAAACTGTAGCCAAATGTGGCCTGCTTGATGATTTTATGCAGCCTGCAGCTGTGTAACAAATGTTCTTTTTAAATGTCCATTAAAAAAAAAAAAATTAGGTATTTTTGGGTTACATGTTGTAAAAATAACCTATTAAAAACAAAACAAATGGAAGCCATATATATTCAAGTGAACTCTAATTCTCAGAAAACTGAATTCCAACGAAATTGATATTTGATGTCTCTTCAGGACATTGGCAATCATGGCTCTCCACAACTTACTGTCCTTTACAGCTTTCCTAAACCTTGTTCTTCACTCCATTTACTTAAGCTCACTAGGTAAGTTATGCAGTGTCTCACACTCTTGGCTTTGTATGGGACTTATAACTCTGAGTAAATAATTATAAACCCCTTTAAGATGTGGTAACAAATATTATTTACCTGGTTGTGTGGTGTTGGAGATACAAGATATAGTAATACTATGTAAAATTTTGTGTTTGGTATCAAATGTAGACTGAATATGAATCAGAAGCCAACAGAATAAGATAAAGAATAAGTAAAGGGTATAGTCTTTCTTGTGTGTGTAATATATATATATATATATATATATATATATATATAAAATGTATATCATTAGTGTCCAGATAATTCAGTTAGAAAATAGAAGTGTCTAAGGTTTTCTTACCTCAAACTTTTGAGTGCTAACAGATAAATGCTATGATTATGACCTGGGGAAAAGGAGCTGAAATTTTTGATGACCTGTTCAATAACGAGAATGTCATGTATTTGTGGCCGTAGAGGATAAAAATGATGTCTATTCTTATTGATTTAGAACGAGTGAACTAATTATTTTGTTATAATTATTTTTGACACTATAATTAATTTTACTTTTTTTTTCTTTTTTTAATGTTTACATCTTCAATCTGTCCTGGGAGTATCAAAATTGACATCAAGTCCTCATTCCTCCTTTCGTGCTCTAGAAATTTCATCTCTCTTTCTGATGCTAAATAGAAGTGTCCTTTTTGTTTCTATTTTAGCTAAAACCATTGTTTCTCACATGTTCAGTTTATGGTATTCTCAGCACTCTTCTGTAGAACCATATTTCTGTATAAAGACTCTTCATCTGTCAGATTGTCCAGCATTCCCTGCCATATAGGATTGATCATGTTAAATACAACCACAGGCACTTGGATTGTTATATCTCACACTACAGGATGTTAGTACCCAATCAGTGTAAACTAACGTAGGGATCTAGGTGCCTGTGTGTACTCTAACTGGAAATAAACATGTCATTTTTGCACTTTGCTATAAACATCATGAGACTTATTAAGAATTTCTCATTGTACAATTTTTTCTCAGCTGTACAAATCTCATTTAATAGTAATGAATTAAATATTAAACTTATATATGTGTAGTCTGTTTACAAGATACCTCTAACAAGCAAATGTACAAATATCACAGCTATGTATGATTATCATTGTGAAACTCACTTTATTGTGATACACAATGCCAACGATGATGCATACTGACAGGAAAAATTGTTGCCAACACCTGTTCTCAAGTATATCAAAATTCCAAATTTTGATATTATGAAAATATTTTTCATTGACAGAATCACAACTTTGTAATGAACAAAATGAGATGGTTGAAAATTTCTTTTTTTAATCTGTGTTATTAACACAAAAGTACTTCATTGTGCACTCACACTATACTCCAAAAGTTTGGGGAAACCCTTTGGATTTAATAATTAAAGTTTCATACTTTCTTTGATTTAATAATCTCTAAGGTTGAATGCTGAAACTATTTAACCTATTAGTGTATGACATTCAATTCTTTATGGGGGTTGTGGGTACCTAAAACTTAGTCTGCTAGCCTTTAGATTGCTGTTAGCTGGCAAGGTAGATTAGGCAAAAATAGCGAGTTTTTAGGAAACTTTCAGCAGTCATGGGTTAATTTTATTAGTGAAGATTTATAATTATTGTAATTATTATAATTTGTGTATGTTATGTAAAGCTGGGTACAAACTATACTTTACAGTATACAAAGCAGGAAAACATACATTTTCTATTGGTTGTCATCTTTGGCAAACGTTTTATCAGTATAAAATAGGTGATTCAGATAGTCATTCAGTAACTTGTATCTGTAGCCTACTGTTGTTCAGTAGGCAGCTGAGTGGTACTAATGCAAGGCAGAACAGTAGTGGTGACAATGAATCTCCTTAGAAGATCTGCTTTTGAAGTTGATTGGACTCTGTTAATGACCAATTTGTATTGCTTAGGTTTAGTGCAGTCTTCCAGTTTTTCATGCTCTCTGTTATGAATTTGACTATTTGGAGTATACTCTGTATATTTTTCGCCTCTTTTCTATCCGTGAGTGTGGTACACTTGAATACTGTCCTGTAGTCTATCCATGGTACTGATAAGTTTATTTACCTTGTTTTCACCTCTTTCGACATTGTTTTATTGATAATTAGTCGGTCCTTGCACCCATAACTTTCTCTTTTACATTCCTTCTGTTTTGCTGGGAGTAAATTGTTTTTCTCAAAGAAGTCATGTCATCTTGGTTATGATAGAAGTGAGAATCTTATGCATTGTTGCTAGGCAGGTGATGAGGCTATAGTTGTGTTCTGCATCATTTCTGTTTTTTGGGAGTAGGTATGTTACTCTTCATCTGAGCCATTTGAGGCATTTTTCTAGATTTATGATTTGTGTGAGGCCTTGGTAGGTGCTAGATAGGGTGTTTTTTTTTTTTTTTTTTTTTTTTTTTTTCTCTCTCTTTGTAATCCAAAAGTTGACTATTTGGTCTATTCTTGGTCCTTTCTAGTTTTTGGTTTCATTGATGACAGTGGTTGGTTCAGTAATATTGATATCTATCCATTTTTGGTACTCTATATGTTGTTCTTGTTGTTGCTTGATCCATGTAACTCTTTCATTGTGCATTTTGCAGTTTTCCCATGTCTTAACCAGAACTGAATTTTTAGGCGGGTTATTTATTACTATTCTATTTTTTCCTAGTTCTTTATATAGTTTCTTGGCATCTTCTTTGAAGATCTTGTTTTGCCAGAAGAATCTTTTTTTTTTTTTTTTTTTTTTTTTTTTTTTTTTTCATATCACATGATTCTCTGTGCCTTCACTTGAATTTGTTGTTTCAGCTTTTCTTTAACTTTTGGTAGGTCAGTCTTATTCTTTGTTAAAGCTTTGTTTCAGTTGTCTCCTTTTTCTTTCTTTCATTTTTGAGCCCTTGTCCACTTCATTCAGAAGTGACAATTGTCCTCATAATTTATTTCAGGTTCTATATTTTTTTTCCAGATTGGAACTTTTCTTTTTAGTTTGTTTTGACATTTTACCTATTGTTTCTGTGATCTTTGCTGAGTCCGTGCATATAAGATGATTAATTTCTGTCAGGTTTTTTTTAATTGCTTGGTTAGTGAGAATGATGGTTTCCTTTGCTTGGTGGTTCTTCTTTACTTTTGGAATTGTCAGCCTTTCCTTGAAAGACATTTCCTTTACATTCTCTCATTTATATCTGTATTTTATTATTTCTGTTTCTCTGTCATCTTTGTCATTATCTTCTATTTACTTGTGTACCTTCAAGGGTTTATTACAGCTGGTTTTTATTTGTTCCTCTGCATGTGTCTCCTTTGGGTTGTTGCCATTTAGATCCTCGATGTTAATGTTTAATCTATTTTTGATGTTTTCTTGAATGCTTTCAAGTTCTATAGCCAATATTTTTTTCTCTAATGTCATACCTGACATTGGCTAGTTTGTTGGCATCAGTATTTAGTCTGAGGGATGTTTTTCTCACCCAATATTATAGGTGGCTTTGGTCATCATTGTGGCTGTCAGATTTATCGTGGCAGTGTAAAATGTTATCATTACTTAAATATACTCTTCCCTAGACCATTTTATTCTTTTTGTGGGATTTTCTTTTAATGAATGAGGGCCTCTTTGAGGACTGTCCTTGGTGTGGTTTTTCTCTAGTTCTCATTTGGGTAGAGTTTGTTTCAGTTGCAGAATTTGATCTCAATCTGGTTCCTCACTGAGGATTGCGGTCCTTGTTGACCTATATGATGACCAATGTAGTTTAGCAATATTTTTTGCTGTGTCAACATTATAGCTCATATTTATCGATTCGTGGGCACCAGAGCACATCCATGCCATGGGGCGGGGGCATGTTCAGGGGGCCAGGCCTCCTATTTTTTAAAAAAGAATTTACTGTTTTTATTAACAATAATAGTAAAATAATAATAATAATGATAATAAACCCTTCAGGAAAAGTCCCTCTGGTATGAATTGAGCTAGTAAATTAGTTTTCAAAAAGGCATGCAACCTTCAATTTTTTTAAGATTCTTTGATATTCAAATGGTGGCACTGAAAATTTTGGTCTATATTGTCTATGCTTGGTAAAAAAAAAAAATCACTTTTTTGTAAACTCATGAAATGTACATAAATCTTTGATCATTGTTTTCTAGTTAAAATTTATTGTAGATGCATCATGAAAAATTTTCTAACAAAGAAAACCTATTGAAGGTTCTTTTCAACTGAAAATATACAACTTTTTTGTGATGTGACAACTGTATTGATTGCCAAGTCAATACAATTGTCACCATAAAAACACTAATTCTTAATTGATCACAAAAAGGTTTGATTCTGATCAGTAGTTAGATGGATAACTATTTAGGATTACCAGGTATTGTAAGCAAGTAAGTGTTGATCTAGATTAAGCAAAGCTTATTAAAGAATTACAATGTTGTAATCTCCATAAAAATCTTTTTTTTTTCTTTTTTTTTTATTATATTGGCTAAAAAGATCCCTCTTTTGTTATAGATTGTACACCTGGAGGCTCTTGAATAGATCAAAAATGAAAAAAAGATTGAACAGATATTGAAATAAATCCAATGCATATGTAAAGTCCTTGAAATTGTTATTTGTAAACTGAATGAAAGTTAGGTTTAAATATTATTTTACAAAACTGACCAAATGTAGATGAAAATGAAATGTAATTGGTTAAAAGATAATGAAATGATAGGAAACATGCTGTTCTTTTCATGGCTTTTGATCAGTAATGTTAGTGATTTTCTTATAAGGAAACCTTCTACATACATTGACCTATCAGCCAGTGTCACTCTCAGCTGAAATTTAAATCTTTCTTAAAACAGGTTTTCAGGAAGATAGGTTTCTCAATTCCAGTAACTTGATCTTTCCAGTATTAAAGAGAGGCTTCCTTAACCTTTGGTTTAAAGTAGTATGAAATGAAGTGTGCCACTAGATAATCTAGGTTTCACCTATTTATTTGTTGAAATATTAGGTTGGTGCAAAAATAATGTCGTTTTCTCACATAGTAACATATGTGAGAAAACGACATAACCTAATAGTTAAATGCAACTGCCACTTCTACTCAAACAATTTCTTGCTCTTCCTGTCTGTGAAACTCTCCATTTACTTGCTCCCCTGATAACTACAATCTAGTCATTTTTTCTCTTTTTCTCAACTCTCCCTATACTCAATCTTTTTTCTCACTTTCACTCCCTGTAACCCCCTGCATACTAATGGCATTCCTGCCTTACTTGGGATGAAATGGAGAAAAAAAAAAAAAAAAAAATGTTATTGTCTTTTTGAATTAAATGTGGTATCCATTTTATTTGTTGCTGCTGTTGAAAGTTCCTTGTGATGTGGTTTCTGTTATTTATTAGTTCTTAGTTTGGGATTATATAGTGCCAGTCCATGAGGTTAGAAGAAAGATGGTCCTCTCTAAGACCTACAAGTTTAATTTGCTTGCAGCTACTTTATAACCATTTATCTGAGAAAGTGGTTATATGCAGCTGACAGTTCCGATATTTCTGAATGAGTTTGACAACACACATGATATCCAAATAAAAATCTTTATCTGACAATGCTATTTCACAACATCAGTTTTTTTCAGTTAACGTTTTTGTTTTAGCAATTTGCTGTGTTGGGTAAAACTACCCTTAGCACAGCCATCCTTAGCTCTTATACTAAATTCGTTATAACTGATCCATAGACAGGTATTTGAATAGTTTAGTATTCAATAAATTTAAGTTTTCTGAATTTTTATATTTTTACCGTCAGTAAGGTTTCTGACTTCATCTTTGCAAAATTTTACTTTTGAAAATGCTTTAAAAATATTAATAATGCAGTGTGCTAAATGTTAACCTTTAGTCTGGTTGATATCAATGTTACTGGGAAAATGTTACCTAGCTAAATATGGTATTTTTAGAAAGGTTATGGCTCACCCTGACAATGGAGGTGCTTATTAAAAAAAGTATCTTTTCACATTTTTTTGATGTCTGCTAAAAATGTGATCCTTGGTATATAAGAGAAAATTATAGAATTTGAAATTTTTTTTAATTCAAACACTATCACAAAAATACCAGGCCCCAAAATAGCACCCCATCAAAAAAGGTTATGTGACTATTGAAATGTTCCCAACTCCAATACCAAAAATAGTAAACAGAACAATAGAGCCTGATATAATTCAAAATAAATGTTCAAATAAATTATCATTTTCTCAGTCATTGTCTTGTAGAACCAGACTAATGTTGTTGCAGTTAGTGCCCCTACAATCACTGTGAGACCATGTTTCCAACAAAAGCAGATGTTTGTCCTGCAAGGACTCTTGGACAAAATATTGCACTTAGAACACACACAAACTTCAGTAGTTCCTCACAAGCAGGATCTAGATTGGTAAGAACTGAGGTTAAAGTACCATTTCTCATTTCCCAACCCCATTTGCAAGAATCAAGTTGGCAATGACCTAATGTCTTCCAAACCGTAACTTGAAGATAGACATGGAGATTATGGAACAAAGCTGACTGTTAATTTGGAAGCAGTCTTTCAGGCTGTAACTTTGTCAATGTTGCTGAATGCACCATGTACCTGAGGGGGTTCAATACATCTGGTTTTTCCTCCATAGATATTGAGAAAAATCAGCAACCCCATAGATGCAACTTGGGCAGAAGAAATTGCATCAGTTAAAGTAGTGAAAGAAGACTGTCATATCCACCCCCCCATGTTTTGCAGAACATAGGAGATTGTCTTCTCTGCAATTTCATGGATGCTGAGCAGCTTCTTCATCTTTTCCAATTTTTTTCCCTTGGAACACATAGATATCAGCCATGTCTGAGGAAAATTAAAAGATCAAGGATGTCTGTGTCATCAGCTATTACAGTCACTAAATTTCCTTCAGTAGCTAGTTTGTTTCAGAAACAATGTCAGTGTCTCCTTCACTTTGGACCACTCGATGACCATCTGCTTCCAAGGAATGACAAATTGATCTTTGTTCTTGTTTGGGAGGAAGTTTTTGATACAACAATTTGCAATCCAACTTTCAATTTGTATGTTAGCTGAAGTCTAAGCTGCTCTTCATTGATGTTTATAGTTGTTATGGACAGTCCTGCATAACCATCAAAATGATGGTTGATGGCCTGTCCTTAGCCTTCATGTAGCTCAGGTACTCTGCAACCATGTCACTGTCTGTCAGCCTCGGCAACCGCTTCACTCAGTGAAGAGCACCTCCATCTAAAATGAACATTGTGTCAGTGGCTGAGATTCAGGTATGTAAATGGTCAGATGTTTCAGCACAGCTTTGTCTTTCTCATTTGGAAATTCTTAAAAATTGATCTTGGAAATGGAATGAGTTAAAACTTAAAGAACAGTCATTTTTTGGCATCTTTCCAGTAGAACAACCAGCCTTGAAAAGAGAGCATTAGGGTTAGCATGAACATTTTGACCATCAATCTTTACACATTTGTCCAGCTCAACAAGTGAATGCAATTTGGACCTTTTTTTCATTGCGCTCTCTAAAACGTTCATGTTGTCAGGCCTTTTCTGAATAGTGACCAATCTCCTCAATGATATCACGATTGATTCCAGGATTATCAGATGCTGTCAAACCAGATGGTACTGTCGTAGTTCTAACTGGCTTGGGTCAAAGGGGTTGTACTGAGAGATCAAACTGAAGACCAGTCAATATCAACAAGATCTCTTTTCCAACATGTGCTAGTCAGCTCTGCTTGCTGGTTTTGTGGATAAGACTGGTGCAGGTGGGCATGCTTTACACCCACATCAATCTCCCTGATTCCGTAAACTCTTGTCCCCTAGTTAACCCACCTCTGCTGAATCTGTATCTGTTGTAAAGTGATGTTTATCTGTTTGGAATGAGAACTCAGAGCTGAGTTCGAATCCTAGTTGAGTTCATTATATTCACTTATGCACAAATACCCTTGGGAAAGGTATGCATCCATCTCTTCTCCCAACTAAGGGTTGAATAGCAGGACCGACCAAGTTCTTTAACCTTGGTTGGCAACCAGTCTACTGCAGGAAGAAAAAGCAACCTACTGTGGGAAAAATTTTCTACCTCATATATCGAAAGATACATGATTATTCAAGCATGTATCACATGTGGCACTTAATTGACTGAATGTAGAGTAAAGAGTACACCCCCAGTGACTATAAACTCATCCAATACTATAGAGTTCCATGGTATGAGGCCGAAAGTAGTTGTATTGGAGTCAGTCTTCATACTAAAATACAGGTGTTGTGGCAATAGCCTAAGAATTGCATATGAAGAATACTTTAACTACGTTATACCAAGTACAAATGTGTGCTATAGCAATAACCCTATAATAGGAATTTATAATAGATCTCCTCATCACTTATTCAATAATAAGTTCAGTTGACAAGCCATCAACAGTCACTGTGTTGGACAGAATGAAATCAGTACTGTTGATGCAGCCAAGGATGTTTTTTCAAACAATTCTAGTATCCATTGTAGGTAAAATTGTGCACTCTTTGCATAATTGAAATTCTCAGTTTCTGCAAATAAATTTAGCATCTGCCCCACCACCACAAGATGAAAATTTCAACCCTGTTCATTTGGTAGGAATAAACAACAGAAGTATGTCAATGTACTCAATGTAGGCCAGCCATAACTTTGCTGCTCTTGATTTACTCCTGAGTTCATGCATCAGTTTCAAGCACTCTACAACTTCACAGAAACCTCAGTGTAGATGATAGTAACACTAACAAACCAGCACCATTTGTAAGACTTTTTCCTTACCAGAACTCATTGAAACAAGTCTGAACCTAACTTCCTATCCTAGGAAAGATTGTGTAAACATATCTTGTAAGTGCACGGATGTGAATTACTTAAGATAACAAAAGAGCTTCTTTCTATTCTGTCCTGGGTATGATAAACTACATCTGTGTTCTGGGTAAGACAATAAACTATGTCCAACAGCAAGGCCTCTGATCAGGAGGTTTTGAGGAGCATGGAACCACCTCTTAATTGCTGGTGTTCCCAGATGGTAGCACCTGTTAGGGTCCCAGTTATCGATAAATAGTTGACCCCCAAACTGGGGTCACAACACTATGAAAGTGTAAAAATAGGTTTTAATACCAGAAATACTTTGTAAAAAAAAAAAAAAAAAAAAAAAATCATTACCAGCAATACATTTTTGAAAAATAAGATATTACCAGCGATAAAAAAAAATTGTCAGCATTAAATAACCCAATGATGTTGATATACCATAAACCAAAATATTTCTATCAAGTGTGTGTGTATATATATATATATATATATATAGTGATTTTCTAAGCTTGGCTTAGATGTGGCACAAGGCAGAAAGTATGGGGCACCCAGTGAGGATCGAACTCACTACTAAGTCATAATTGATTTAGCAAGACAAGCTTTCTAACCATTACACCACAGCTATCTATCTATCCAATCCAATCCTTGCAAGAACTCTGTGATTAGGAATACAAGATGGATATTCAGATTTCTTTAACTGGTATTGCAGAATAGCATTCCTCTTAGAACCCAAACATCACAAAATATGTTGGTCGCATAAATGGTACATGAAAACTTAAAATACAGCCATTAAACAAAATTCTTGTATTTCTTACCATTCATTCTGGGTTGTTCACTCTTGGTTTTTCACTTCACTGATCCAGAATAGTTCAGATAAAGTACATGTTCAAATCAGTCTCTCTATTAGCTAATACTAAGTGATCTATAAAAATATAAAGCAGTTACAGATTATATTGTACAATTGGGGAATCATGACCTCAACTAATAAACATTAGTAATTGACATCATAATGTTCCAATAATTTGTAAGACACATTCAAAATGACATGTGCATGAAAACCTCTTGCAAGTGTAAACTATTCAAATAGCTTAGAACCATGTTTCAAGTATCTGTGGTGCTCAAAAAAAAAAAAAAAAAAAAAAATTCTCCAAGGTGTATATGAGGGGAGTTTTTATTTTCTTGCAAGTTATATAATTCCACTTCCAATAATAGGAAACATGTCATGGAAACATCTTTTCCCAGGAACACCTTATATTCACTCTCAATCAACCTGACTAGTTTAGCACACTGCATTATTAATATTACTTCAGTATCCATCTATATTTCTGGGATATTATGTAAACTATTTACGTTATTCGGACTATTGTCCTCATCTTGTTGCCATATTTATCACAACGTTTCAGCTGTTGTATGCTCTGGCCTTCTTCAGGTGGTTGGAATGTCATACTGAACCCTTTATTTTACTCGCTGGGATAGACTGTTCTAGTTCCATGTGCCATGTCTAATGGATGTCGGTTATCAGTTATCTCCTGTTAATTCCCCTCTCCAAGTTCTCCACTGATTTAACCAGGCATTTTTGGGTCTTGTCACTGGATCTAACACCTTTATCCACTGTGCCATGTGACCTTGAGTACATCTGATTAAGAATTTCTGGGTATTATAAACCTGATGTCTTCAGCAATCATGTTTTTTACCAGTGCTCATATTGCAATTTTTCAGTTTGACATTCTAACCAAAATTTTTTCATCTAAATCAAATGTAATTCAAAACTTTTTTACCTAGATGAAGAGGATAAAATATTGAACTTTCTTTCCTGACTCTTGTATGAACTGTAATATTTCTTACCTGTCTAATAATTTGTATTTAAAAAAAAAAAAAATCAAAGCTTTTACATCCAGGTATAAGTTAGCATCTACTTCAGAAGATGCAATACTTGTTTTATTTTAAACAGGGCTTCCTTTTATTTTTGTTGGTAAAGTTTCAGCTTCCTTTTGCAAAATCCATTCTTTTCCGTCTGCCGTCTGAAGCAGATCTTGAAGAGGTGATATTCATTATAATGCTTAATCATTCACACCTTATTCAGGTGAATATTGAGTAATTTTGGTCTTTACTTTTACAGACACGGCTTCAAATCAAGAACTTATTTACCGACTTAGGAGATGGAAAAATTCTTATGAAGCTTCTGGAAATTATTTCTGGAGAAAAAGTTGGTAAACCAAACAAGGGACTTATTAGAGTGCAGAAAGTGGAGAATGTCTTAAAATGCTTGACTTTTTTGAAATCTAAAGTAAGTACTATTACTTATATTATTATAACATGTTACTAACACAGCATACTTTGCTTCATTTTTGTTTTTTTTTTCTAAATCTTGGTTTATATTTGAGATAATATTAAGTCTATAAACTTTTATTTAAATTGTTTATTTCATTAATGGCCTTCTTTAAAAATTTCTGCTAGATTACCCTTAAAGATTATTTACATTCAGGTTCTTTTCCTCATTTTTCTTATCACAGTTTCAGCAGTTCTACCCTCTGTCATTTTTCAGGGGTTTTTCAGTGTAGGTAACCTTCAGAGAATTTCAAATTTTAGGTTTAAGGCTCCAAGTTCAAGATTGTCTCCTGGGACAATAGTGGATTAAAATATTGATTCATCAATTTGGTGACAGTAACTGAATTCAATCCCTACACTGGGTAGTGCAAACAATAATTGAACAGTACTAAATAAGAAAGACAAGATATACTGAAATATGGACAGTAAAATGAGACTAATCTTAGTAGATTAAATAAAGTTTAGTTTTAAATTCCCTAAATGTCTCAAGATTACTAGAGACCTGAAAATGGCTGGATAGTACATTGGCTGAAATGTGATAACAGATATTGAAAATAGTTCAAGTATAAAGGTCATCTCAGATATTCCAATTAGCCTTAGAGAGTAATTTTTTTTTTTTTTTTTTTTTTAATCATTTCATCCCAAGCAAGGCAATAAAGCCACTAAAACACAAGGGGTTACTGAGTGAAAGAATAAGAAAAAAGAAACATTAAAGAGCAATAAAAAGAGGAATGAAAAAGACAGTAAACAATGATTGACATCGCATTGAAATTTTTGAACATCAAAGTTGGCTGAAAAGCATGGAGCTGGGAGAGAGTTTGACAAGTGAGAAACTGTTACCATTATATCAACTGTAAATTGATGTGACCTAGCTGCCAATCTAGTACTGAACTTAAATTCATAAGTCTAGGTACTATAGCAGAAAGTTCATCAGAACAATTACCATGAAAGTATTTCTGGAAAAGGCACAGGGAAGCTACATTAGAGTTGGGAAAGTGACTGAAGCAAAGATGCCTGGCTAGGACCAATAAAATTGCAGAATCTTTAGATTTTATCAAGAATCTCTAAACATATAGCAAGAGCACTAGACCATTTGTGGCAGCAATATTCAAAGCAAGGATGAATGGTAGACTTATAAATATGTAAGATAGATTCTGGAGATAATTTTTTTCCTTGCCATTCATTTTCTCAATCTTTTTGTTGAAAAAAAAGTCAATTCAGAAATTACAGGAGCATGAGTAAGTATTGGTAACTTTAAATTTTTTTCATTTAAATCAAATGTGTACAAGTGTATTGACAAAGGTTGGACATTTTTCTAAAATTTGATTTGAATCTACTTATATATGGTCAATAGGAAATATTGATGGCAAAGTTCAGAATAGTCTTTTGATCTATGTTTATGTATGATTATTATATGGTTATGACCATGAATACAACTAATGAAGTAAAATGAGTCTAATTGTGTTATGGGTTAAATGAACTACAATTGTTTGACTAAAAATCAGGAATTGTTGTGCTTATTCTTTGTTACATTAACCAACAGTTCAATTCTCAGCTCGGACCAAAAGTCCATCTAATTTTAATGTATCACAAAATCAAGATCCTAGCCTTAAAAAAAAATAATTTTATATTGATGCTGTTAAACTTAGATGTAACATATTGCCAAGAAAGATTTGTAAAAGCTCGACTTCCATATATCTGCATTTAAAACATGAAGGGAAGGGGGCTTTCACTTTGTATTAAGCAAGGTAATGTAGCAATTAATGACTTAAGCAGAATTGTACATATATCTTTTTACAAAAAGATAATTTGATTCTTTTATTTTTTTCTATTGATCCAAACAGGGTAAGCTGCAGAATCTATATTGTGTATTTATTACTATTACAAAATTGGCTTGTTTCAAACAAAGTTATTCAGATTTTACTTTCAACACAGGTGTAACTTATATTTTAAAATCTTTTTTTCCTAAAGATATAGAAGACATTGTATCTTTTTGGCATAAGATCTACTTCCCCCACCACCAATGCCATATTAATGGCTCAAAAATATCTCTTGGATCATATGAAAGTATGGAGCAGGCTAACATCTAAAACACTAAGCTATAGTCTTTATTTTGCCAAGTTAAATTTTGGTTTCAGATGCTGATCTTGATTTTCCAGGAAATGAGCTTGATGCTGCACAAGCCAAGAAGCCAATACTTCCTGTTATTATAATCGTAATTTGAAACGTTAGACAAGTGAGAGTGATGCTGAACAAGTCTTGTATGTTATTGACTCGGATATACTTACTGATGTCAATTCAGTTTGATAACTTTTCATTCATCAGGACTTTAGATAAGAATGATTACAGAAAGTTTATTGTATCAAAAACTATTTCCTGTTAATACAATCATTTTTATTGATAATTTTGAGACCTGAAACTCATTGACATTGATAAGTATCAAACTCTATTTCTGATTTAATTTCTCACATCAAACACTTTATTGGCAGAAATTCTATATACTTTGATATACATAAATATAATTTTAATTTTTAATTTGAATAATAAATATAATTTTATGTCTATCAATTGCTAGCATTATTTAATTATAATCTGTATATAACACTGACTCAAGTTATGATCTGTAGATAGTAATGTTGTGCAAGCCTCCTTTATTATATTGCTCAAAATGAAGTTTGACCTTGATAATAAATAGATAATTCAACATTGAATAACTTGAAAAAGGTTGATATGCCATAAACCAAACTTGATATTGATAGTCTGTAAAAGCATAAAATGATTCTTGTCCCTGGCACACTAAAATTGTAGATATGATTGCCATATTGAATACTGGTGAGACATGGGTCCTGCAGATAGTGGACAGCAACTGTCATCCTTACAATGACTGGACCATGATATGCTGGATACATGGTATGTCCACTGAGGATTAGGTCAGGCTCTGTTCTGAAGAAACTAGTCTTTGATGTCGTTGAGTCACTGTTTTGCAGCCATAGACTACATTGGTCTGGTCATGTTGAGTATAGTGAGGACCTATGAAACTGCCCTATGAAGTGACAGTTGAGGGCAGCAGAGAAAGAAAATTGTCCAAAATAACTTTGGGGGATGTTTTTTTTTGTTTTTTGTTTTTTAATGACGGGGAAAATTGGGTCAAGGCATAGCTGGTGCTCATGACTAGCATATGTGGGGAGGTAAACTGAGATATACAAGGATCCACCTTGCTTTGTGGAAGATTAATCATGGTTCTCACTCAACAAGAGATATGGCTAAACAAAAATAACTTTTGTTGCATTACTGAAACTCAAATGTATAAAACCCTGTTCATAACAATGGTGAAAATCCAATGAAAATAATTTTCAGGAGACATGTATTTCACTTGGTAATAACACTAGTGTTTAACATAAAGAGAAGATAAACCTAAAATAAACTATTGTGTGTGATCACTCCTACACACTTTACATTTATACTATTTTCCTAATATTTACTTTAACAATGTTTTAGCTGTTGTGACCACTGACTTTCTTCAGGTGTCAATGTGGTAACCTTGTGGGCATTTCTAACATAAATTCTTCAGTTTAAGGTTCCAAGTTCTGGACCCAAGTTTGACACAGAATGTCACAATAGAATATTTTATTTTGAACCTACTGTACAGCAGAAAATGGTGACCTAGCTCAAAGGCCAAAAACTTGTGTTGCATGCTGCTTTTGGAAAGGAGGAAAAAAAATGCTGGTTCCTCACTGAATGAGGTCATGTAAATTAGCTTCTGCTGACCAAATTGTGGTTAAAGTTTCACCGAGTGGAATGGATGGCATAGAAAAGTATGTTAATCCACTTCTCTACTCCACAAATTGAAAACCTGATAAGGGTCCACTAATCTGCTATAAAAGCAACTGACTTTTCCTACAAAAACAGGTTTTTTTGTGAGGAGGCTGCATGTGTGTACATGCAGATTTGACTTCGGGTGTATGTATAAGGGGTTAGCATTAGGTTTTCTATAAGGTTGGTACGTGTTGCTCGGTAAGTCTAGGGTTACGTCGAGGAAGTTTACCTTTTTCAATTTAGGAGAGACGGTTATCTTTAAGTTTAGCTTTTTAAATTCACTAAACATAATTTTACGGATCTTTATCTTAAAGCTAGTGGAACTCCTCACCATCATGAGCATCATGAGTCATCTCTATACAGTCCGATGTCCTGGATATCAATCTCGTGGTGTGCCGTTAGGTTGTACAATATTAAAAGACCAACCAAGTCAGAAGACTCTGCAGAGTCTAGTGATCCCATAGTAATATCAAACAGGTCGTTATTATTTTTTATCCATTGCTCCCCATTATGAATGAGGACGGATTTTTTTGTGCTGAGGATTATGTCGGTTTCTTCCTTTGTCAGGTTAGAATATACAGCAGCAAAGTCCAGGGCAGTCGTAAAAAGATCCTTCGAAATTGATGGGTAGTAGTCCACGATATCGAACTGTAGTAAGGTGCAATTTGTTTTATCGTCAATATTGTTGAACCAATTGATGACATCTTTAGTATTGATCCATAATTTTAATTTGAGTTATTTTTTTATTTTGTGAGTAATTTTTTCCAGGATCCTTTTGCTGATCTTTCCTATATCGGGTCGGGTAGGGTTAATTATCCTAGTGGTCGGGTTTTCCAGAAAGTCAGGCTTATGGTGCTTAAGGGTTATGTAACTTTCCTTTTCTGCAAGTTTGCCTACTCTATCGCTAATTTTAAATTTATCAGTTATTTTTTTACTTGCTCTGTTTATGCTGTCAACCATGTTTATGTTGTTGTTGCAAATTTTTTTTATAAGTCCTTGTTAAGTTTTTTTTAATTAAGTTTTTGTAGTCATCAACAGCCAATTTGTAGAAGTTGCCGGTTTTGTCCGACTTAACTAATATTTTGTCACAATCATTAATGCTTTTAACTATTTGGTCTAGCTGTTTTTGGAAGTGGTTTTTCTTATTTTGAAAGGAGATGTTGTTGATAAGGTTGAGTAGGTCTTTTTCAAATTCGTATAGTTGTTTGTTGAATGGTGCGACTCTTTTACTTTTAAAGCCGTAAACTTCACGTTCTTTATCGGTTAAGTTATTCCCACGAAAGTAGAAGTATGCCTTCCATCTCATCCTTCTGATTAATTCCTCTGTTTTTTGCAAAAGTTTAACGAAATAATTCTGTTTGTTTGTATGTGGAATGTTTTTCAGAGAAATCCCGAAATTAACTTTTTCCATATTTTTAAAGAAGTTTTTTTAAAAATAAATAAAGGTTCAGAGTGCTCGACCTTAATTCGGGAGCCAATATGTGTGAAAATATTGTAGAAAATAGAAAAGAAACTGGTTTGGTAAATAATCCAAAGTTCCTTAGTATTTTTGTTATTATTTTTAAAAAATAGTGCTCGATACGAAAGTAGAGCATAAATATAATTATTTATTTAAAAATGATTCCAACTCGCTACATAAGAGGTCTCATGTTTCAAAACAAGAGCCGAAAACTTCAAAATAATATTTGAATTAACTTGAGTTAAAGTAGGCTCTGTTCCATCTTCAAGCGAAATTTTTTTTGGGAATGACTTATTTCTGAAATTTATGAGTTTTAATAGTATGGTCAGAATTGAAATCAAAAATTTCCATGGTAACATCAAGGGCGGATTGTTTAGAATCGGCAGGGGAGGGGTGTTAATAATTTGCATCAGTATAGTTACTTTCATAGATGCCGGGTCAGGGTAAGGTGGGGGTGGCTAAATTTACGACGGAAGAAGTTTTCGCATAGTCTGGCTTGAGCGTCTACAGAGATTTATTTATTTATTTTTATTTTATTCCTTTATTATATCTCTTTATGAAAGGGATTTGTGTATATAAAAAAGCCGTAACGTTTGTTATTTGACGACTTCATAAAGGGTTATCAGTTTTTGTAGGGTATTAAAACTATGTATATGGGCTATGGATTTTAAAATTTATTTTATTGTATGCGTGTTTTTAGCTAGTTATTGAGAGCGTAAGTTCGGTTGTGTCGGCAGAAAACCATTAATTCTTGCCTGTTGTTTAATAGGTTTTTATTGTTTAGAAGCTTAATAATGTGTAGTTTCTCATGGAGGCACAAAGGGCATGGGTCATCCCAAGTTTTGCAAGTTCTAGTCCTGTTAATGATTTTCCATTTTACTTTAGGTGTCCTATTTTTTTCTTTCAGGTGCCAAAAATATTTAGATAGATAGGTCTGATGTCTTAAGTTTATGTTGTTGAAGGAGCATTTATGCTGCCTCCATCTGGTTTTAAAGGTATTTTTCGTGGACCCAATGTATATCATATTATTGTTAGGGTTCTCCGTGGATGATATAGTGCATTGGTATACCACAGATTTGATGCAGCACTTATTTTCTAATGGGCAGTCTACCGGGTTTCTACAATCACATAATTTTTCTCTATCATTATCTGATTTAAGTGTAGAGTTAAAACTATTCAGGTAAGGGGGTTTGTTCAGGATTTTATTATTGTGTCTTCTTATTATGCCTTCTAGATTTTCAGTGCAGCTGTAACTCAATTTTAGTGTGTTCTTATTGAATATATTACTAAGCCTACTTTTGGTGGGGAAGTGTTTATCGATTAGAGCTAAGAACTTCTGTCCTAGTTTAATACTAACCATTTGGTTGAACGGAGGTGTATACCAAATGATGTTTCTTTTCCTGTTTTTTTTCTTTTGGTTATTGTAATTGTCCCTATATTTAATGTTATCATTTTTATAACCACTACTTTTTAGGGCAGTGTTATAGAAGTCGTTATGTTGGTGGAATATTTCTTTGTTAGCGGAGTTACTGCTAATTCTATTTTCTATTGATGAGGGTATATGTTTAATTGTGGATGGAGGGTGGTTTGACTTCGGGTGTATGTATAAGGGGTTAGCATTAGGTTTTGTATAAGGTTGGTACGTGTTGCTCGGTTAGTCTTGTTTTGAAACATGAGACCTCTTCTGTAGCGAGTTGGAATCATATTTTTAAATAATTATATTTATGCTCTACTTTCGTATCGAGCACTATTTTTTAAAAATAATAACAAAAATACTAAGGAACTTTAGATTATTTACCAAACCAGTTTCTTTCCTATTTTCTACAATATTTTCACATATATATATATATATATGTGTGTGTGTTAAGCACTGCATTGTAACAGATTCAAGAATTGGAGAATAGAGTTCAACAAATTTCAGTCAAGTTTGTTATATACAAAGGCTCTTAGGAAAAGTATAGATCCTTTTCTTCTAAAGCTACAGCTAAATAGCAGAACAGTGGGTCCTATAGCCTTGGGTGGCAACTGATCTAGGACAACTCTGAATTCAAAACCCGAGGAATCATTTGGGGACATTGTGGTACACTATATGTACACCAATTCACTGTATTCAGCTCTTCCAGAAAGTGTTTCATTTTGCATAAACCTTCACCACTAAAATCAAATCATGTGTAAGTATTAGGTTGGTGCAAAAATAATGACGTTTTTTGACGTTAAAAAAATACGTCAAAAACAACATTATTACGTCATTATTTTTGCACCAACCTAATAGTTTGTCAGTTCAGCTCGAAGAACAGAGTTGCTGTAAATGACTGGAAAATTGTGTATTACATATCTCTCGTTATACTCATTCTAATCACCCTATAGATACAGATAATCTCCCTTATTTTCATTTGTCTTGGGTAAGACAATAAACTACATTGAACAGCAAGGACTTTGATCAGGAGGTTTTGAGGAAGCGTGAAACCACCTCTTAATTGCTGGTCTTCCCATATCCACCTGACCCAGGGTAGTAGCACCTGTTAGGGCCCCGGCTATGGGCAAATAGTTAACTCCCATTTTTTCCCATCATACATCTGCGTCATGTTGCCAGCTATATGTTTACTAGTACTAATATATATATATATATATATATATATATATATATATATATAACTAAATTTGGCATTAAATGACATACAGTGGATGATATGCCATAAAACCCAACCAACCTTATTTTCATGTCTGAAACTCATTTCACAGGGTTGTTCCACTCTACAGATGACACTAGAGTATAAGCTTTTATTTTATTGTTGGTAAGTTGAAGTCTGTTTTTAGCTTTGTGTTGCTCCCTCACAAAGCTTAAAAAATTTTTTAACAATTCAGCTTAAATCTATTTCACTCTTTACAAATATAGGTTTTAACAAAATTATTTGAGATATGCTGTAACTACTGTATTAGACTAATTTGTATGTCTTAACTTCTTTTATCATATTTCAGCCACTGTTTACTTCTGTTTGCATATGCTGTCAAGGCTGGAAACTACAGCAGCTAAAAAAGTGATAAAAATTGTGGTGGCATTTTTGTGATAGCCTGTTGAAGTTAGTCAATGTGACAAATATTTAGCTGGTTATGTTCTTTGTCATTTTGTGGTAACATTTACTTTGGACTATTTATTTTTATTTTGATGTTGACTTATGGTCTTATAGGAGAAAAGGCAAATAGAACCTTGCTTGATGTGAAACTCTCTGTAGCTAAGTGGTCAAAGCATACTGGATCAGTTGGTTTCTTTTGCAGAGCAGGATGCAAATTTGAATTCTGTTGAAGGGTACACTTTCTTTAGTAAGTCTTCTAGATAGAACAAGCTGGTGGATAAAATAAACATGGTTTAAAAAATGAAGTGTCAAAACAAATACAGGTATCCACTAAAAATGTTTGAAGTTATGTAGATATATTTTTGTTTTTTGAATTTCTCAAGGATAATCTGTTGGAGTGATTCTTACCTTAGATTATAAGGGCTCAAGAGTATCTGGGTTTGATAAAGTTGCCATGGAGTTTCTCTTACCTGTATAAAAGGACTTTCTGAAAATAAGCTTTTTTTTTCTTCATTTGCATCCATTCTCTCTCAGATAGCAAATTTCCTTTGTACTTCAATCGTTGTTACATATGTCCATCTTGAAAATGTGAGCTACTGATGGAAGTAAAACCTGTATTAATCCTTTTTACAAGCCATTCTTACATATTTCTGGTCTGGGGAATAAAACTAGAACCTTTTGAGAATGGAAATGGAGGTTTTAGACATGATAGCAGTTAAAAATGTGTAGGATTTTTACTGCCTACCTATTTGTGATTTGTTCAGCATTTTTTTATACTAATGTATTGATGTTAATTTTAGCTTGCTTCTCAAGAAACTTATGATTCTGTTGCAGTGAAATCTACAATCTGAAATGTTTTGGTTTTTAAATAATCAAGAAAGGGTGATAAATCATAAAAAAATCAAATCTGTCTACTGGGGTTGAAAAAAATCTATTCTATTCAATGTCAGCTAGTAGGAAACTGGCCAAGATTGAAATTTACTTGCTGGAGCCAGTATTTATCTTTTCTTTTTTTTTTTTTTTTTTTTTTTTGTTGTTGTTTACAATCAAGTTAATGGCAGAAATTCTATGAGTAGAAGTAAAATATGAATTACTTTTTACAAATGTTGAAAATAAATAATTCATTAAAACTTACACCTGAAATTGCCTAAATAGATGTTAAAAATAATAAATTAACCTTGTTTATAGCTTTACTTGATCATCAACTACACCAGCAAGTAAATCACTAAATACTGACCTCACTTACTATCAAGTGATCTGGTAGTATGCTTATCTATTGAGACATCTACTCTTCATAGAATGAATGCAGAGCTAAAATGATAGTTAGAAAAGACTATATTAACTGTCACCAAAGAGCAAACCTCCAGACCTAACCTTTCCTTGCAGATGCTCTACAGGGTCTGCTCATCTCTGTATTGAATTAAACACTAGTAATCACACAGATGTGGACAGCACTCTTCCTCAACCTTTATTCAGAAGTTAAACCAAAAGACTAATTACTTTAGGTTATCAAAACAGCATTTTTATAAATAACTATTTATACATGATATATTGTGTATTTGGGCAGCAATCCCTCTTTTATAGAAGTTTCATTGAAAGTGACTGACAAGGTACTGCAGTTACTTTCCTTGTTGGTTGCTGGGTCATGTAATTTAATAATTGTGTATTTGGGCAGCAATCCCTCTTTTTATAGAAGTTTCATTGAAGACTGACGAGGCATTGTGATTAAGCTTTTATTAAATTTATCTTGAATTTGCAGAAGTGATTTCTTTTCTGGACATTGTGCATAAGAATTTTCAGCTCATCTACTAGCCATTACTAAAGTTTTTTTTTTTTTTTTTTTTTTTTTTTTTAACTTTCTCATTCCTATATCAGTTATGTGCCATGTGTGATACATGCTTAAATGATCATGTATCTTTTGATACAATGACTGACGAGGCAGATTTTTTTTTTTTTTTTTTTTTTTTCCACAGAAGGTTGCCATTTCTTTGTGGTAGATCCAAGGCTATATAATCTAGTCAGTCCTGCTAGTTACCCATAGCTGGAAGTAAAAGAGGATTCATTCATACCTTTTCCAACAGTATATTTTTTTCCTTACCAGCCAGTAGCACAACTCGGAATTACATGCAGAAGGCAAGATTGTGTTGTGCTGTTAGTCCCCGATATGGGCAAATAGTGAATACCCAAAGAAAACCGGAAATTATAAAAATAAAAGGCCTGCAACAGGGTGAAGAATGCGTTTAGCTGGAGGCCTGCAACAGGGTGAAGAATGCGTTTAGCTGGAGGCCTGCAACAGGGTGAAGAATGCGTTTAGCTGGAGGCCTGCAACAGGGTGAAGAATGCGTTTAGCTGGAGGCCTGCAACAGGGTGAAGAATGCGTTTAGCTGGAGGCCTGCAACAGGGTGAAGAATGCGTTTAGCTGGAGGCCTGCAACAGGGTGAAGAATGCGTTTAGCTGGAGGCCTGCAACAGGGTGAAGAATGCGTTTAGCTGGAGGCCTGCAACAGCATTAAGAATGCATTTAGCTGGAGGCCTGCAACAGCATTAAGAATGCATTTAGCTGGAGGCCTGCAACAGCATTAAGAATGCATTTAGCTGGAGGCCTGCAACAGCATTAAGAATGCATTTAGCTGGAGGCCTGCAACAGCATTAAGAATGCATTTAGCTGGAGGCCTGCAACAGCATTAAGAATGCATTTAGCTGAATGTATAAAATTGTTAAAAATATTTAGATTTCAGCATTAAGTAACCCTTAGAGGTTGATATGATGCTAAATTAAATCAACCAAACAACCAACATGAAAAAACTCTTATGACTTTAAGCCATATAATATCATACAATTTCTTAAATCAAACTGTATTCTAAAATGTAGCTTTGTGAGTAACTCACATCATAGCCGCAGAAATAGCCTTGTGTTCTTGGAAAATAAAACCTGCAGCGGTAACAGTGAGAGCATGAAAAATTGTACATTCATATACAGTTTATTTTTTATGTGTACTGGTGTGTGTATCTTTGCGTACAAATGTTCATGGTGCATGTAATGAAAGAAGTTACTTTGTATTATTACACACCATGTCGGTCAGAAGTTGGACACATGTTGCCTGTCCGAGGGTTCGTTGTGAAGAATTTGAATTTAATGTCTTCTGGCAGGAAGTTTTTGTTGCATGCTGGGAGAATGTATTATTTTTATGTCTTATCTAATTTATATAACATTTTCATTGTTTCATTTTATTTTATAATTTTCATTATTAGTATTTTATATTTTTATTTATAACAATAATGTCCTGAAAACTTCAAAACATAAAACACACATATCACTGCCTCTAGTCATGTACCTACAAACCTGTATAGTGATTTTCCAAGTGTAGCTTAGATGTGGCACAAAGCTGAATGTATGAGGGCACCCAGTGAGGATTGAACTCGCTACTCGGTTGTAATTGTTCTAGCAAGACAAGCTTGCTAGCCATTACACTGATTCGAGGTATCCCCCACACAAAAGCAGAGTATCATCTACCATGTATTGAGTTGTGAAAGCAGAATAACATTTTTATTATATTAAAGGTTCCAAGAAAATTAAATTTCAGCATTAAATGACCCATAAGGAGTTGATATGCTGTTAAACAAACAAAAAAATACTTTTATATTGATCTGTAGAACTACAAGTCAAAAAAAATACTAGTTTATAAAATTATCTATTCCTACATTTTTTTTTTATCTAGGTCAGTTTTGTTCATTTTTAAAAAGCCAAACTAACATTTAAAGAGGGTCAAGAAAAGTAATAAAAGATGGATCCACTTAAGACTAATTATAACCATTGTGGCTGCCTTGCTGTGAAACAAAAGACTTACTTATGAGGGAGGTGCTGAGAAGTTCTCGTTGGCTTACAGCCATATCACATTGAAGCACCAGTTCTCTTACAATCACCAAAGTTAATGTGAAGCCTGGTTAGTACCTAGATGGGTCACTGCTTGTGAATACGAGGTGCTGTAAGCTTGGACATGTGGGTGATGTAATAGATAATTGTTTGGAATTGGAACTCAGAGAGAGAGTAGTTTCAATTCCTGTTGGGTTTGTTATATTCACTTACAAGTAAATACTCTTCAGATAGATATGAATCCACTTCCCCCCCCCCAGCTATGATTAATTATCACTTGTATTGGTAATCATTATCTCCAAAAATTTTTACAATCTAAAATTATTTTCTGGCTTTAAATAACCTGCAAATGTTTAAGCTGTAAAAAGCAAATCCAATCATTTTCCCAAAATCAATATTTCAGTGGCCAAATGATATTTTTTTTAATTTAATTTTATTTTTAAATTTTTATTTCTTTTTGAAGAGTTAAAGAAAACAAATAGGTAAACTTATATTTCATGGTTGTAGATCCTTGTTTAGTCCTGAAAATTTGGCCTCCTCAAAATGGTCAACACATCCACAAAGAAAAGAAAAATGAGAAGTAGATGAATTGTTGTTATAAAAAAAAAAAAATTGTATTTACAAATTGATGTAGGTTTTATAAAGAATGTTTTGACTTGGTATTCGTGCAACTGGAAATAGAACGGACAAGTGAATATTACTTTTTACTTTAACTGAATTTGTTTTTTATTCATACGAAAAGCATGGACCAACTAGTAAAGAATTGGTGAAATATTTAATAGAAATGTCAACCTAATTGAAAATGTGTTAATTGAAGTGTACAAAATTTCTAATGACTTAATATTTGTAAATGTCTACAAGTTGAAACTTTGTGCATTTATTAATTTGCTATGTTTTAAATGCTGTGCAATTTTTCTCTATAAATTAAATTTTATTTTAAATTTATATCCATGTATTAATAATCAGTTTTATTTTATTTTTATTTATTTATTTTTTTTTTTTTTTGAAATTGATGAATTAAAACATTTTCTAATGTATCTGCCATAATTTGAATGTTTTTTTTTTTTTTTGTTTTTTTTTAATTTACATTATTCCTACTTCTAGTATTGGAGAATAAAGTTAAAAAATCTTTCAATTCTATAGATTCAATAATGATTAAAATTTGCCATGATATTCTGAAAAACTTGTTCCAAACAATAAATTTGCAGAATTGGACACTACTTTCATTTGTAATCTGTTCTCTAATGAAGTATTTTTCTTTTTTAATCATTTCACCCTAAGCAAGGAGATAATGCAACTAGGAATCAGGGTGTTACAGAGAGTAAAAGAGAATGAAAATACTTTAGTAAGGAGAGGCAAGGACAAAGGAACAGGATTAATGAAGAGAGAAGATGGTTATTTATGTTGCATTTAAATTTTTAAAGATTGTAGATGGCTGGGAAGCAAGAAATCTGAAGGGAGCTCGACAGGCAAGAATTGCAAAAAAAAAAACTCAAAACTATTAGAATAGGACTGACAATTGCATCTAGCTAGTTCAATAGTGAAATGGTGAGACCTAGTTGCCAATCTAGTAGCCCACTTAAATTTATGCAGTTCAGGCACTAAGAACAGCTCATCAGAACAATTGCAATGAAAATATTTATAGAAAAGACAAAGGGGAAACCAAGTCAACTGGACTTCGTTATTTGTGTAAAGTTATGTTGATTTATGTGCGTCACTTAAAAATTAATTTCTTACTTTTTTGAACACAAACGGAGTACCAGTACACCATTGGCTAGAGCAAGTTTTCAACTATGAAGTCTTTCTACATAGTCACCCCTAGCCATGCATTTTTACCAGCAATGAACAAAATCTAGCATGCAATGCTTGTAAAAATAATGGAAAAAAAAAAAAAAAAGGCAACCTACTTATGAAAAGCACTCCCAAATCAGCTGTGTTTACATCCACTTCTTTGTCTCTAAATGTTCAGCAAGCATTGATAAATGTCACTGGGTGCAATTATTTCCTACATGGAAAAATTTAATATAGCATTTTTTCTTCATATGCATTTAATGTCATATTGTTGTTCAGCTACTTTTAAGAAGTCAAGAGACAATGTGTTATTGACAGTAAGTTTCAGCCCTGCCTGACATACCACCACTATTTCTCTGTTGTGGGCCAACATAATACAATAGGAGGCATTACTTTAGAAGTGTCTATCGTTAATAACTTTGGTAATAATAGAGGTTTTTTTTTTTTTTTTTTTGTAACTCCTCCCCATCTCAATTAAAATTGTCAGGAAAGATTAAAAAGTAATTTTTTTTTTCTCTTAAGTTTGGAATTTAGAAATCAGACAATTTTAATAATTGAGGTAACTTATGAATATACATGTGTCATTATCAATGACCTATTCATGAACCAAGATTGGCAGTAGTTTTTCCACAAGTCACAGGCTCTCCCACACTGGTTGCAGTAGACATATGGAGGGCACTCAGATGTTTGCCATTGAAGATTGAAATAGTTCAGTGTACGCAATACTGACCCCACCTTTTTAACCAAAGGTTCATGTACCATGGTCCAGTAGCATTGATAGTGAGAACAAGGGTATAAAGTTTTGGGCTTTTTTAGTTTCTTTCTAGGCAGATGGTCACTCTGAATTGGAGAATTCTGACTATGGTTGACCCAAGTAGTAAAGTTCTGGTCCAAATTACCCAACATAATTTTGTATTTTTTCTTTTTTTTTTTTTTTTTCTTTCTTTCAAATGCCATTTCATTGCCATACAATTATTTTTACTCCTTGGCACAATTGTTCATAGGTAACTTAATTCACAGGCAGCAAAAAGAACTGAAATGTTTTCATAAACATTTTATACATTATTATAGCAATTATAGTGCACACTATCAACTCATTCTCTGTGAGATATATATATATATATATATATGCCTGTGTAATATACAGGGTTGTTCAAAGAATGAACCGATTTTCTTATGTAATAAGGAAAAGCAATAGAAAGCTCCAGCAAAGTTACAAGTATTCTACTCACAATCAACTTTTATTTCCTGTCGTACAAGTGTTCAGTGTGCCCACCACCTGCAGCACGGGCAACATCAATGTGATAAAAGAATTCCTCCCAGACTTGTATCAGCATATCACAATCCACTGAGTTGATTGCTGTTGTTATTCGATGTTAAAGGTCATTTAGGTTAGTTGGTAGCAATGGAACATAAACGCAATCTTTTAAATATCCCCCGCAAGAAAAAAATCCCACAGTGAGGTCTGGAGATCTTGCAAGCAAAGCACAAAGAGCAAGGTCTTGGGAAGTGCCTGAATGAAGCATAGTCTGTAAGGTTTCAAATGCAGATGTCTTAACATGCAGCAGATAGTGGCTTGAAAGATCGTAAGCTCACAGATAGCTTGATTTGTGGACTCCCCTCAAATGCAGCATGGATTCTTGCCACTTGTTCCTCTGAAACTCCTGGTCATCCTGGACTTTTTCTTTTACACAGACACCCACTCTCTTGAAACTGTTTGAACTGCTGTCAAATGTTCTTAAGAGAAGGTAGATTAATATCAAATTGCCCTTGGAAAGCATGCTGCACCATGACAACCATATTTGTTTTCACGAACTTGAGAATGCATAATGTTTTTTGCGGAGGACTTGTCATTCTGGGGGTAAACAAACAATTGAACATTACTGGAGATATGACGCAACTACAGCACCCCTGTGGCAGCCATCCAAAACTTAGGAAACTCCTTTAAATGTTCACTGACATATTCCATGATGATGCTTGAGAAATGAAGCAATGTGTTATGAAATTGGGTCATTCTTTTTGAATAACTGTGTTTTAAGCTATGCAATAATTATGGGTAAAAGTGCTCAATAGTCTGTAAATATATTAGGTTGGTGCAAAAATAATGACGTAATGTCGTTTTTTGACGTATTTTTTAACGTCAAAAAACGACATTATTACGTCATTATTTTTGCACCAACCTAATAAATGTAGACATTAATATCAACAGTGAGCAGCAACAGTATTTCATGCTTGAACACAATCTTCAGGTCATATGTATTGGCTTTACTATATATGCTGGTCAATAGTGCATTATAGGTAGCAAGGTCTATTGTATTATTCTAATGGTTATTGGGTAGGAAATAACGGCTATATTTCAAATTATCCTAGAGGCTACTGAGTGGAAATAATTGGATTTGCACACAGTTATTGTATACTGTTTAGCTTTTTACTCGTTTTTTTATATATATATATATATATATATATTAATTCTATTGTTCACACTATGCCAGGACCACTCAAAATAGTTACTGAAAATGGTTGATGGCAGTAATAGTAAGTGGTGCAGTTTAATCAGATGTATGTGAAAAATAACGGTTAACTGTACATTTATTGAGGTTGCAGTGGTTTCAGAAAGCATCCTCTTTGGGTTGTGTTCCACAAAACAACAATTCTTGGGAAGAAGTTGTCAGTGGGACATTCTCACTAACAAAGGAATATAAAGGGGATAAGGGTGGTTTATCTTGATGTACACAAGATGTCAGGTTTTAGCTGGGAAGGTTAGTTAGTGGAACTAAGGAATGTTGCTTGTCTGAACGTTTTCCATGGAAATAGTAGCAAAAGGCTTTGTTTGGGGAAAGAGATGAATTATGACCTTTAGGGGCACCTGAGATAATAAAATTATGGGAGCTTCTCTTCAGATGAAGACGTCTAACTTATCCCCTCCAGTCTTGAGTATTTTTTACACACAATATAATTTAGTGACATTTACATAGCTTGAAGTAAATTTGTCAAATTGTTTAAATAAACCGAATAGCCATCTTTTGTTTGTCTATAAAAAATATTCTTTAAGAAATACAACTTTATTATTTGTGACCCAAAGTAGAACAATGCAACTATAGTAAAAAGAAAACGGATTTTTTATAACCATAAAATGATCAAAATAAAGGAGTTTTATATTGATGTCATTTCAGTTTATGAAACTATTTAGAAATTATAACATCCAGAAAATTAAAATTGTTTTACAAAAGCTTCAGGAGTTGTATGCTACAGCTGATACTACCCTAAAGGGTAATCTGGCCCTGGTTGTAAGGTGTAAAGGTTTTAATGTGCATTTTTGGGGTAAAGTATGCTCAGTATTGAAGATAGCATTTATAGCCCCCACTCTCTGGGACACCAATCGAACTCCCTTCCCAACCCACAATCTCTATCTCCTTAAATTCTACAGTCTCAGTTGTATTCTCACTTGGTCTGATGGAAGCATGAAACTAATATTCACCGTACAATGTAGATTCCTATGTCCATACTGTGTGTGGGAGGTGGGGTTAAAATCAATTTGTGTATTAAATTTAATGATTTTTTTTTTTTTTTTTTTTTTTTTTCATGCAGAAATATCCTTTCACAAATGCAAGTCAAAAGCTTGGACTAAATAACATTACATTTTGACCAATTTATGTATTGTGACATTTGTGAAGGGATATATATATATATATATATATATATATATATATATATATAATATATATATATATATACCCACCCTCAACATATATATTTGGGCACCAATTGTTCTTGTAAACATTTCAAAATCTACATTTTATGTCGATTAAACTTAGCGATTTTTCTTTTCTAATGTAGAAATATTCCTTCACAAATGAGATTGTTGTACAGATAAATTGCTCAAAATTCATGTCTGGTCCAAGATTTTAACTCCTGTTTGTGAAAGGTTATTTCTACATTAGAGAAAACATTAAATTTAATAGACATAAAATATGTTTTTTTTTTTTTTTTATATTAGTAAAATATTCTACATCGTCAATGTGTACATAGTTTTCTGAAATCTGTATACCTTTGTCCGAGGAAGTATATTAAAAAAAAAAAAAAAAAAAAAAAAAAATATACTGCAGTAACATTTGTCAGTTATTAGTCAAGCAACTCAATTGTAAAATGTTCACTTCTTGACAATGCAAATATTTTTCTTATTGGAAAGAATTTAACTCTGCCTTATTAACCTTGTTTCTTATGCTTTGCTTATTTGCCTTGTTAGAATCTTGTTAGATATATTCACAACTATTTATAAACTCCTTTCATACTCAAGTTGCTTTTTTTTCTTTCTTCTCCTTCCTTTTTATCTATAAAATGTATAGAAACAGGTATGTGTATATTCAACCTGTATTTCTAGTCTAGATTATGATTCTTGTCATACTTTTACTTGTATATGTAATGTTTTGGGGGTAAACTTGATTTTCTGAATGGAGACACTTTGTTGTTTTTAAATGTGAAGTGGTCATATTCCTGAAAACATGTTAGTTGTTTTTTGTTCGGATAATTTTTACTCTATCTCGGTCAAAAAATAGACCCACGCCTCATTTAACAACCAGATTCCATTCCAGTGGTTGCTAAGTGAGTAGTATCTGCCTGTTATTTCAGATATATGATGCATGTAATGGGTTCGAGCCAATCAGATCAAAGGATTTTAATATTACTTTTGCACCATTTGTAACACTTTTAATTTATTTGTAAATGTTTATACAGTACAGTAGTGTACTGAATGGTTAACATAAATAAATTTGAAACCTTTTGACCATTTTGGTTTAGTTTGCATAAAACCAATGGAATAAAATTTTTCACTTTGTTCATTTGACTTATTTGGTCCATTTTTTAGGAACAATCACCAAGTTTTCCTACAATATACAATACTGATTTTTTTTTTTTTTTTTTTTTTTTTTTTTTTGTTGGTTGGGGTGGTTGCTAAACAGGTAAATTATGTGAAGTGGCTGTATAGAGAGAATCATTTTAAAATAAATGAAATTTTTGTGGTTTAAATAAACTACAAAAGTTGAAACATTGAAGTTTTGTTTGTATTGTTCATTGCTTTGTGCAAATGATTTTATGACAAACTATGAACAGTAAAATGGGCTCTCAATGTACATCTGATGTCAAATAACAGAAGTTGCAACAGTATACTAGAAATATTTTTAAGGAGTTACAATTATTTCAATAAATTCAATAAGCACCTGACTCCTGTGTGTATATTTCAACTTTTGGAAGTAAAGTCTGATGATCCAGAGCCCTTTAAAAGGGTTGTGGTGAAATAACTTATTACATGGAACCTTAAAGTGATCTGTTTTTATTCAAACTATATATATATATATATATATATATATATATAATCTTTACAAGAGCCAGAAGTGCTGTCATATTCTGGCTGGAACTGCCCAGTCTTCACTTTCCTGTCATGATAGTTCAAAAAACATCTCTGCAGTCTGATAAATTGTTTTTCCACCTTAGTCCCTTTCTCTTAGATGAAATATTGCAAGCCCTTTACTACTCTTGCTATTTCTACAGAAAATGTTCAGATAAGCTAAATCCCTTACTTCCCCACCAAACTGTAACCTTCCCAGCTAATATCTGCCATGCCGTGTACATTTGAGATAAACCACCCTCATTCTCTTCGTGTTTCTTTCCACTCAGATAGTTTCTTCTGCAGAACTGTTGCTTTGTGGAATAGAATCCAGGAGAATACATTTCCAGCCAATATAACCTTAACCTCTTCAAGTCTATGGTTAGCCTTTATTTTTCATGCATATCCACGTAGCAGCCCTAACTTTTATTGCTGACACGGCTACCACCTTCGTTAACCCTCTACCTTGAGTGACACTTGGGCCTCATGTAATGTGAATTTTAATTAAAAAAAAAAAAAAATCATTTGTCCTTCTCTGAACAGGGCAGCAATTATTCTCCATTGATGGTAATCATTCTGTTATTTCTTCTGTTGCTGATTTATGGTTGATATCATTCTTGGATTTTCTGTGCCATGTTATTTGTAACCATCATCTCTCGTGTATCCCTTCTGGTAATAATCCATTTGTACTAATGATTGTCAAAGGACATGTCCAGAAAATTCTGGTCTGTGCTCAACTACAATTTTTTGTAGACAGTATGACTTCTGTGTTTGTGATGTGTCATCTTAAATATTCAAGAAATACACTGACAAGAAAAACTGAACGAGTAGATCCGTTTGTTTTACGGCATATCAACCTCAATGGGTTATTTAATACTGACAAGATTTTTATTGCTGCTAATATATTTTTATTTTCAAAAATGTATTGCTCATAATGTATTACAGTGTAACCCGGATATAAGAGATTTTCTCTGATCCCAAATTAGAGCCATACTTACCTAAACAAAATAGACCAAACCCGGATATCAGAGACTTCTTCTCCGGTCCCGACAACTCTTATATCCGGGTTACACTGTACTATTGATTTTTTTTCTTCAAAAATTTGTTGCTGGCATTAAAACCCATTTTTACACTTTCATAGCATTTTGACCCCAATTTGAGGTTATTTGCCCATAGCTGGGACCCTAACAGGTGCTACAACCCATGGTCAGGGTGGACCTGGGAACACTAGCAATTAAGAGATGGTTCCACGCTCCTCAAACTCCTGATCAGAAGCCTTGGACATAGTTTTATTGTTATACCCAAGAGGCTCAATGAGCGGAATGGGGTTACAAAATTAATATTTTTATTTAATAAACATGTAAGCAATGCCATTTTCATTATATGTTTTCATGAAAATTAAAAATATTTGCTCAAAGAAGTAAATTGAATAAAAATGTAAATGATTTATGGATGGCAAAACATTGACAGTTACTGTGTGGGTGTGAAGGCAAATAGAAGCAGCAGCAGATACTGAAATGGAATCTGTACTAAATGTAATATTAGGTTGGTGCAAAAATAATGTCGTTTTCTCACATAGTAACATATGTGAGAAAACGATATTATTTTTACACCAACATATTAGTTAAACTTTTCTTTTTATGTGTTGTGTCCCTTCAGGACATCAGCGATCATGGCTCTCTACTTCCCCCTATCCCTTGTAGCTCTCAATAAGTTTCATTCTTCTGCCACCTCCCCCAGACCATGTTCTGTCATCCACTTGCTTAAGCCTGCCAGGTATGTCATGTGCTACTTTCTCTTTCCCTCTATTCAACCTGTGAGTATCAGATTCTCTAGGCCCTCCTTTCTCATGTCTCCCATAAATTAAACTACAACTTTTAATTAATGGTGGACAATCTTGGACCTTTGTGATCCCCCCCCCAAAAAAAAACGGAATGCCAAAAGGACAGTTTTCCCAAGACCCCACTATTATTCTAAATGCCTTCATTCCTTGGCAATATTTATTATTGACAACTTTACTAAGAGCTATAAAGGATTGGCTGTTGTAGAAAGCCATGAATGCTCATATCCTGAAGGGACAGAGTACACAAAATTAAGATATTGACCATTTTGGTCCATTCTTAAAGGATAACAATGAAATGTTCATTTCAGCAGTCCAAACAAATCTTGGAATGATAATGATTCTTAATATTATAAACAGCATTTACTGTTTGTTCTGTATCTGTGATAGCTAAAAATATGTACACCAAGCAAATTAATATTTATGCCTGATTAAACAAATTAAGTATGACAGTGTTATAGACAAGCATATGGTTGCAAGAAAGAAATGACAACAGCAGAAATAGATTTACATAATTTATTTCAATAAGAACGTGTGGTTTTGGGACAGCTACCTTGTGGTATAGTTCATAAGCCGGCTGCCGATCTGGGTTGATCTCTCATAGTAGTTCTCACTGGTTGGTGTGGCGCTCCTTCTGCTGACTGCTCAGACTGACCATGACAGATCTTTTCCCTGGCCTCCTGTTGACTGCCAGTACTTCCCTTTTATGGCGTTTTTTTTTTTTTTTTTTTTTTTTTTTTTTTTTTTTATGGTTTAACAGGCTTGAAAAACAACGTGAGTATAATTAGGAGGGAAGCATTTTTATTGGTCGAAAAATGGAAACACTTTAAAATATTATTTTATTTTTTGACCAGAACTCGTGCGTCAGGCGTATGCGCAAACAATAATGGTCATTTTGTGATGGGGCCTTGTCCCGTTCACATCCAGCTCTCACTCTTGAATATGTTAGTTTATTTGCCTGCAAATCAGCCGAGATATGTCTTATTTTATTTTATAACAGATAAGACACTGGGCATGTGATTGTCGGATACTCAAAAAAAAGAAAAAAAATTATAGTATTAAACATGTATGTGCCACATTCCATCAGGATATAGGCGATCATGTCTCTCCATAACTTCCTATATTGTGTGACTGTTTTTCTTCCTTTACTAAGGCTCATGCTCTCGGTTCCGCCATCCATTCACACAAGCTGTCAGGTAAGCAACTCACTGCCTTCCCTGAGCTCTCTTACCCTCAATATGCTCCTTGAGGATTAAGTTTTTCAAGCCCTCTTCATGTATCTAAATAATTTTAGCTGTTTTTTTACTAAGTGTTCATTGTGTCTTTCTCTGGCCATTTTCTTCAAGACTTCTTGTTTACTCACTCCATCCATGGAATTTTCAGTATCCTTCTGTAGAACCAAATTTCTGCTGTCTCTCATTTTCTCATCTGTAGGGAGATTGTTCAGCATTCACTGCCATATAAGAGGATGGATATCACATCGAAATCCAGCTTTCTCTCTGTTTCTAACAAAGATTTTTCCATTTTTCAGAACCTTGCTTAGCTTTTTGAATGCTTCTTTCACTCGTCCAGTGTGTGTTCAAATCCCTCATTTTCCCTCCCCTAAACACTTACTCAATATTTGAAGTTCTGTACCAGCTTGATAGTGATATCTCCAATTTGTAACTACAGTGTAACCCAGATATAAGAGAGTTGTCGGGACTGGAGAAGAAGTCTGTTATATCCGGGTTTGGTCTATTTTGTTTAGGTAAGTATGGCTCTAATTTGGGACCAGAGAAAATCTCTCTTATATCCGGGTTTCTTATATCCGGGTTACACTGTACTATCTTGGCCTTTTTATCTTGCTAAAAAATGTTCCTTAGAACTAATTTCCTTTCCAGAAATTCTGATACCATTTCTCATTTGTCAAATGAAGCTTCATTAAATTAATACTTATTTATAGTAAAATGGACTTTTTATTAAATTGGCATTTTGGTTAATTGTCTCTTGTTTTGAGTATTTCAAAGTGTTTGATCTTCTCAATGTTGGAACATCATTGGTCAACAGTGAATACTTCATGAAATCCTGAAGTGTTGGAATTTCTGTTTGAGATAGTTAAGTGAAGTATGCAATCTGAAAATATTTACATTACCAAAAAAATAAAAAAATTCCATTTTTTTTTTTTTTTTTTTCT
This sequence comes from Acanthosepion lycidas, assembly GCA_963932145.1. NCBI lineage: Eukaryota > Metazoa > Mollusca > Cephalopoda > Sepiida > Sepiidae > Acanthosepion > Acanthosepion lycidas. The sequence goes on from OZ010613.1 coordinate 37,551,765, forward strand.
CGCCTCTCCACTCTTAATGACACAGACATAAGAGTAATTATCAATGGCTCCATTTTGTGAATCTTTTTTTTCTTTTCATTGTACATCAAAGTATTTTAGATCGGGTGCCCATAGTTAACTCTTTGCAGAATAATTTTATTTGCAAGTTTCACCTATTTGAAAGTCACCCAAATTTCAATTCAGATGGCAAGTGTCATTGTTAGGTTAGGGGTCACCATTTGAAGTTGAGAAAGCATCATGTGTTGAGGAACAAAAAATATAAGTGTTAAATTGGTTGAGATAATACACAGATAAAAAAATTGAAACATGACAAGATACAAATACTTATTCTATTGTTTTTCACATAGAGGAAATATTGAAGATAATTCCCAAAAGAAAATGCAAATTCAAGGATTATTCTGAAGTGTCTATTTGAATATGTCTACTAGGAAATTTGGTTCACTGCTACGCTAGACAATTTTTCTTGCCCAAATTTATTTTGCATATTTATAAGTCTACCATTTTTTTTTTTTTTTTTTTTTTTCTCACCCCAAGCAAGGTGTCACTAGCATGCAAGTGGTTACGGAGAGTAGAGGCAAGAGTAAAGAGGCATGATAGAGGAAAAGGTGAAGAGGACAGGGAATTAGATCAAGGCATCTGAGGATGTTAGACTTTGAACAATTGGAGATTATAGCTATCAGGGAAGCAAGTAAGAGGAAGGGAATTCCATACATAGCAAGTGTGAGACATGAAGCTATTGGAGTAGAAGAGATGGCTGCATTTAAGTTTTGACAGTGAAAGGGTGGGAGTGAGATGCTAACCTAGTAGCACACTTAGGAATTCAGTTTGGGAACCAGCAAAAGTAGCTCGTTGGAGTAGATACCATTAAAGTATTTGTAGAAAAGACAGAGGGAAGCTATGGCACTCCGTGAAAAAGTGACTGTAGACAAGATGCCAAATCAGGACCAATCACATTGCATATCTGGATTTTGTCAAGGACCTTGAGATGAACAATAGGGGCTCCAGACCATATATGGCAGCAGTATTCCATGTAAGACTGAATGGTTAATTTATAGATTTAAAAGATGGACTAGAGAAAAACTTTCTGGTGTGACACATAGAACCAACTTTCCTTGTGGTAGATGAAGCTATTGATTCAATGTATTTGTTCCACTGCTTTTGAATATTGCTGTCACATATGGTCTTGTGCTCCTGCTTGTTAAAATCCAGAGGAATCTGCAATATCATTGGTCCTAACTTGGCATCTCGCTGGTTACTTTCTGACTGCCATAATGTAACATTCCTGTGATTTTGATGTACTTTCCTCTATGGTACATAGACTTTATGAATTTAAGTGCAATATTAGATTGGTGGCAAGGTCTCCTCATTTTACCATTGAAATGGCTAGAATTAACCGTAATTTCTATGCTAACAGTTTCTCTCACTGTATTACATCCACAGTCTTATAGATTGGTGGCAAGGTCTTCTCATTTTACAGTTAAAATGGCTAGATGTAACTAAGTTCTATGCTAACAGTTTGTTTTCTCACACTTCTAGCTTGTGGAACTCTCTTGTGGCTCCATGCTTTCCAGTCAAGTTTGATTTTTCAAAAAAATGCAATGTCAATTGTTATCTTCTGTTTTAATTCCTGTTCTTTTATTGTTTTTGCTCCTTAATGTTTTTCTTGCACAACAACAAAGATGAAGACAGTAATCCACATGTAAATAACAGCTCCTTCCAAAAATATATATACAAAAAAATTTCTTATGCCTAAGGAAGCTTTTTCTTTGGTTTGAGATGCAATATCTTAAATTGTAGCATTTAACCAAATTTCTGATAATTTTTGTGCTGTCTGAAAGTATTAAGGTGTAGTTTTGAGATGTTATTCAAAGAAGAAAACTCTTTAATATTTCTTGTGATGTGAGGAAAGAAAAAAGTACTACATTAACTTACCTTCTCCCCTAACTGGTGACCTGTTCGAGAGAAAACAAAAGGGAGAAATTGAAAAACTGAAGTTGCTGGGTACATTTATTAGGTGAAGGAAAGAAATGTGATGAATTATGATTGGCTAAGTGGAGGAATAGACGGAAGGAAGGAATAAGGTGTAGTGTTAGTGTTTTTTTTTTTTTTTGTTTTTTTTTTTTTATTGCTCAGCTGTTGGCATGAAGCACTGAAGAGTAAAGAGTGAATGTATTGGTTTGGCCTGTGAGAGATAACATGTTCAAACCCTTTGCCTTTGAACCAGTAAAAATAACAATGTTTTTTTCATAACAAATAATGCAGTACACATTTCAATTAACTGCATTGCTGAGAATGTTTTCTTCAGTACTTATGTAAATATAAGAAAATTCAGTTGACAATAATATAAGTGACAGATGGCTATAAACAAGTGCTATTGATTATTTATAGCTAATTTGTTCAATAATACACTATTGTTTGCATCATGTAATAATTTATAAGTAAAATGATACACTAAAATAAGTAACAAAGTACTTATTTTAAATTTTGAATGTTGGTGCTTTTTTTTTTTTTTCTCTAATACTTTCCCTATTCTTTTGAAAGTGAAAGTTTTCTATTTTTCTCCAAGGCAATAAAATCGCTGAGTATTAGCAATTTTTCTCTCTGGTTCATTTTCAAAGTGTTTCACCGCATTTCCTCTTGACTTAATGCTTTTTTTTTTTTTTTTTTTTTTTTTTTATTTTAAAATAAATTATTTATGCCTTGTCAGTAAACCGAATCAGATTTTATTTTTTCTCATTGTGTCTGGGAGCTGGGAGATCATATTTAATCTTGATACTTATTCAACTTTTGAGAATATACGTATCAATGTCTATCAATGAAGTTATTAGATCTTTGTCATGTGACACTACACAGCTTTTATTCAATTATGTTACCTCTGTTGTTAGTTTCTTTTGAGAAGCATTTAAAACATTTATTTTGCTTTTGGCTTACTTGCTGGTCCAGCCAAGGGTGTTAGTTCAAGCTTTGGGGGACATCCCCACAAGAAGTAGCTCTCCTTCAGGAGGGTCTGGTGTTACCAAACACTTAAGGTGTCCTCCAAAGGGGAATTGCCTACTGGGGCTTGAACCATTTTAGAATGGTTTCTGAAATCCTAAACTCAACCTTGTCACATTTCGTGACGTGGGTGTATGGATAAGATAAATACCTACTCTTGCTAAGGTTACAGTTAAAGCTAAAGTGTTAGAGCAATTTGTCTACAGGTAGTGAGGTAATTTTTTTTTAGTTTTCAATGTCAACTTTAAAAGGAATCACATACTGTGAGTTAAATAAGCTAAGATATTAAGTATTTTAACTTAAGTTTGGTATAAGGCCAGATTAAGGAGTGCTTTGTAAAGCATTTTCAATGATAATGTGGGTGACTTTTTCCTCTTCTGTGCAAAAAAAAAATATTGAAGCAAAATTTAAATTTGAATATTTTCCTAACCAGTGTCTGGGCTCTGGAGCAGTGCTCAGCAACCCTTTTCTGGGTAACATCTAATTTTCAACATTGGAAATCTGGAACACCCAAAATTCAATAATTTTAAAATTAATGGATTAAATTTAAATATTTAAGTTTTAATGACTCTGACTATAAATGAAGAAAAATGGAAAGAACTGTTTCTATAGAAATCCATATTTGTGGATTATAACATACAGATCACCACAAAGTAAATACAGAAAAAAGCGAAATGCTGAGGCTATTCAACAGTTTCCCTAAGCTTGATGTTTGTTAGCAAGAGCCAAAATATTTAGAGACACGTTTGTTATTGAGGGATGTAAATCTACCCTTTCTATAAAACTGAGGTAGTTTTGTGATTTTCATTAATGTGGTTAACCTTGGAGAAAGGGTTCCACACAGTATAAGGTAGGATAGGAACAAAAATTTGACCTTCAACCTGTTACAATTTTTGGATACATTATGTACTAGTGAGTTAGCTTAAATGACTTGACTCACTTTATAGTCCACCAATAGAAGGTTAACCAATCAGAAGATGTAGAACATTCAATCCGTCATGTTTAAAGGCGGCCATTTTGTCTACTCTACCCAAATGTCCAGTCCAGCTTGTCAGGCGAAGAGAAACAGAAGGACAAACTATGCTCTGCTACTTTTACCAAAATATCCACTGCTAACCTGAACTACCCTTTTCGAAAATGTCTTCGAAATATTCACTGCTAACCTCTGGATTCTATACTCGAAGACGACCGTCGTCATGAACAACACAACCCACAGATCGAATATCTGGTAGAAATATGCTTGTGTATCTACATGACTTGATAATCTTGTTTGCGTGCCATTTTAGCTTCATTATCATATTACAGCATCATCCAAACATGGCGCCGTCACCAATAATGACATGATTGAAGATCCTGTTGGGCATGTCTGTTGATGTCTGCAAATCCGAATTCCAAGCTATCAGATACCAATTTCAGAGGTTTGGCAAAACATGCATCACTGTTTAAAAATTTCTTCAGCAACAACTGTTGTGGGCAAGCTTTAAATCCTTGCATTGGACATTGTGACTATAAAGTTGCATTTTCTCAAAAAAAGAAAAATGTAGTATAAATAAGGGTGACATTCTTTCTATGAAATTACAAATTCAGGTCATTAAAAATATGGCATGTGTTTAAAAAAAAAAAAAAAAAAATGGTAATTTGTTTCCAATCTTTTAAAGTTTTCTCTCTGAAGAAATTCTTGTAAACTGTCAAAGAATTTCACAAGTTGGTAGAAACAATTAGCTTTTGAAAACCATTGAATGAGAATTACAGTGAAATAAGTTAGTGTTAATGATTCATGGCTCATCCTACCATGACAAAAAAAATGTTACGGGTGTCAAATCAAATACCAACCAGTGAAGCTGAGCACCCGCCCACTGCAAAAAAAAAAAAAAAAAAGAAAAAGCTTAACAACACACTGTAGTTAGTCAAATGTTCATTGGTGGGTGTTAGAATTCAGGTTACCAAACATGGGTCTCTAGAATATCTGGAAGTTGTACATTGGGTCATGAATCCATTCACTCACTACATTTTGAAGTCTGTTCATTATTCATTTTTAATGAAATGCTAAACACATTTTCTTAATAGTTCTCAGTTTTGCCATAACAAATCTAATTTTAGTACTGAAATGAAAAGTGGTTATTCAGTAGTTTAGTTACTATTAGTGCTTACAAAAATAATTCCTCAAATACTAACTAATATAACAACTCAAGATTTATCTCTTGAATTGATAAAAACTAACTGTACATAATTCACTTTATACAAATTTACATGCCTGGAATTACTAAAACTGGCCTAAGGCCTTATCACATTGAAACACCAGTTCTTGTATGATTACTGGTTAAGCAATGTCAAGCTAGTATCTAGATGGGTGACCAAATTGGGAATACCATGTGTTGTAGGCTTGCATGTACAGGTTGTGTATGGATAACAGCTTGGAATCGGAAATCGAGTTAATCAATCTGATTTGTTATATTCAATTGTGCACAAATACCCTTGGAAAAGGTATGAATTCATCTCTTCTCCCTCCCAGCTATGGGTTAATTATTAGGTTGGTGCAAAAATAATGACGTAATGTCGTTTTTTGACGTATTTTTTAACGTCAAAAAAACATTAAGTCATTATTTTTGCACCAACCTAATAGCAGAGCAAGTTTGTAAATCATTTTCCTACAATTTAAAAATTTTCGACTTTAAAAGGTAAAGTTCTAAAAACAAAAAACAAAAAAGAAAAACAAAATCCCAAATCAATCCATTATACTGTAACATTATCTTTTGAAATACAGCATGTTAGTTAATATTCAAGAAGACATGAACACAAAAATTAAGTGACAGTTTGTAGATTTTGATAATATTGAAAATAAAGGCGGCATGTGGATTCCACCATCTATAGAATGTAAAATGACATACATATAAGATATTACAAGTATTAAGGTATTTAATCAACTTTGGATTATAGCATTGCAACAGGTTATAGAAGATTTTACCCTTGAACTGTAGATAAATTTAAAAACTGACCAGTGATTTTTGCATGAATTAAAACCATCAAGAAAGATGTCCTTAACATTGACGTTTTTATTTTTTTAACCACTTTTCAGCCCTTTGTGAGCCGTTTTTAAAGGCAAAACATTTTGGGATTTTGGTTTTTGGGCTTTTTTTTTTTTTTTTTTTTTTTTTTTTTGTGTGTGTATGTGTTTTGTAGCTATTGCATTAACAATTTTTCTTTGAAAATAAATGATTTTTCCAGATACAAATCCTATTATTTAACCCATAACTCTGGGTAGAAGGGTTCATACATTTCCTAAAGCTATTTGTATATAAGTGAATGTAATGAACCCTAATGGAATTAGAAATTAAATTTTTTTTCTTTTCTATTCTGAGCCACTATGCATTACACTACCCACTATCCATTGTCCTTAAGAGGCAGAAGAAAATGGTTGTGCTGAGTATGGAAAACTAGGTATGGACCTATAAATTACAGGAGAAAAAACTGAAAAAGAACGTTATAGTTGCTGAACTTGGGTTTCATGGTAATATTAGGTTGGTGCAAAAATAATGACGTCATAATGTCGTTTTTTGACATTAAAAATACGTCAAAAAACGACATTATTACGTCATTATTTTTGCACCAACCTAATATCGTGTATTAAGACTTGATAGTTGCAACATATATTATAAGATGGATATCCTTAGAAAAAAAAAAAAAAATTTATGAAAGAAACAAAAAAAAAAAAACAAATGACTTAACAGAAAATTTCATTAAAAATGAAAAGAATGCTGAACTGTTACGTAATATCAGTCCTAGATACACCTCAATAGCAGTTCAGTAATAAAGGTTTTTTTTTTTTTTTTTTTTTTTATTTTTTTTTTTTATTGAATTTATATCGAGCTAGGTAGTAAAGCTACTAAAGCACAAATGCTACGCTGTGTGAAAGAATTAGAAAACGGAAATATTGAGGAGTGTCAAAAGTTAATAGTCAGGAAGACTACATAGCATTTATATTTTTGAAGATCAAAGTTGATGAAAAGCATGGTGCCAGAAGAGTTTCACAAGGGAAGTGTGATAAAAGAAACCATTAGAATGAAAGTATTTATAGAAGTCACAAGGAAGCAACTTTATGGTAGAGGGAAAATGACTGACGTTGAGATGCCAGGTCATGATCAATAATATTTCTGATTCTTTGAATTTACCTTCCAATTTAAAATTTCCTGTAAAATTGTTACCATAGGCACTTGTTTACTAAATAAATATTTTTCTAAAGTGTACAATCTGTTATGAATATATATCTAAATGAGCAGTATAATGTAGGTAAACAAAACTCATTAATGTATTGTACTTAGCAAAAATTCACTGATTTTCTGGATTTTAAATCTCACAATAATTGTTCAGATAAGACCTAAAATTATGATTTCCATCAACAATATCTTCAAAGTGAATCTGCAAAACAAAAAAAAATTGAATAGTAATCAAAACAAGTGATTGTTAGCAAAAGAAACAACTGACATGCAAATTACAAATTGGAGATTGGTGATACCAAAATCCAACAAGTACAACAATTTAAATATCTAGGAATCTATAGGTGCATTGGGATAGCAAAATGCCATTCAAAAACTAAACAAAGAATACTGAACTGTTACGTAATATCGGTCCTTCTATATGGCACTAAATGCTGGACAAACTCCTCACAGGTGAAGAGACTTGAAGCAACAGAAATATGGTTCTACAGGAGGAGGATGCTAATAGCATGGAGCAAAAATGTGAGCAGCAATGAAGTTTTGCAGAAAATGAAAACACAAAAGACAGTTCTACTTGACATTAGAAACAGTTGAAATTTCTAGGGTACATAATGAGTTCCACCAATTCACTCAAGCTTGCTAGGTAGGTTATGCATTGTTTTCCTCCCTTGCCTTTAATCTGTCCTGTGAGTATCAAATTTTCCAAACCCTCTCCTCATTATGTGCCCTAGAAATGTCAATTGTCTCCTGATAAGTACATTAAAAGAAAAAAGCTTGCAGAAAAATATTACGAAGAATTTTAGTTAAAAAAAAAATTAAAATGCTGTAATGATTTTTTTTTTTTTTTTTTTTTTTTTGTTCATGATGCAAACACTATCTTATTTGCATGAAATAAAAATCATAAAAATTAAAATTATATTTTAACAATCAGCTTGAAGTATCTTAAATGTCAGCCTATTCACCTATATAAAGATGATTGATTATAATCACTTGTTATTGAAACGGTTTAATATCAGCTTTGATGTTTGTGCTTTTTTCGTTTTTAATATGGAGGTGGCAAATGGTGCATTCTCCAATTGCTTATTGGCATTCGTTTGGAATCGTTTTTAAAGTGGGGGGATAACTAATCATTTTCATTCAATGACAAAAGGAATTAGGGAGGAGGTAATCAATATCTGCACACACGGCAACAATACTTCATTAACACTTATTTGTCAGAGAACTGAAAACACAATCTTTCTAATTGCTACCAAAAATTAAAACAACAAACAAGATATATTGAGAATGTGGCTTCACAGAAAGATGCCAAAAATAAAATGGACATAGCCTGTGAAAAAGTTTTAAGGAAACTGAATATAGCAAATATTTCCTAGATTCAGTTTGTTCTGTGAGTGTTAAATTTTCCAAGCTATTTCTTCAATGTGTGCATTTTGCTTTTACTTTCCTTAAAACTGTTGTACAGGCTCTGTTATTTTTTGGCATCTTTCTGTAGAACCACATCTTCAATATGTCCTGTTAGTATCAAATTCTCCAAGCCCACTTTTCTCATTATGTCTCCTAGGAATTTCAGTTATTGCTTTCTAATTTTGTCTCTTCCATTTCCACTATTAAAACTTTCTTGTTGCTCACATCTTCAGCCCATGGTACTATGAGTTCTCCTCCTTGGTACATTGACCATGAATTTAAGTGTGCTATTAGACTGGCAACTAGGTCTGATATTTTTACTGTTGAAATAGCAAGCCTAAATTCTATTCTAATAGATAATAGTAATCCTAAATTCTATGCTAATAGATAATAGTAATCCTAAATTCTATGCTAATAGATAATAGTAAGCCTAAATTCTATGCTAATAGATAATAGTAAGCCTAAATTCTATGCTAATAGATAATAGTAAGCCTAAATTCTATGCTAATAGATAATAGTAAGCCTAAATTCTATGCTAATAGATAATAGTAAGCCTAAATTCTATGCTAATAGATAATAGTAAGCCTAAATTCTATGCTAATAGATAATAGTAAGCCTAAATTCTATGCTAATAGATAATAGTAAGCCTAAATTCTATGCTAATAGATAATAGTAAGCCTAAATTCTATGCTAATAGATAATAGTAAGCCTAAATTCTATGCTAATAGATAATAGTAAGCCTAAATTCTATGCTAATAGATAATAGTAAGCCTAAATTCTATGCTAATAGATAATAGTAAGCCTAAATTCTATGCTAATAGATAATAGTAAGCCTAAATTCTATGCTAATAGATAATAGTAAGCCTAAATTCTATGCTAATAGATAATAGTAAGCCTAAATTCTATGCTAATAGATTTTATTGCACTTCTTACCTGTAGAATCGTCTTCTGGTTTCTTGCTTCTCTGTCATCTACAATCTTCAAAAATGTAAATGGAGCATCAATAGCGATGTTCCATTTTCCTGAGTCCTGTTTTTTATTCTTTCTTCTCACTAAAGTCTTATTTTCTTTCTCTTCCAGTAACTCTTTGCATCATTGTGGCATTATTGCTTTTCTTGGAGTAAAATATTTTAAAAAATCTGTCTAAAGAAGCACTTTTTTTTTTTTTTTTTTTTTTTTTTTTTCATCTCTTTATCTGAAGTGTTTTTAGTTGTGCATTGTTGGTGTGATGGTGTTTAAACATCTGAAGTAAATAATTTGCTTTCTCTATACCAGAATGCATTCTAGATAAGTATACAGTTTCTAAAGATTGTTAAAATTCAAGTTCTAGAAAGAGGCAAGGAATTATTTTGAAACTTTAAGACAAAAACCTGTTTCTTCTCTGTTGTTGAATGCCAAGCACATCAGATTGCACACCTTTAATATTACTTTGTCATTCAAGAATGTTTTTAGGTGTGGTCAAAATTCCTCTGGTGGTTCAATTTCTCTTCAGCTGGCACCTGTAGTGTACATACTCATAACATTTTGTTCAAATTATAATAACTCCATGGAAATGAATTGTTTCTTTTAAATAGTGAATTTGTCGGTTGACAAATGTATAAAAATTTATAAAGCTAGAAACCAATAAGCTGGCGATAACATAAGTCTGCCTATTTGGAGACTATATACTTATACTCTTGGCTTTTACTCTTTTTTTTATATATATATATATATATATATATATATATATAGTGTGTGAATGAAAGCTAAGAGTATGACTATATTCTCAAAGTAGACATATATATGTGTATGTATGTATGTATGTGGAATAATGTATTTGCTGGCCGATTGGATGCACGCTGATTTTGGTTGGGAATATTTAGGGGAGGGATACACATCTCAAAATAAAAAAAAAAAAATAAATAAAAAAAACTTAGAATTCTGACCTTACCTCCTGAAATTCTCATCAACCATGAAGAAACACTTAGTATTAGTACAAATTATCACATTTTTAAATGGAATTGAGGTAAAGTTTAATTACCAGGACAATTTTGGGAAAAGAATTTTAGTACATTTCATTATGCATTTACTGAAAATTGTTTTTCAGGTGGCAACATCTG
>OZ010613.1:37567475-37582475 GCA_963932145.1 Acanthosepion lycidas
GATCCAATATAATTATTTATGAATTTGGATTGATCAGCAACAGATGTGAATTCATAACTAATGTTGGTTCTCCATAATTTAGATCTTGTACATGAGTTATTGTTGACAATGATGTCAGCAGTTTTAAATATGGGCGGTGATGTGAAGCTCAGCAAGAGTGGATTGTAAGAAATTAGTAGAGAAGCCTGATGCTAGGGAAATGAGTAAGAAAGTTCACTATATATATATATATATATATATATATATATATAAAATCATCCACAGACACTGTTTTGCTAGACATCTGAACACTTCAAGCTGGGACTGAAACCCAACCGATTTACTAGCAGTTGGAGATTCTAACCCCTAGGCCATCAACGCCCAGCAAAGTGAAAGGTGAATTTGTGTTTTAGCTGTATCACAGCTCATCGGTGTGGCCAGACAGCCTATCGCTTTTGGCCAGGACTGAAACCCAAGTAATTTGGTGTCCGTCAGAGATTCTAACGCCTGGGTCACTGACACCTGGCAGAGAATCAAATTTTTTGCGTGTTTATTTTTCATAACACACCAGTCATTTAGAGAACTCAATCAGCTTGGAGAGAGACACACACAGAGTAGGTCATGTAATTGTCTTCATTGGCAATAACATGAAAATAATTGTTTTTCAGAATAATTTATCTCTGAAACCATAGTCCTTCATTTTCACAATTTTATCTTTCAAAAAGGGGCTTTGATAAAATGCCTATTTAATTTGGAATTTCATATCTAGTTTGAATTGCAGCATCATTCTTGATTACTGATTGAGTTTTCACAATTTTTGTTAATCTTGCCACAAAAATCATTAAATTTATTTTCATTAGCCTTTTGTTGTAAACTTTTTTTATTTATTTTATTTTATTTATTTTTTTATTTTTATTTTTATTTTATTTTTATTTTTTTTATTTTATTTTATTTTATTTTTTTATTATTTTATTTTTTTTATTTTATTTTATTTTATTTTTTTTTTTTTTTTTTTTTTTTTTTTTGGCATAAAAAAAATCTGATACTGTAAATCAAAGTATGTAGTTTTGAATCCAATTTGGTAATTTATTTATGATCTATGTCCTGAAAGGATATGGCACATAAAAAAGAATTTATTTATAAATATATTTATAGAATTATGATTTTTCCACAATTTCCTTTCTTTGATTTGGCACTTTTGTTTTAGCTAATAAAAAATACTTCAAATAAAATAATTTATAAAACAGCAATTAACTTACTGCTTTCACGAAAGGTATCAGTGACCAGAGTAAAGAATTAAATAGGAATTGTTTATGGCAGATGTATTCAATGTCTTATAAACTGCTTAGCAGTTAAAGTTCACATGCCACCTTTTGCCGCCATTATGTTCCCATGCTTTTAAATGGTTTCTTTAACTCTTAAAGGTTAAACACCCATAACTTATATAAATATTTAACAGAATTTTTTTAAAATGGAAAAAATAATTGTCTGGAATTGAGCTGTAGTCCAGACTGGAAATTGTTTTGGATTGGTTCCAGCCTATGGGTTATATTTCTTAACACCCACTGAGAGAGATAAAGCATCAACCATTATTGTGGATAAATATATTTTTTCATCTAGATTTTAGCCGATTTTTTTTTTTTTTTTTTTTTTTTTTTTTTTTTTTTACACTTTAATTTATTATTAAATAAAGCACCTGCAAACCATTAATTTCAAGTTTCTTTCATTGAAATTTAATTTTTTTTTTAAACTTTTTTTTCTATTCTTTATCTTGATTTATTAGATGAAATCTTATCAACCATTTTCAATTCCTTTTTCATCTTAATTTCAGTTGCTTTTTATGGCAAATTAGTTAATCATTCTCTGTCCATTTGTAAATAGCCTGGATTGGAAATTAAACTTATGGTGAGATTCAGGCTCAAGTTTTTTTTTTTTTTTTTTTGTTTTGTTTTGTTTTTTTTCTGCAACTCTGTATTCTTCTACATACTGTCCCTTCAGGATGTAGGTGATCATGGCTTCCCATAATTTCTTGTACTTTTAGTAAAGTTTTTACTTTTGTTATCTCTCCTAATCCCTGTTCTGCCAAGCTTGTTATGCATTGTTCTTCTTCCCTCTTGCCTTCAATATATCCTGTGAATTTTCTAAGCCTTATGTGCTCTGAAAATTTCAGCTCTCATTTTTTGATTCTAAGTTTCCTTTTCATTTACATTTTCTCTAAAATTTCATTACACGCATCCTTCTGTCTCATCTGTGAGGATTGCTCAGAGTGAATTTATTAAAGGCTATGAATGACGATATAAGAAGTTATCATAAAAACCAACACGCATGAAAAATGGTAGTGAATTTGGCATTCAGGTTTGCTGAGGAAGCTGTTGTGAGATTTGAACTTTTGCAGCCAGTCAGCATCTATAACTTGTTTGGCAAAAATGATTGTTTTAAGACTTTGTCGAAGAAGTAATGAGTTTAAATTCCAGCAGGCTTTTTTAATTAATTTTTTTTCAATCTATACTGTTTGTGACACCACAGAAGATGATAGTAAATTATTTTGTCAGTATTAAATAGTTTGTGTTTTTATGACTAGCAGTGGAGTGTGTGAAGTGAGGTCTCCAAAGTAGCCACTTAACTAAAATGAGATGAAATAAATGAAAACTTTTGGAGTCAAGTGCTACTTGATAGGGAGTTAGAAATTTCCATTAACAGGTTTATATAAACAGATACAGTTTGGATGGAAGGTACTTATGGACTGCCTATTGGTGAGTTCACACTCTGTCAAAGTAGTTCCAATGCCACACAGTGAAATAGATTGGCAGAGGGGCATGTTTGTTTTTTGTTTTTTTTTTCCTCTCGCTGGTTGAAGGGAAAAGATGATCTATAGCTTGTAATGACAGAAGCATCAGTTGTGTGAATTGGCACCTCACTCCCTCACCCAACCATGTAAGGAAAACTCTAAACCATATATACTAGAAAAAGGATTAATTTTCATTTCTTATCAAGTCATTCATTTCACCTTTCATTTTCCTTGTGAAAATGAATGGATCTTTCCTAGTTTTTGTGCACACTACAAATGGAAATATACAACATAGGATTATTTGTCTAGTCTAAAAAACAGAGTGGGCTTCATTGTAGATTTATATATTGACCAGTGATTGTAAAATGTAATTTCAATAAATCATTATCAGAGCTGTTTCAACTTGAAGGCACACTGTGAATCTGAGATTTTTCATCTCCAGCATGGCTGCTTATTTATGAATATGCTTGTCTTTTCACGTCAATTTGTTTCTTCAACACCCATAAAACCCACCTGTAGTTTATACTGCAACTTACAGTTCAAGCATACATCCTGCCATGGCCACATGGTTTTGAATTTTATACTGTTAGGGCTTATGTCCATATCATGTTGAAACCCTGGTTCCTGTATGATTACTGCAGTTAAGCCAAGCCAGTTCAGTTCCTTGATGGGTGAATGCTTGGGAATACCAGGTGTTATAAGTTTGTATGTAATAAGATAATGGCTCAGAATTGTTAATTGGAGAACAGTTCCAATTCCAGTTGGGTTTGTTATAGCTATTTACCTGCAAATACGCTTGAGAGAAGCATGAATTCACTTCTTCCTCCATAGTAAGACTTATCACTAAATCATTTTCTAAACAAAAAAATTCTTACCTTCTAAAATTATTTTCGGGCTTTAAATAACTTACTAAGATTTGAGACATAAAAAACAAATCAATTGACTTCTATACTGTAATGAATGCTTGGCAGAAAGATTTATTCTATTTGTTTCTCCCATTATCGACATTGTTATATCCATGATATGATACCAACATTTCACTGACGTAAATGAATAGCTGAATGGAAAAAGAATGTCAAATATGCTTAGTTCTCAGTTTTAAAATACTACATCATACACAAAATTATATACACATGTCCCATGCAGAGAAATTATAACATGTGTAATAACAAAGGGTGTGTAAGAAAGAACCTTATTTGTAATATTTTTCTGAAGGGAAAAGTGGAGTTATGGTGATTTCTATACAAACCTGATTAAGCCATGGGCTTTTTCCTGTAAGACCTATAGGCTAAAAACTTCCTTCATCTCTGGGTTCTACATCATGACTGCCTTTTGTCAGTTTGTCTCCAGACGTTACTCACTGGCTATCTCAACAAAAGGGAGAGAATCACTGTAACTTAACAATACTGTTGCTGGCTGCAGCTAGAGTTCAGTCTGACCTATAGCTGGGGTAAAAGAGTTGAATTCATACTCTTTCCAAGGGCATTTGTATGAAAGTGAATGTCACAATTTCGACTGGGATTCAAACTTGGCTTGCCAATTTCTTTGTTTCCTTTAAACCATTACACCACATGCACAGTTTCAATAAAAAGCAACTGAAATTAAAATGAAAGAAATACTTGTCACAAATTTAATAATCGGGAGTCTGTTTATTTTTGACTTTGACCTTTTTCTTCCAAATCTTAAAAAAAATACCTTCATTTTTATTAGTATGCATTTTATTCATATTTACTTAATTTTTTTTTTTTTTTTTTTTTACCATGGTAATTGGTTTACTTGTGTTTGCAATCCTTGTATCTTAACCGTTGTTTTGTGTCATGTTTTGTCTACCTGCCATTAAGGTGGTCGCCCGTTTCCTTTCAATTGCCGGTTGTATCAGTTGGCCAGCACTTACAAATCACTGGGGGCGGAGATCTTTCAGTGCAGCTTGTTGTTAATTAAAAGTAAAGGGAAGAAAATGAGGCAAGTGCATATTTTTACCTGACTTAACCTATTTCTTATGCACAAAGGTATTTTTCATCAACACCTTGAACTTTTTTTTTCATTGTACTTTACATATTTCAAAAATGTTAGATTTTTAAAAATGTTTTAACTTTTTGACAGTTAAAATTAGCAACTTGCATGTATTATTATAAAGAGATAAATTTGTTGGAAATGTCAAAAAATATAATTTCATTGTGTATTTAATTTTATCATCTATATATATTTGCCTTGTTTTGTTGGCTAGATAATTGCCTATTTTCAACAGACCTTTTTGATTGTTACTTAAGCCCAGGTTAAAAACAAAAAAACAGTATTTGCTGAATATTTATACAATACATTTTTTCTACCTTTAATTCCCTATATTTGACACTTAGATGAACTTAAGTAAATATCTGTAAGCAATAAAGGTTAATTGCATATTACCTGAGATTTTTTTTTTTTTTTTTTTTTTTTTTTTTAAGCTTTTCACCCCCAAGCAAGGTAGGAGTGCCACTAGCACGCAAGGGGTGACAGTGTGGGAGAAAGAATGAAGAGGTTTGATAGAGGAAAGGATGAAGAGAACGACAGGGAATAGATCAAGGCATCTGGAGATGTCGACTGACTTTGCATTTGAATAGTTGGCGATTATAGCTATCATGGAAGCAAGTAAGAGGGAGTTCCAGACAGGAAGTGCGAGACATGAAGCTATTGGAGTAGAAAAGATAACTACATTTAACTGTTTTGACAGTGAAAGGGTGGGACTGACATACCAACCTAGTAGCATGTTTAAATTCATGCAGTTTGGGAACTAATGAAAGTAGCTTGTCAGAGGGAGGCAATGGCACATTTGTGAGTGAGCAACTGTAAACGAGATGCCAGATCAGGGCCAATCACATTGCATATCCATTAATTTCTTTGTAAATTTTTAGTAAGTTACCTTTATAATCCGGGTTATTTGACCTGTTCTCTTGATCTTTTTTTGGCTCTAAGATGAGGGATTATCACTATTATGCACTAATTTAATTGAGCTGTTATCCTTATTGGGATTATTACAAGAATTTCATTTTCTTTTTTTTTTTTTTCTGAAATAAGTAATTTTATTTGGTCTCCACATTTTGTCTGTACCCTGTGTATTTCACTGCTTGATATATATATATATATATATATATATATATATATATATATATATATATATACACATACATACTTTTGAATATTTATACAAAATAGGAAGGCTCTTTACACCTTAAATATTTTTCCTCCTCCTGATTGCCCATATTTACCTGTACTGTACTAAATGAAATGTAGTTATGATGAAATGTAAATTAATCCTTAAAAATTGATTAAAATAAATTTTAACTTGATTTAAAAAAAAAAAAAAAAAAAAATTACTACTTAATTTTATATATATTTCTCTGGTATAAGATGACAACTGGAAAAAAATTAGTTATGTAATGTAACTATAACAACAAAAACATTTCAATTTCATTTTTGCCTTGAAAAAGTTGGAAGTCGAAATGCATTGGCAAAAACTGAGATTCCCCCCCCCCCAGTTGTCATGTACCAATTTGTCTTGTCAACAGGATTGATCTGGGAATTTAACTATATTGTCAACATGGAAAGACAAAAAAAAAAAACTCTTAGTATAAAGGAAATTTACATTAACCAGAAAGAGGCTTACACAGAAGTATCTTACATTATTTGAACTATGGTCCTCATCTTTGTCGCCATATTTATCACAACATTTCGGCCGTTGTACGCTCAGGTCTTCAGGTTGTTGGAATTTTGAACTGAACCCTTTATTTTGCTCACTGGGGTAGACTGTTCTAATTACACGTGCCATGTTTGATGGATGTCAGTTATCAGTTATCTCCTGCTAATTTCCCTCTGGAACTAGAACAGTCTACCCCAGTGAGCGAAGTAAAGGGTTCAGTTCGAAATTCCAACCACCTGAAGAAGGCCAGAGTGTACAACGACCGAAACGCTGTGATGAATATGGAGACAAAGATGAGGACAATAGTCCGAATAATGTACATAATACCTCATCTCAGAAATATAGACACACAGAAGTATCTTTTTTTTTTTTTTTTTTTTTTTTTTACGTTTGGATTTTCTAATGTAACTATAACAATAACATTTTTGATTTCATCTTTGTCTTAGACGAAACACGGCAGAAAACTAAAATTTTTTCCAATTGTCATCTTATCCTGATTCGTCTTGTCTACAGAATTGATCTGGGAATTTAACTATATATTTCACTTTTGAATTTGATAATCTTTCTCTTGATGTATATCAGTAGAAAGAAGTTTATATTTTGAGTTCATAAAATGTCCAAAGTAATATTAAATTTGCCATTGAAAATGACTGACTTTAATATTCAGATTAGCTTCATTCTTTACTTTCACCTCTTGAGACCTTGAATGCTTGGACATGGTGTACCACTTCCATGGATATGAATCAATCACCCTTATTTCTTCAATTCCATATATAAGAAAGTTTCACTCTGACAGACTTAACCTAAAGCTTGCTACTTTGTGGAATACTCTCATAATATAGCTTTCATGAATATTTCAGTGTTGACTTGAAAGGTCATTCATTTTTTGTTTTCCTACAATCTTCTCTTCATATCACGAGTCGTTCAGTGCTCCCATTTTGGCTATCATCCTCTTTGAATGGATCTGAAACATTGGATGTAATTTTGTGTTATATTGTGAGTTTTCTTTGGTTGAACTTCAATGATAGCATCCATGTAATCTTCATGGAGAAATTCCTTGGCTTTGCATCTCAAAATCATCATATCACCTTCCATACACACACACACAAACACACACACACAGCTTTTAACTGGGCTCCATTAAAATCATCTGGCCAGTTCTTCATAGTTTACACACATATTTTCTTAGAATTCATCTGTAAAATATGTTCCTTGCTTCTTGATTGATGTTTGGGAATTCTCATCCAAACCCAAATGAAGGTGCTGTAAACTATGAAGGATTGGCTAGATTATTTTAATGGAGTGGAGCTCCATTAAAATCTGTGTGTGTGTGTAAGAAAGCTGGTATGATTGCTTTGAGATGTGAAGCCAAGGAGTTGGGCCATGATTACATCGATGTTATTAAAATTCTTTTTGCTTGAACTAACTTACAATATTATGCATAAGTGAGTAATAGTTGAATTATTTACTAGCTGAGTTGTGACAGTCTTTCATGCTTGAACAGTCTTCAGACATGGCCTAAAGATAGTCAAGCAAAAAAATACTGTTGCTGCTTGATGCTGACCTCAGTGTTCACTTTTATATTTACAGATGCTCTATCTCTGATCTTATGCACTTTTACCCATAAATACAGCATCCTTTAAAACTTGTGTGTGTAGATTTTATATATATATATATATATATATATATATATAATATACACCGTCAATGTGTACAGCAATTAGCAGCCTAAAAGAAAATCTATTCTGTTTGTTCCAGGTAAATTTCCAATAAAACCAAAACCCGTGAAAATTGTTTTATGAAATTGCTTTTACAAACCACACTTTTTTTTTTTTTCTTTTTCTTTATATAAGACATTATACTCTTAAACTGAAATAAGACACATAGTAATTGTAAGAGAAAGATTTATGTGTGAGGAAGAGCACTTCCCCTATACAAAACCAAAAAAAAAACTTAACCTTTCCCCGAGTCCAGTAACTATGTATACCAAATTTGAAGACTCCTGTAATAATGGTTGTACCATGTGTGCATTTCCCCCACCCACTCCTTTTGATTTTTGGTTGGTGTATACACTATTTATATGAGCCACCTATATTGTAACATAATAGTAAGTTAAGAGACACAAATATCCATGACACTGCAGCCCTTCACCTGGTGACTGCGATTTTATTGCATACAAAAAAAAATTAGTCATTCCTTGCTGTCATAAATATTATTGAAAATTATATAATTTTCTAAAGTAATGGATTTTTACCAGTATGAATATTTAAGATCTTGGTAAAGAAAAATGTCCTCTCAGGTAGGTTTCAAACCTGCTTTTCCCCTGGGCAGAGAATCCTTAGATCCAATGTGACTGACTTATCTCTGAAGAACTTAGTTGATCAGACAAGGCTGAATAGTTTCTTTTAAGCAAGATTCTTATAGAATTTCTTGAATATTCAAGTCTGGAGACTGAAATAAATATACTGTTTAATAAATAAAAAGTTTATTCAAATGAGTATCCACTATAAATGTTTAATGTGATAAAATCTACAAGATTAATAAATAAAAAATCCATTTTTTTTTTTTTTTTTTTTTTTTTTACATTTGGATATGAAACTGAGCAGATATGAAAATGAGTATGACTAGAAGAATTTCATTGATTGGCTAAGTTTTTCATAGCTCAGTCAGTCTAGAGCACATTGGAACTAACAACAATTCCCTCTGTCCCAGGGGTATACAGATTTGAATTCTGCCAGAAAGCACCTATTTTTCTTTAATAAGATCTCAAATATTTAGGCTGGTAGACAAAAATTCTGTTTAATAAATAAACAATATCTACTCAAATATGAGTGTCCACAAAAAACAGTTTTTTATATATATATATATATATATATATATAGCAACACAGAAATTAGCATGTTTCAAAACTAAAAACTAAACTTTGAATTAAAATTAAAGTTTCTGTTCCATTCTCAAGTGATGTTGAATAACTTTTGAAAAAGGATTTACTTTAAGTTAAATAGTATTATATAGTTTAAGTTGGATGGGGGGAAAGGATAACAAAATTTTAAAACGGTATTGCCTTTGACAGATCAGGATACAAGGATAATTTAAGATGGCAAATTATAAATATGGGTTAAGGGTTAGGTGTGAGTTTGTAATTTAATTTTGGGGTATACATAAGATATGCTACAGTACATTACCAGGCATTTTTATTTATATATTCTTTTTATGAAATGCATTTGGGATTTTCTTAAAGGGGCTTCAAATATGATTGTCATATGTTATATATATTTTTATTTATAAAGATCTAAAATTCTATATTTATTAGTATACTAGTATGTTATTAAAATCAAGATCTAAAATTTTGGAATTACACATTTTAATTTCTTATTTGTGTTGAAATAAGATAGGAAATTTTTTAATTAGTTGCTTTAAAGTAAGCCTAATGCAGTGTCTACAAAAATCATTTTTTTATTTTTTTATTTAATAAATCTTTATTTTTCAGAAACTTAATAACTTTTCACATATATAATGAAGTTTGGTCACTTATCTCCAGATGTCAAATTTTACAGAAATTAGTATATTCCTCAGTGTGTCAGTTAAGTCAATTTAAGAAGGTTGATTTAATTTTTTAATAAATTAGGTTGAGGAGTGCAGTAATTTCTGTGAGATTTGAAGTCATGGGGTATTTTAACTTTTTATCCTAATTTACTGTTAATGCTCTTAATATTCAACACTTTATTTGCAAAAGTCAACTATTATTGTCCAGTAAATATGCTCACCATTGTTTTTTATTTTTTAAAAACTTATTTTTGTGAGATATGTGTGGTTTAAAATTTGTTAGATTTATGGTAAATCTACCCAATGTTGAAAATAGAGCTTTTTATGTGGATAAAAAGGATTAGCTTAGGAATTGCTGCAGCAGTGACTGTCAGTTTCAACATCTCAATGATATTGAGACCATGTAAGATTTTTTTTTTTTTTTTTTTTTTTTTTTGTTGAGTTAATCAATATTTGATTAACGAACATGTATTAGGTTGGTGCAAAAATAATATCGGTTTTTGACGTTAAAAATACGTCAAAAACCGACATTATTTTTGCACCAACCTAATAAGCAAATATGTCAATATTTACATGTTTATCATTTTTAGAGCAGATTTATTCCAGCTGCTGAAAGATCTTCAAAAATAATTTATTTTAAATTTGTGCATTTGAAAAACCAAAACATTACTTTGATTTCCCAAGCAACCCTTCATGTTTTTTTACCTGTTCTGAAGGTGTTTATAAGCATTGGAACATTTACAAAATGCTAACAATTCCTTAATAGAATATTGATTATCTGCATTTTCATTATTCATAAAAGCATTTGTATGGTTTTCAATGGCTGACTGCCCGTAATTAATTATGCCAGTCTACTAGGTTGGCTGGTCAATTCCTGTTGCAGATGCCTGCTCGGGCACATACTGCATCTGTGCTAAATGGACCTTCCAGTTTCTGGGAAGAGCACCTTATCTGGCATGATCAAGTCTTAGTATGCTCAAACCCTCGGTCGGTCACAATGACTTGATTTCATGCTAGCACAACTACCAACAGCCCAAAATAATTCCATCTATCCGATTTCATTCACAAAACTTGTGAACCCATAGTGTGGGTTTCAGACCCTTTCGTAGGATGCCCCACACTGGGGTTGCCTTCCCAAGTCTGATAACATCAAGATATCACCTTCCTGAGAAATTGACTGAGAGTGGAACCCAGGTTTCATGGTCAGAGTGGGAACATTCTAACCTCTCAGCCACATGCCAATCTATGGTTTGTAAGTTGTGGGGGTATTGTTTGGTTTGATTTACTGTTTGTGTTATATCAACCTCAATGGGTAATTTAATTCTGACAAGATTTGTTAGGATAGGTTCATATGAATAGAATATGTATTCTTTGTAAGAAATAAGTTTGTAGATTAGGTTTCATTGACATTTTTGTGAAGCATGTTTTTGCCGACTCAAATGTATTGTTAGTAAGTTTTCTTTTTTTCTTTTTTCAAAAAAAATGTATTGCTGGTATTTATTTTTTTATGATAAAAATTTATTTTTATACTTTCATAGTATTTTGATCCCCCCCAGTTTGGGGGTTAACTATTTGCCCATATCTGGGACCCTAACAAGTTCTACCGCTTCGTGTCAGAGTGGACCTGGTAACAACAGTAATTAAGAGGTGGTTCCACATCCCTCAAAACCTCACAGTCGGAAGCCTTGCTGCCAGATGTAGTTTGTCATACCCAGGACATGGGTGGGGTGTATGGTATGGTATTGATATACTAATATAATACTCTGGAAGAAGTAAAATATTATTCTAATGAAAGTTAGAATTTTAACATGGAAAGTATTGACATTTTAGTTTCTCAATTTATGAAATAAACTGAGAAATTATAACAAAATATTGCCGTGCATTTGTTTTCCTTTTTATTTTGAATATGTTTTCTAGGTATTCTTGTCCGTGCTTCTCGGCCATACCTTTCGTAAATTACTTTGCTTGTTCACTCATTCTGATTACTCAACCTATTAACCGCCCCACTTCACAACAATAGGATGAGAATCTTAAAAATTCAAATCCTTACTCTCCCTCACTCCATGTAAAGTATGTGTGTTGGAGAGATAGTGAACAGAAACTGACTTGAATATGTTGACAAACAACTTTGTCGTTCATTGATTTTTTTTTTTTTTTTTTCCTTTTCTCTTGCTCACTAGTTGTTTTGTTGTGGCTTTTAATAACTTGATGGCCATTAATTAAACTTTGATTGCTGTCGTCCCAAGTTCCCGTTCTACATGGGAAGTGGAAGTAGCACAGAATTAATCAGAGGAAACTAATTTCCTTAGCCTTAAACAAAATATTAGGTTGGTGCAAAAATAATGTCGTTTTCTCACATGTTACTGTGCGAGAAAACGTTATTATTTTTGCACCAACCTAATAGCATGTTTGGAAAGACAATTTATTGCAAAGGAAATTCTATATAGTAAATTATATACTGAATATTACTGAAGATATGACATCAGTGCTGTGCACCCATCGCCTTAGACAGTTCGGTCATGTCCAATGAGCTTTGTCGTTTATCAGGACTGTTCAGGGTTCCTGGTCACAGAGTTAGAGGAAGACTTGAAAGGACTGCATTGGGAGGAATGTTCAGGAGTGCGGCCTTGCCTGCATTAGTCTGCTTGACAGGGATACTTGGAAAGGAGTGACAGCTAGCCTACTCGAGTTACTGGAAAACCTGCAGCAGTATCATCAAAGCTGTAGATCTTGACTTGATACATTAATTTTTATATATTGATAATGTGAGGGGGTGCTGTAAAGTTCATGCTCAACCAGGAAAGAATTTATAACTTAGTTATATTTTGGGCAGTGGGCCAGGTTAAGATCTTTCAACATTTCAGGGCTGCTCAATAAATGATAAATGTTTCCTTGTAAGGAAGCAGCTAATATTACCATTACATAAATTGTGTATAAATTCTCAATTGAACACAATGTATTTTAATGCAACAAAAACAATTAAAAATGACAAGAGGAAAACATTGACTTTAGCAGTTGGCAATACGAAAAAAGTGTACTATTGCTCCTCATTTGTCAGAAGTTTATCAAGGAAATTAAAATGTTATACAGATTAAAAAAAAAAAAAATGAAACCTGAAGTACGTTGCCACATATATCTGTAGATATGTCACACTGTCCACATAACCAATCTTGTTCGCATAAAAATGGTTGTCCTGATTTAGTATAAATTGTCTCAAGAACTTTTAAGTGTGTGTTTGAATGGGGTCTGCTCAAAATTGCGAATATATCCTTATGGAAGGATGAGGTACATTCTAACTTTTAATAGTGTTTTGAGATTGCACACCTGAATGTGATTGAACACTTATGAAAATTATCCATTCACTTTCCTATGTGTCTACTTGTAAGCAAACACATATAAGCATATAATGAATTGATTACAAAAAACAAAATTACTATTACAAAATAAAATTCAATGAAAGATTCTGATGGAAGTGAGAATAAACACTGAAATATTTTGAAATTCTTTAAAAAAAAAAAAAAACTGGTTTTAAGAGGCTGTATTGCCTCTGCTGCTGGTAATGGGTTGATTGGGCCAGTATATTTGTCAGCATTTCTGTTGTCCACTCTTTTCTTTCCTTCTCGTTTATATATATATATATATATATATATATATATATATATAAAGGTGAATCTGCTAAAACATAGTAACAAAAAAATTTCCATATAGACAATTTGTAATTTGTATCAGAAATGATACATTGAGGTGAAAGGTCAGAAAGAGAATTATATACGTAAATTTCATTAATGTTTATTCAGGCACAAGAATTCCATGATTTACATTCAGACTGATAGCCTCATTTTATGTTTTAGCTGTTGTGCCTCCTAGATTTCTGTTAAGTTGGTTAACCATTAGGGAATTTTGAACTGAACTCTTTAATATATTGTTCTGCTATTCATGTGTTTTTAACACTTTTTTTCATTTGTAAGTTTATTTCATTCCAAGGAAGGCAATTAAGTCATTAAGATAGAAGTGGGTTACTGATTGAAAGAATGATAAAAAGAAAATATTACAGAGAATAAAAGAACAGGAATTAATGCAGAAGATAATGACAGAATTTGTATTTAAATATTTGTAAATCAAAGTTGTATGCATGTAAGAAGAAAATAAAGATTAATTGCTGTTACCTTCAATAAGAGAGGTATTGCTCTTATATATATATATATATATATATATATATATATATATATACGAGAAAGCAATGCCTCTTATTCTTTCATACTATTTATGCTCTTGTTTGCCAATTGAGCCCTATGGAGAAAAGGGAATGTTTGATGGCTGCTACTGCTTTCATGCATTACTCTTCATAGGAATTGAGTGCTATGGTGGCCAATATAGTGTTTATATAGCATGTATATAATGTATTAAAAAATTCCTTTTCTCTACCATGTGCCATTAGCAAGAGGGGTAAGAGTCTGTCAAATCTGAGTTTCGATCCTGGTTTGAAGCAATTGTATGTCAACCACACTGATTCACTGTGTTACAGTGAAACAGGCTGCTTGTGGATCACACACACACACACACACATATATATATATATATATATATATTTTCATGTATCCTGCAACTTTTGAGGACCTAATTTTCAAACTAATTTTAAGGGTGTTGCATCATGCAGGAGATATAAAATTAGCATATCTACTGCTGGCCCTGTCTATGCTATTAACCAAACTATATATCCATTTAGTGTAGTCAAATTAGCTTCAAAATTTGGTCTTCAAAGGTTTCATGATATATGATTATATATTGTGTGTGTGTATATATCTCGTATATATATATATATATATATATATATATATAGCAATTTAAAAAAATTTAATCTGGTTTGACTTAATTCACAAGGAACTTGTTAGTTTTTTTTTGTTTTTAACTTGTGTGTTACAAGTTACCTTTGTTTTAAATACATAAAAGATGATGTGTGTACATATAAAATATCTCTCATATTCTTGGTTATTCATGAAATAAAGTATAC